>CM021102.1:482592251-482924794 GCA_007115665.2 Sequoiadendron giganteum
GTTCAGAAAGTGTTCCAAGTTAGAATCTGGAACAACAAGAAAGCTTCAAAGTTGCTTTTCCAAACTAGAAGAGTTCTAATTTTTGTGGCATGAACAGTCAAGATCATCAAGATTCTCTTGTTTCAACCAACAGTAGATAAAAAAAGAGAGCCATTGATTTGGGGCAGCAAGCTGGAAATTCACAACAACAACCTACAAAGGACAAGCAACCTATTTCTGCATCAAATATTAATGTTGCAGCACAACCTAAGGTGCAATTTCTGCAAAGAGGCCAAAAAGTACTTGTCAAGGAGCAGTCCAAGACACAATCACAGCCTTTGCAGAATGGAAGCGATGATATTGTCACTAAAAATCAGCAAAAGGTAACTCATGTTTCTTTCAACGTGGTTGAACATCTTAAGAAAGCTACTGTCAATATGTCAGTTATGGATGCATTGCATATTTCGGGTCAGAAGAGTTTGTTGGCTTTAGTTGAGCTTTCTATTTCTGATAATAATCATGGGAACGCTAAAGTTGTGCTTGCAAAGAGCTTGGAGGTTAATAATGAACAAAAACTGAAAGAGGTAAAGCCTCCTCCATTTTATTTGAGTTTGATTATTGGAGACAAAATAGTGCATAGTTGTATGGTTGATTCTGGTGCAAGTAGCTCCATTATGCCTAAGAGCTTAGCTGATAAGTTAGGTCTTGTTTATGAGCATAACTCTCAGAAAGGTGTAGTTCAGTTGGATGGGTCTATTGTTAAAACTATTGGTATAATAAAAAAATTAGCTCTTACTTTGCATGCATCTCCAAATTTTGCAATCCATTAGGATATACATGTCATTGATCTGCAACCCCACTTTGTCTCAAGGGATTTTACAGCCAAACTGGGGAGTTTCTTGTCTTCTGATTGGTCTCATCTATTCTTTACAACAAGATATGGTACAAAAGCAACCATAAAGTCTGAGCCTTTGGCCAAAGACCATATCGAACCATATGTCTTGAGCCCTATAAATGCTAACATCTATGTCACTCTTGTACTAGAGGAGAAAACTCTGACTTTAGACTGCAACACCCCTATAGAAAATGTGAATCTAGATGAATGGGAAACCGAAGATCACGAGCTTGATCCTTTCCAACACACAAATGAGATAGGATTAGGGGTTTATATGATTTGTGAACCTGATTTTGATATGCCTAATTTGTTTAAAAAGGAAGGACAACCTGCAGAGAAGGAAAATGAACTTTGGAAGCTTTATGTTGATGGCTCAAGGAGCAATGTAGGTGTTGGTGGTGGAGCCATGCTGATTTCACCAGAAGGAAACAAGTATTATTCAGATTTCAAGTTTGCATTCAGCTGTACAAATAATACATCTAAATATGAAGCACTAGTTCATGGCATAGAATGGGCTCGAAAGAGAGGTATTAAATGCTTACATGTTTATGGTGATTCAGAATTGATAGTGAATCAAGTTACAAATTTGAATGCTGCAAAAAATGATTCACTTAAGAAATATAAGCATCGTGTATGCAATTTGATTAAGAATTTTGATGCTTTTAATATTCTTTCAGTACCTAGAAATGAAAATAAACATGCAGATAGGCTCGCTGCCATAGGAGCCCAATTTGATATTCCAAATAAAATTCACAAAGTAGAGGCACGTCAGTACGTGAAAATTATAGTCAAACCTTCTATACCTGACAATAATGTGAGTTGGCAGGTTTTTGACAGTGATGAGCAAATTGTAAGCTTCTTAATTGCTGAAGTTGAATTTGCAGATGGAAACCAACAAAAGTGGCAGCAACAATATGATAATCAAATTGTGCAATTAAAGACAAACAACTTGCCAAAGGGGTTGGTGACCTTGGAATCTATTTTCAACTCAAATGACCAGGTGCGAAAAGATAAATGCAGCATGACTGTCAAGGAAGAGCACTATGAGGCAATTGAGCTTTTCAAAGGTAAACTTCTCAAGCTAGGAAATGTATGTAATAAGGAGGAACAACAAGCTTTCATTTTGTTATATCAAGAGTTTGGTGATGTTTTTGCTTGGGAGTACAAAGATCTAAAAGGTTTTGATCCAAAACTACCCCAGCATACTATTGAGTTAGAACCTGGAGCATTTAACTTGTTAGGCAGAAATAGAGACCTCTTAATCCCAAGTTAGAGCATCTTATGAACGTTGGGCTGAATAAGTTAGTTGAGAGTGGTACTATTTTTCCTATCAAGCATACTTCTTGGGTGTCTAACTTAGTTCCAGTTAGGAAGAAAAGTGGGGAAATTAGATTGTGTGTTGACTTCTGAGATTTAAATAAAGCATCATTGAAGGATCACTATCCACTCCCTTCCATGGAGTAGATTTTGCAAGTAGTTTCTAGTTCTAATAGATTTTCTTTGTTGGATGGGTATTCACGTTACAACCAGATTATGGTAAAACAAGAGGATCAGTTCAAAACAACGTTTACAACCAAATGGGGTACCATGGCCTATAAAAATATGCCTTTTGGCTTATCCAACGTTGGAGCAATGTTTCTGCGAGCAATGGACATGGCCTTTCACGACCTCATGAACAAGTTTGTTTTGGTATATTTAGATGATATTACTATTTTTCCAGAAATGCTAATGAACATTTTAAGCATTTAAAACAATTTTTGCAAGGTGCACAGAGTTTGGAGTATCTCTCAACCCGAAAAAGTGTATTTTTTCTGTGCACAAAGGTAAAATCCTTGGACACAGTAGTTCGAAGCAAGGTATTTCCATAGACTCTAAGAGAGTTTCTACTATTCTTGAATTACCATTACCAACTCACAAGAAAGGCTTACAAAGCTTTCTTGGAAGAACTAATGTTGTAAGAAGATTTATACCTAATATTGTAGCATTGCTGCAACCTCTCACTGCTATGCTTAAAAAGAACATGCCTTTCAGTTGGAACAAGGAAGGTAAGAGGAGATTTGACCAGATAAAAGAAGCCCTTGCAACCACTCCTACTCTCATTAATCCAAATTATGACAGAGATTTCATTATTTATGCATTTGGAGGGGTAGATACTATTTCAGCTATGTTGTGCCAGCAAAACGATGAAGGCTTGGAGCAACCTGTAGCATTTTTTAGCCAGGTATTACATGATTACGAGGTGAAATATTCTTTTGTTGAGAAACATGTTTTTGCTATTGTAAGAAGCCTCAAGAAATTCAAGCATATGTTGTCAAATAATAGAATTCAGTTATTGGTTGCTCATTCAACTATTAAGGACTTCTTACTTAACTGTGAAATTAATGATAAGCGTGATAGTTGGATAACCAAGGTTATGGAGTTTGATATTGATATTAATAGCCAAGCTTATTAGAGGCAAGGGTTTGTGTGAACAGATTGCTGAAAAAACAACGGACAACAGCTTAAAAGAACCTGAAAGTGTTGATACAATGCTAAACAATGATGATGCAACTATTGTTTAGTTCCTACTACTACTTGGGTACAACAAATGATGCATTATTTACAAATTGGCGAGTGCCCCAGAGTTTTGGACAGAGCAAAAAGAAGGTATTACAGATTACAAGCCATTCCTTTTGAAATTATTGATGGCATTCTTTATAGGAGAGACTTTCTAGGTGTTTTATTAAGATGCATTAAGCCTGATCAAGTTGACAAGATGTTAGGAGAATTTCATGATGGGCCTTCAGGAGGTCATTTTGCTGCAAGAACAACAACCCTAAAAATTATGCGAGTTGGTTATTATTGGCCAGACCTGTTTAAAGATGCTATTGCTTGGGTCCGAAGATGTGAAAAATGTGCTTTGTTTTTTGGAAAATAGAGGATTGCAGCCCTGCCTCTGCATCCAATTCAAGTGGAGCAGCCATTTTCCAAGTGCGGTTTAGACTTCATTGGACCTATCAACCCACCTTCAAGTGTGGTTCATAGGTGGATTCTTACTACAACGGATTACTTCACTAAGTGGACCGAAACTATTGCTTTGAAGGAAGCAAACAAGACTTTTGTACTTAATTTCTATCAAGACTCAGTGTTGAGATTTTGTACCCCAGATTCAATCATCTCTGACAATGGTTTAGCTTTTATTGGTTTAAGGATTTCTGATTGGTTAGTTAGGAATAACATTTATCTTAACACAACTTCTAACTATTATCCGTAGGGGAATGGGCAGGCAGAATCTACAAATAAGAATCTGATTTGGATAATCAAGAAGACAGTTGAGGACAATCAACAGATATGGCATGAAAATCTTAAGTTGGCCCTTTGGGCTGATAGGGTGACTCCTAAAAGGGCCACTGGTTGTTCTCCTTATGTACTTGCTTATGGAAAATAAGCTAAGTTACCTATTTCTATTGAATTACCTACTTTGAGCTTTGTTAAAGAGCTAGAATTTTTGAATGAACAACCTCTTGAGGTGAGATTTGCATAGTTGATAGAGCTTGGAGAAACAAGAAAGAAGGCATTAAGGTAGCTTGAAATACATCAAGCTCAGATGAAGAGCTCTTTTGATAAAAGGGCAAGACTACGAGAATTCATCATTGGTGATCTGGTCTTTAAGTGGAATGAATATAAGAATAAACCCTGGATGACCTTCCAAATTTGATGCAATTTGGGACGGGCCTTATGTGATCACGGAGTGCAAGGAGCACAATGCTTTCCAACTTTCTAAGTTGACTGGAGAGGTGTTGTCTATCCCAGTTCATGGGATCCACCTCAAGCATTTCCTCTGAGATAAGTTCTATCTTGTACATAATTAGAGTAGTTGCTGCAAATAAGTGCTTTATGCACTTTTTTTTTGTTTTTTCCTGTTTTCCCTAAGCATTGTTGCGCATGTTTCAGTTGGCCATCAGGGCTTGTTAGTTTTCTTTCAACATCATTTCATTTTTGTTTTGTTGTTGTTTGGAGTATTGTTGTTCAAGTTTCTAAGTTTCATGAAGGGGCAGATTTGACTCCATGCCCAATGGAGTGTTACATGCAATTGATCTAATGCTTAGCAGGCAAGCATTTAGCGAAAATCACCAAAATGTTACCAATTTTCATTGTAGCTCGATTGGTAGAGCTGGTTAGTTTTTGTTTTATCTTAAGGTGGAAGTCAGTTATTACCTGAATGTGCTTTAAGTGTTGTTTGCACTATATTTATCAAGTATCAGTTGTGCAAGTGTTTTCAGTAAACAGAGTTTCAGAAGTCTTACTTAATGCTTATAAAACACAAATGATTGAGCATAACAGTGCTTTCATTTATTTCATGATGCTATTCACATTACAGATTTCATTTGATTGCAAGAATACAAATGATTATACAAATTTGTATTTTAATGCATTTCTTTTTAGAATGAAAAGCAGGAAGAGAATTTTAAAAGATCCACACAAGCCATGGAGTTAACTGTCACAATGCATCACTAGGAGAATTCTACACTACTGAAGATGCGGGAAAAGGAAAACACATAAGTAGGACATAATCATCATTGCTTGTTGCTAATGGCTGATCCAGAAGAGGTGCACCATCCTTTGTCCTCGAGCTTCGATCGACCTATAGGAGGAAAAGAGGGTTGTTAGAGCTCCGAATATGAACATACCTACATGAACCACCAACAATAATGTAAAATGTTGCTAACAATGCATTGAAACAATTGAGAGAAGCAGGAGGTGAACAAAAGAAAAGGAGGAAACATCATAATAATTTATTGTTTTTGCTAACATTGTTTGTTTCCTATGCATGTATAGGAAAAGTCATGTAGCTGATCATCTTATGAAGACATAAAAGCATGTGGAGTAAAACGGGATCCCACAAGGGTAGAGCTCAGCATGCTACCCCTTAAACTTACAAGTAGGCTAAGTAAAACGGTATAATTATCCTGCTCATCTAAGCTATTCATGGAGGAGTAAAATGGTTTCAGTCATCAGAGCATTAATTTTATTGTTCATTCATAACAATCAAGTCTGATTAATGAAATGAAGATTACAGATGGACAATAAACTTAACGGATTCAATCCAGCTAAAATCCATCATTTTCATTCTAAAAAGTTAAATATTGTTGTCATATTAATTACATTTTGTTTCCTTGTGTTCTATTCACATTTATTCATCTTGTTTCATGGTGTTTTTCTAAATCAAAAAATGTTTTATGTCATAATGATGATAGTGAATAGGCATACATATACAATTCACAAAATCAAGTTGCAGAATTGGAGAATTGAAAGCTATTTACATCTGCTTCATTTGATCATAAAATGTATGAGGAATGTTGAAGCACAAGTAGATTGGAATTGTTCAGTCATTTGAATGCAAGAGTGTCAAGGAAATTCTAGGTGTATTTAATTCCAGCTTGCAAATATAAGATATCATTATGGAAAACAACTAAGTGATCAAGTAAATGAAATATGCAAGTAGAGTAGAGAAGCTAAACCTTAATATGATTAGAGGCATGGGAAGTAAGTATTGCTTTATCTTATGAAGTTCTGAGCTAGGAATGCATGATTCTGAAGAGTTCAAGTAAATGGAATGAGTGGAAGCAAGCATAAAAGTAATCATACAATATGAAGGTGAATGAAGTCTGCATATCATGAAATATGTAATCTTTTAAGATTATAAGCTACAAGTAAGTAAAGCTACATAAATAGTGTGAAATAAGTCTTTTGTTTCTTTTTGAATTAATCCATTTATGCCATGATGTTACAATATCAAACAAACTGGAGTTTCAAGTGAACAAGTGTTGAAAGAGTTTGTTTTCAAAATGGAAGGAAGGTCTTCTTGCATTTTACAGAATACCTTTGTAAGGTTTTAATTCAAAATGCAGACTTTATTTCAAATATAGAATACCCATGTTGGGTTATCAACTCAAAATGATCAATACAATCAAAAGGTGGTCATTTTAAAATAGTCATATTTTGCAAGTGTAATGCTACTACAGGTTAACAGAGAGTTTTTCCTGCATTCTAACAAATACCCACATGGGGGTTTTAATTTATAATACAGATTTGTTCTTATTACAACTGACCCACATTGGGTTTCCAATAGAAAATACAAAATGATGAGTGTTCTTTCAAGTTACAATTACCCATATGAGGGTTTTGGTCAAAAATGCAGATTTCACACTTTTTCAGCCTACCCATGTAGGGGTTTTTTACAAAAAATGAAAAATAAATGTAATGCATTATGGGTCGAGCCTATTCATGAAGAAATTTATAAAAAAAAATGGAACAAGAGCCTTCTTCAAGAACATTCCTTTTTATCCTGTGGTTTTAAATGCAGATTACAAATTAAATACCTAGTCTAAGCATGCATTGGTCATGACTTGGAGAGATTTTCTCATCAGTATTCACAAAGTCAAATAGGAAACCCATTTTAAGTTTGTTATCCAAATCTCAAATTAGAAAAACAAGAGCGTATGGAGTGATAATTTCATAATAGAAACCTAGAGTCAAGCATTGAGTGGTGTGGCCTTTACATGGGTTTGCATTTCTTTTAGAAAACAACAATCATTCTCTTACATTTTATCTTTTAAAAACTTTTTGATTAAAAGAAAAATACAAAAGAACAATGGAGTAGGAGAGCTTACCAAGTCACACCTGTAGAGAAACATAAACATGGCAACCAAGCTCCCACAAAGCTCTCAAATGCAAAGATCGAGCTCACATTCATGGCGGCCAAGGAGATAAATCAAACACAAGAAAAATGAACAAAGAAAATCAGACAAGATGCTCATACATGTCGTGGCCTTAGAGGCCATTTCTTATCTTCAAATCAAAAATGGGAGCCACAAAATTCTTTGAAAGTAACTTACCTTTGTCACAGAGAAGAGAATCGACCATCTAAAGACAAAAATCTAAAGCTCCCAAGCATTTCAAAGTTAAAACCTAGCATCCACATGGTGACCCTTCTTCCAAGCAGAGCTTTCTCCAAAATTTGCAAGTGGAAATGAAATTTTTTTAGGGTTTGTCTCAAGTTTTGTTCTATCCTCATGCCCTAATTTGAAAATAGGCTTTTCATTAAACTTAATGCCTTAGTTTTCACCAATTAATATTTCATACATGCCCTAGGTTGAGCTTAGAGAAGCCTTCACATAATTTTATGCCTAAGTCTTTAAGCTTGTTTGATAAAATATTTCATGGCTTAAAACTTTAGGGTTTTTTGTAATGTCAAACTATGCCTTAGTCAAAATGGAGAGTAGTTAAATGCTTTAGGTTTTTTAATTGATTTGGAGAGAAATCAATTAAATATAAATATTGAAATTACTCATGCCTTGGATAAGTTTCTTACTTTAGGCATTTATTTTTAATTGATTTTAAAGAAATCAATTAGATGAATAATGGAGATGGCCTTATTATTTTTATGATTTTTTTTAAGAAAATCAATTTTGTATTGGAGAAATAAGGTATTATTTTTGCAAAGCTTTTTAATCTTTATTAAAAAAACAAATCAAGTTGTAAAAACCGCATGTGTGTAAAGCAGAAGATAAAACAATGATTTATAAATTCTTTTTTCTTTCTTGCTATTTTTAGCAGTTTGTAAGAAAAAGATAAGTTTGAATTTTCCTTTGTCGGATGTGAGCTGCATGGAGAAGAGCTGAAGTGTTTTATTTGCTTTTATAAAAGATTTCATCTATTTTTAGGAGCCTTATGGCATGCACATGCAAAAAGTGAGAGTTTGCCACTTCAATTACCCATTTTGAGGCAGTTTTTGATGCTTTTCCTTGAGCTTTCTTCTTGAGCTCGGATTAGGGTTTTAAGATATATCTTGAAGAAAAACTGAGAGTTCAGATTATTGATTCTTGCTCTCATGCATAAATAGAGAGTTTTGTAAGCAACAATTTGTACTTAGGCTTTGATACTCCTTCAGTTAATAAAAACAACATTCTTATTTCCCAATTTTGTGTCTCTTGCAATTTTAGTTTGATGTGATAGTGTGATTTCTATTTATAGGATCATTGTTATGTCCTGAACTTGCAATTTTGATGCAGAAAGTTCATTAAATATAGGTTGCATGTTGTATTTAAAATTTGAATCTTCATGCAAATCAATGATGTGTTAAGTGTTCATGAGAGATTGTGAAGCATTGTTACTTTCTGAGAACTATTTGTGGGTAAAAACCAGTCATCTTTAAGTCCCTAAAATTATCTTTAAGTCATAGGTTACATTTCAGTCATCTTTCTAACCTTTTCCCTCAAAAAATCATTTAGAATAGATTTATCATTCGGAGAACCAACTCACTCTAGAGATTCCTTCTTCATTCAGATCACCCACATTTGAAGAAGGTTTCCATGTGTCAACAGATAGTTAGATTCTGCAAACTTAGCATAGGGTGCATATCTAATTGATAACAATTACTCTTCCTCTAAGAACACATTTTAAAATAAAAATAAAAACTCATTTTATCATCTAGTGCATGGTCATTCTAGCAATGAATGTCAAGCCTTGAGTAATAAAATACATATTAAAAATTGTGTTACTCTTCCTTTTTTGATTCACCTAATTCCTCTAATCAATAATGATCTTCATCCTATTGTGTTGTTTATCACTATGTGTCATTTGTAGCTTTAGGTGTTTTTCTCATTGCCATTCATGGTGCTAAAATATTAAGTGCAACCATATTTTCATTGCAGTGACATGATAGTTCTTTGTGTGGTTGTCTTTGTCTCTATGCTTGGGGGGAAAGAATTAGTTTTGGGAGGTGTGCATTCTTTTCAAGGATCCCCTCTTCCCCTCTTTCTCCTTAAAATACCAACATAGCAAGTATGTTGATATTTTAAGGGGGGCATAAATACCCCTATCCATTTCGTCTTGTGATATTTGACCAATTGACATACCTCCTTTGGTAGTGGTGTTTTTTGTAACTTCCCTTGAGGCATGGTTATCAATTCATCCCCAAGACGTTAAACTTCATTTGTCCCTCAAGACACTAAACTTTTTTCGTCCCTTGAGATGTTAAATTTTTTCATCCCTCAAGATGTTAAACTTTGTCCATCCCCTGAGACGTTAAACTTTGTTCATCCCCCAAGATGTTAAAATTTGTTCATCCCCCAAAATATTAAACTTGAAAAACCCTTATTAACATGGTTTCCTAGCATAACACACCTTACTTGTCAGTGGAACTATGTGTTTCATGAGTGATGTGGCATAACATATCTTCCTATTCCTCATGGGATCTAGCATTTATTTGATGGATGACATTTGGTATTTGAGACATTTTAAGACCAAGGTCTCTCTACCTTACTGAATTGAAACTTTTAGTACTAACCTTGTGTTTTTTATATTTTTTTTGTGTATTCTTCATGTTTACACTGTGTTTTTTTTTCATTTCATTGTCATCTTCATGTTCCATCATGTCATGTGTTTTCCTCGTGTATGCTTTGTGTTTTCCTACATGTATGTTTATGTATGTTGTCTTACTGCATTTCATACATGTGCATGTTCCTTTGTGCTTATGTTGATTTTCCATGGGATCTTGGATCCTAGGGGCTTACGCGCTCCCAATTGATCCTTAGTCATCATATCTCTTCAAAATTTGGATAATCAAACCCCTTTTAACATATATTTTCTACTTTAGTGTGATTTTGAGTGTAAGTTCATACTCTCACTAATGTAGGGGCTAAATGTAGCATTGTAAATTGTCACCCTTGACAATTTCATAGTAAATTTTGTCCCCCCTAAATTATTGGACCTAATTAAGTTCCTAACTTCCTAAATTATGCAGACTAAGGCCCATTTTTACCATTTTTCAGCAAATTACAAGCATTGAATAAATGCATCCAATTGATATTTTACCCCCGACACTTAATGTCCTAGAAAATTGGGCTAGGAATCATTCACCCTAGGGTGAATAACTCCTATTTTGTCAAGACCCAATTTTGGACATGTTGGAGTAGCCATTTTAACATTCAAAACCCCACTTGCAAAGGTTGGCTATTAAGATCTATTTTTTGATAAATTGAATAAATGCCTATAAATACCTAGTCTTTTCACCATTTGAAACTAGAAGAAAGAAAGAAAGAAGGATATTTTATGAGAAAGAATTATTATCAAGAGCATGTCAAGAGCAACATTTCAAATATTCATTACAAAAAGTCAAGATCTAAGCATCATGTCAAATCCTATGTGAGTTTATGTGTTCATGTCATTATTGTTTTGTGAAGGCTAACCCATTTTGTCGGTCTCCAAAGCATTCAAGAAAATAAATCAAGAAAGATCCAAGACCTTGAGGTGATGTGCATGACTTCAGTCCTTCAAGGAAGCCATTGAAGGGTGGTGAGTTGCAACAATTTGTGTTTTCATCATTCCTTCCTATCCATTACCATTTTATAACTGACATTTCCATTGTGGAAGTGGAAACACTTACACGGGGTTTGACTAAGGAAAGCCCCTAAATGGCCCAACATTTTCCCTCTTTGAATGTGTAGTTTTTACATTTGAACAAGATCGAGGGAATATTGAAGATAATTTGTCCATTGTTGCAATTGAAGCCCTACATCTTGTCAACAAATAGAAACTCATTTATATAATTATCCAACGGTTTTCCAAAAACTTTGCAAGCAAAAATGAAAGTCTTAGATCTTCCTGCAAACTACTATTTTAGTTTGTGCATTATCGAGATCTTACATTTTTTATATTAGGTCATATAGTCTAATTAGGTCAATCATAGCAGATCAATTCTAGTCCATTTATAAGACTCAAAAGGATAAAATCTAGGTCAAATTGTCTCACCTTCATAGTTGAAAGTCAATTTAAACACCTTGTTGATTTGCATCCTAATGTACCTTTGAAAAAGGATCGAAAATAAATCCTAGGTTTATACCTTAAACTTAGGGTTCCCTTTTTCATATGTTATAAAAAATATTACAAAATATCCTTCCTTAGATTTTTATGAATGATTCCCTCAAGATTAAATACTTGAAGTCATGTTTATTGTTTATCCTCAATTTTGGGTCCCAAAAAACCATCACAACCCAGAGTATTTTCATAAAAAAGTAATTACCTTGGTTGAACAATTTTTGAAATGTTCTGAATAGAATCAATAGAAAATAGAAGGAATTATAAATGAAACCAAACTTAGAGAGCAATCTCTCCATTTTGCAACAATTATGATTGACCAATTTGACTCCATGGAGAATCCCATGCAAGTGGAATCAATACCAAACTTGATAAGAAATCAAACTAGACAAAGAATTTGGAAAATTACTTGAGGATGTATACAACTAGGTATAATATTTAAAGTTTTCCTTTTGAAAGGGCACTCACAATCTGGAAGTCCAAATGTGAAAGAAGAGGGTTGTGTAACACTTCAAACGTTAGTGGCAGTGACACAATTGATAGTGACACAATGAATGTTGATCTTGAGACGTAGTTAAGTGGATGTACACATGGTGAAGAAAATGAAGACCAGACTCAGAGTCAAGATGGACCTCAATCTCATTGTCGAAGTGAGGACCAAGAGGTGAATTAGCAAATAGAAGGGATTTAGCAGTTTTTAGGTATTTATATTGCATTTCATGAATCATATTATAAACTATCATTGTCAATATTTTATATTTTATTCCATGAATTTATGAATCAAATTGAATAAATTAACATACTAGACTATTTTCCACTATTCCAAATTTCTAGTGTAGAATCTATATTCTAAATTTTAACTGTTATCTAGGGATTTAATAGTTTCTAGGTATTTAAATTTTATACTACATTTTATATTCCAAACTATAGTTGATGATATTCTATATTGTATTCCATGAAATTATAAATCAGATTGAATATATTATATTATTAATAATTTCATATTTTAATTGTGTCATACTGATAAGTTCTACATGTAATCAATGATTCATCATTCATTGTAATGCTTAATAACATATTGACAATAGTAGAATATACAACATTAGCAATCGTTTAATGTCAAATATGTATCTAGTAATAGAAACCAAAGTTTTTCTTTAATTCAGAAAATAAATAATACAGATAATTGAACACATTACTAAATTTGAGTTTTTTAATTGATTTTCAAATGAAGGAATACATAGAGGTAACACAAAATCTTTCTCAAAGACAACTCTACACATAGTTGAGTTGGAAACTCATATTGTCAAATCATTCTATCAGCTTTTGTAGCATGCTCCACTATTCACCTAATGGAAGTGCTATTTGTTGTAACTGTTAGTGTCTGACTTGAAACTTTGTTAACAATTCATGATTGAAATTATAACTTTAATTGAAAGTTTCAATCAAAGGTGCATTCAAGGTTAATAGTGGTTTAATGGAATCCAAAGAGTTCACCTCATCTAGGTTTTGAGAAACTGGTCCAAATAAATCTTCCTTGTATCCTCCATTTTCTTTCTAAAATCATTCTTTCTAATGAATCACTCAGTTGTTTCAAAAGCCTTTTGCAAACCAAGCTATGTCAAGTTCCTTACCTTTTTATCAAGCTTCTTCATCTTTTTTGCAACCTGGTCTAGAAATTCCTATATTTCACATAATCTCAAACACTTTTGAATTATAGATGACACCTTCATTGAGGCATCAATTTGGCAATTAATTCCTTTTGATTTCAATTTATTGTCACTAGCTTTGTAGATTTTTTGCAAAATTTGATTTGCACTTTTATCTATTGAAATCACATCTTTGTGTTCCATTACATATTTCTTGAGCTTCCTATTATGTACTATTAGATCATCAATCAATTCAAACAATTCAAACAAATGACCAATCCTATGCATTATTTCCTCCTAGATCTTTTGTTTCATATACCTCATTGTTTCTCTACAAAATGTAGTTAACTTATTTCGACAAGAGTTTATTTCATTTTTTTCTTCCCTCAACTTTTCTGCCAATCTTTCACGATTTTTTCTCTCTTCCTCCAATTTTTGTTCCCCATGTTTTGATTTTGCTAGGTTTTTTTTTAATTTTTCTAAAGTGGATTTTTCATCATCATATTTATTTTTTTCTTTCATCTAACCTTTGCTTCAATTCATTCAATTCCAACTCTATTTTTTTATACTCTTTTCTTGTAAATGTAGAGGATTTTTTTTTAATTAGTTTTTCTAATTCATTACTCTTTTTATCTGCTACTTTCCTCTTTGCTTTCCCATATGCTAGGTATACCTATAACTTTTCTATTTGAATTTGCAACCCATTTTTTCTCTCTCTTGCTTTAGTAATAATGTGTGCACCAATTCATTATTATTTTTTGATACAATAATTTTTATTTTATTTTTGTATCCAAAAAATCCAATTGGAAACTACTCACCTAAAATTCAGAGCGATCCATCTAATTCTCTGGTTTATTTTAAACTATGGGAACAATAAACATGTTCTCCATTATTTTTTTATTTGGTTCAAATGTGGGTAATACCCTAGTTGTTGTAGGATCTAAAGTTATAGTAGATGTACTCTCTATCAATTTCTTCCTTTCTTTTTTAACTCGTCCTTATAATCAAAACTTAGGGCCACAAAAATAATGGAATGCTTGAATGGTGAAGGATTACTTTCAATGATGAGAACATATCCAATTATATGATATTGAGCTTGAGGTTGACCTAATTAGCCATTGTTATTGTAGTCACACTAACTAGAGGAGTTCCTAGAAACAACTCCTTTAGGGTGTAAATTAAGGTAGTCGTATTGGTACTGGTAGTTGGACTTGGACCTGTCATAATCCTTTGCTTCTTTAGAATGCCTTGATCACTAGGTGTCTATGTAGTATCTTGTATTATTATCCTCTTGTGTGTAATTTGTTGGTGTGGCACATGTTGACCACTATTAGTACTACTACCCATACCATCACCACCAGTACTAGTTCCAGTTGCACTATATTCTCTACCATGGGCATGTCCTGGTTGTGATTGTATCTGACCATGAGGATTAGGAATTGAAGTTGTAAAAAAATTGTTAGGGGTTAGAAGGCAGATATCTAACAATTAAATGCAAATTTGATCAATAAAACAGAGAAATAAGACACACATAGAAAAATTATAGTTGCAACAAGACAACATAGAGAATTTAACGTGGTTCACCCAATCTGGGCTACATCCACAAAACCACAACCATCCAATGATTTTATTATCTAGTGAAAAAAACATATATTACAAACTCACGAATAATGCCATACTACAACTCCCATCTCAACTGCTTATAACAAGCTTTTTTGAAGCTTCTAGAATTAGGGTTTTACAAAGTCATTTTTTATATTGACCATGAGGATTAGGAATTAAAGTTGTAACAAAATGAATTTTTTTAGTTGTCCTTGTATGCCCTTGGGATATTTTATTGACTCCAAGGCCTTGAAAATCACTAGGTTTTATATGGTCGACCTCTATTACTATCCAAATGCCTTATCCTTTGGACCCCAAACCACCACATTCATAACCCATTTTTTGGGGCTATGGCTGCTCCTGAAGTAAATATTTATTTTGCAGTCCCATTTAATCCAAATTTGAATTTACTTGTATATTGTACATTGTGTTCTTCTCTATTATCGTCAGTTTCTTCACATTTATAGGGATGCTCTTTATTCCATAAATTGCTAAACTCGTAATCTTCTTCGATCTCTTGAAATGCTGCACTAGTTTTGGGTTCACCTAGATCCTTCTTCATAGACCAAAAGGCAATCATTTTTTTATTGTGTCCAACTTTTTCTTTAAAATCCATTTTAAGAGAATCTGGTATTTTTACTTTAGTAGATGGTAGATCACTTTTTCATAAAAAAATATTATACCTCCTGATTTGCTTCTTTTCTTCTCTCTATTGGTGCAATGCCATATTTTTTGTTGACAATTGTTCAAACCAAATTCCTTTCTCAACATCAATTTTCTCCATTGCTACTTTGACCTCATCCCAAGAATCCTCATTTCTCAAGTTTTCAAGCAAGGGTTTACTTTGATGTTGAATTCTACTTGCCACATTCTTATTAGCTAAAATCATTGATTTAATGGTGCCACATGGATCATACCTACCAATGAGATAAATTGTTTTTTTTCTCAAAATTTCATGTACCACACTAAATGCTTTTCTCTCGAATGTGAACCCTCCAAATGAAAAAGGTAAAGAAGGAAATATGCTCTTCTTTTGTTGACTAAAAAAGTATAGTTGATCAGCACTCTCCATCTATTGTACATATTCCAATGCAAAAACCCTTTCTATCACATGTATCAGAAGTTTGTATGGCTATACTCTTGATCCATAAAATCTTAGCATAGTATATTCTTCCATTAAGTACCAATCAGCCAATTGTATTTCCTTTCCTAGTTGAATATAATTTCTACAAGACATAGGTAATCTAGAAATTGAAGTATTTGTAATTACTTGATACAATGGAGCCATGAAGTAGTCTACAAAAATATTGCAGTTCCGTCGAGAATCATGCATCCTTATTGTTTCCTGCATAATCATTTGTTGGAATATGCCTTAGCTTTCTGGCTTGGTTTCCCCCTTGGTCTTGGCATTTTCCTTCATACTTTGTGCCTTTACCGTGGCGGCTTGGTCTAGTTCTAGCGGTTACCGCCATACCGCAGGTGGTGGGTCAACTCACCGCGGTAGCACGATGAGACCGCCTGCAGTGGCCTTGGCAGTTACCGCCATACCGCAGGCGGTGGGTCGACTCACCGTGGTAGCGCGGTGAGACCGCCTGCGGTGGCCTTGGCGGTTACTGCCATACTGTAGGTGGTGGTTCCTCTCACCACGGTAGCGCGGTGAGACTGCCTGCGGTCGGGTCTGACGGTTATCGCCATACCACAACCAGCGCTTTGGCTGACCGCGGTGGTCGCGGTAAGACCGCCAGCAGCCTGGCTGGCGGTTACTGCCATACCGCGACCAGCGTTCTGGCTGACCGCAGTGGCCGCAGTAAGACCGCCAGTGGCTTGGCTGGCGGTTACCGCCATACCGTGGCCAGCGTTCTGGCTAACCGCGGTGGCCGCAGTAAGACCGCCAGCGGCTTGGTTGGCGGTTACCGCCATACTGTGGCTAGTGTTTTGGCTAACCGCGATGGCCATGGCAAGACCACCTGCAGTCTGCCAAGGCGTTTACCACCATACCGTGAGGCATTGCCAACAGGGTTGTGGTAGCATGGTAGGAGCTCGTTTGAGCTCGGGTTAGTTTTGACCGAGTTGGATTTGGTGTCAGAAGGGTTGGTGTATGGCAGGGCGACACGTGGTAGTTTGGCAGCACCTAGTTGGCCGAAGGAAATGTAAAGGTCAAAGCTCGATGGGGTCTAGGGCTAGAGTTCGAGGGAGCTCAGATGGCTTACCGCCATACTGCGAGGCTAGTTGGTCTGGGCTATGGTAGTGCGGTAAATGGCGAGGTGAGCTCGAGTGAGCTCACCGCCATACCGCGACATGTGTTTGAGCTCGGTGCGGTAGCACGGTGGAGTCAGGGTGCGAGCTCGGATGGCTTACCGCCATACCGCGAGGTGGTTCGGCTAGGGCTGCGGTAACGTGGTAAGAGCTCAGGTGAGCTCAGAACTCAATTGACCGAGCTGGACCGACTGTCAGAAGTGATAGGCGAATGGTTTGGCAACACGTGGAAGATCTTTATGATCTGATTAGCCGTATGGGTTATTTCCTGATAGCGATAGAGTTGTATCATTGATGGAAGGTTGACGGATATGTCCATGACTAGTTTAATGATTGTGTGGCTCGATGTAGTTGTAGAGCGATGCACGTTATTAGGGAATGGTCGTGCTCTACAGGTATGACAGTGATTATCCTGGTTGACCATTGCTGCAGGGAATGAGCGAGAGAGCGAGATCAGAGAGAGGTGTAGAGTGTTTGAGTTGTTCAACAGTGAACACTTTGACTCTCGGTTCTGGTATGATGTGAACCTGTGAGGCCAAGAGGATGGGCTAGCCATGAGGCTGGTGTGACAGTTGTTTGAGAGGAGTTGAAGGGAATCTACACAGTATGTCGTGAGTACATTGTAACTGTGTGAGATTCTGGTTTGTGTAGCCTATTTTTCTATCTCCAGATGGACAAGATGTAATATCCTGAAGAGCATAGCTCTGGTCTTGTATTGTAACCGTTTTAGTTACTGAATAATACATGTGAGCTGAATGTTTTGGAGGTGGGGTTTTTCACCTAAAAAGGTTTTCCCCACGTATATCTGTGTGTTCATAGTTTGGTCTTTCATAGTTTTCCTTTTGTGTTGAATCTATTATTGTTTGCATTCACTTTCCTCGGTAGGGTCAATGGGGGATCAACTGTACCTGTTTCTGCTTTATGGTATAGTTGGTTGTGTCTTTTTTGTGATTTTGGATTGAAATCACTAAGGCACTATTGTCTTAGATGCATATCTTGATGACATAACCAAATCTGTATCCCCAACAATTTTTCTCCCATATCTTTGACTAGGATTCTATCATGGTGATCAATTCTACCAAATCTTTATATGAAGAGGAAATATTTTCATCTACTTCTACTATATTGTGAGGGGTTATCTCTAAAATAAACCACTCAATTCATTTATCTTTATGAAGGTTCTTCTAATTTTCTAACCACACTTTTAAATAATTTTTTATCATATTTTACTAATTCCTCAAAAAAAATTCATCTTCCATATTTTATTTATGTTTTTTGTTCATACATTGGGTGAGTGGAAATATTTCAAAAATAAGTCACTCAATTCTTTACATATTTTATCATTCTTAAAGGCCAGTATTTAATGCACCGTCTTAGTGCTTCATCGTTGAGGTTATCAACTAAATCATATAATTGGGCCCAGTCACCATTAGTGCTAACCCCACTCTAAAGAATATCCAAGGTAAAAAGATTTTGATAGTACCCCTGATGTATTTACTAAAAATTGGGAGCTTAATCATATGTGCATCCATATTTGGTGGAGGTAAATGTTTTCTTAATTTATTTTGTGTGGTTGGTAATTATCCTTTCTCTTAATCTATTTTATACTCTTGGAATTATTTCTCTTTTTTATCATGGCTCATTTTTCTAGTTTCACTCCTTTTCTACTTGACTAAATTATTTTCTCTATCATTATCTATTAAATACTAAACATATAGGAAGTCACTTCCTAATATCTATCACAAATCTCATACACAATTATTTCTTGATCTTCCTTTCTCTTACCCTAAGGATTCACTATCTATATGGACTCTTTAGAAACCCTTCTTGATTTTGATAACATGGGAGGTGACTCTTATTCCATGAGGTTCATTTACTCATAGTTCTCTTTAACTTGGGGAATGTTTTGGTTGATAACACATCATTAGTAATTGACTTTATCTTTAATTCACTTGATTTTCTTACTTCCTCAACTTAGGAATTGCTCTCATCTATCATCTACAAAATTTTCTTGGAAAATCTAAATTCTTGGTGACTTATTTTATTTTATTACTAAGTATTATCTTCTCTTCATCACCAATTAATAACTTTACTTCCTCTTCTTCCCAATAGCAACCACATTTATAATATTCAAATAAATAAGGTCAAACTTCTCGAAGTTTATAGTGTCTTGTATTCTTTCAAATTCCTTATCATTTTAATTAGATGTTTCTCTATAGTTCTAATTTATGTTATAAATCACTCTATTTAATATTCATGAATTCCATATCCATTAAGGATCTACCTATCTCAATACTAGTGTTTTTATTAGTTGTATCCCTCTTGATGAATTCTCTTGATGCTTCTCACATTTTCCAAACCTTTTCCATTATCTTTCCTCTCAATCCTAGGATTATTTCAACATTCTTTCTTCTTCCTTATTATTTTATATAATTATCATTAAATTCTCCTCAAAACCTATTTTGATCTCACTAATAAATGCTTGTACTCTCTTGTTATATAAATTTTCCATGAATATTTAATTGATTTAATGTATCCATCTTTAACTCCTTTATTTTAATACCTTGATTTATCAAGGGTAATACATGACACCTAATACTACAATAACTTCAGTAATTTTACAATACTTACCTTCTAGTTCACTTATGTATTTTCATCATTAGTCTCCATTAGGTCACTCTTTTATATTTTTCAACTTAATAGGAATAGATCCAACTACCCATTAAAATTTTTAGAAAGGAATTGACAAGAAGATCATGGCTTGGTGTTTGATTGGGAAAAGGATTTGAGACCCTCTTCCCAATTATTTTGGATTGGATTAAATATGACCTCAAGAACCACTTAGCTACAAGCCTATTTGAGAGAGACAGAATGGTGGATCAAAGATTTAATCCAATGTTTGTGGAGGTGTGATGGATAGTGGTGTGAATTCCATGAGTGTTAACTATCTGATTTATAAAATGCAATGATATAATTATGAAAACTATAAAAATATAATATTTTGTTATGATTTTTGATAAATTTATTGTAGAAAGACAAAATAATTCAAACATAGAGGAACCTAGAATTTAAAGTTGATGCAGATCTAGTTGTTCTAGAGCATAGTACACCCTAAAATTTTCTCCTTTTTCTATAAATTAAAATCATAGGTTTGATGTCCTTGGTTTGTAGCTTCTATATTTTTGGAGTTGTTGAAACTTTGTTTGTTGATGAGAAAATGTAGATTTTGTGTCTTGACAACTTGTAGGGTTAAAGTGCATGAATGAACAAGTATCCTTCAATCTTCCTTCAAATCACTTCAAATCTACAACCTATACACATGAGAAGAGTGGAAGAGTTGTTCCATATAGGGGATCACCGAAATCAAACCCAATGTTGGTATTTCTACCTCAACAATGGCATATTATGATAAAAGAGAGCATATACTTGGTTGGATAGATGCTAGTGATAAATAATTAATGAATTGACAACCTTGTTGCAACTCACAACTCATATCTAATCTCCTTGATGGATTCAAGTCATACTCATCACCTTCAAGGATCAATTGTTTCTTGAATTGATTTGATCACCTACAAGTGTTAGTGATCATAAAAAAAATGCATGTGAACAGGAACAAAAACTCACGTAAAATATGGCATGATTCTTGAATGATGAAATGTTACAATAATCTTGATAATTTTGATCTTGTCTGCTCTTGAATTCTCAATTATTCTTCTTCAAATTTCCAAGGACTCTTGTCAAAAGTAAAATAGTGAAAATACTTTATACAATTATTCTAATTTTACAAAAATCAAATACTAATAGTTGACATTTAAAATTAAAAATCAAAATAATTAACTATCAACGTCGACATATTTGAACTTGGAGCCAAATTAGTTGGTATAGACTAGATCCAAATCCACCTTTTTCATGGATTAAAAGTGTTGAGGCCAAAATATTAAATGCATAGTTTTATTTCCTAATAATATTTACAAAATAAGGCAATTTAATGCATAATATGTCCAAGCACATGGGGGGAGCTAAACCTAGTGTGAAATTGTCAAGGGTGACAATTTTTGATGCTACATTTAGCCCCCACTTTAGTGAGAGTATGAACTTACACTTAGACTCATGCTAAAGTAAAAATAGGTCAAGAGGGGTTCAATTATCCAAATATTGAGGAGATATGATGGAATTGAATCTAGGGGAAGTCCTAGCCCCCAATATTCAATATCCAATGACAAAAAAAAATGAGGACAAAAGGAACACACATGTGAAGTCAAATGTAGCATGACAAAACAAGGCATGCATGAAAAAGGCACTATACATAATATAATGCACAAAACAAAACAAAACAAAAAACAACAAAAAAACAAAACAAAAATAATGCAAATAAAAACAAAAACAAAATAAAAGGTTATTACTACAAAGGATTTGGGTCGGTAAAGAAAAGATACCCGATTCTTAAGTTTGTCTCAAATACCAAACGTCATCTCTTGAATATGATGTTCAACAAGATAATTCTCTCATGAGGACTTAGCAAGTTGTTTTATGCCAAATCACTCATGAGCTACATAGATCCACTAGCTATCAAGTTGTGTTATGCTAGGCGTCCATGCAATATGATGGGTTCCACAAGGCTAGAAAGTTGTGTTATGCTAGGTGTCCATGCAATATGATGGGTTTCGCAAGGCTAGAAAGTTGCATTATACTAGGTATCTCATGAAACACATGGCTCCATTGGCAAGCAAGTTTTTTTATGCTAGGTGGCCATGTTAACAAGTTCTCAAGCTCATGAATCAACAAGTTATGTTATGCCAAATCTATATAATCTTTTGTAAATTACACCTTAGGGCTCCACACAAAATTCTTAATGTCATGGGGGACCATTTGACATTATAGGTGACAAAAATAACTTCAGGGGGTTTACAAAGTTTAACATCATTGAGGATAAATAAAAAAATCACCTTAGGGGGTGTACAAAGTTTAACGTCATGGGGGGTGAACATAAAAAGGCCATGCCTCAGGGGGCATTATAAATAACACCACCACTAAGGGTGTATGTCAGTAGATCATAATATGTTAAGGGAAAATATGTAATACATGGGAGATCAAAGCTTAGAGATTTTCACACATGACACCACCACTAAAAGAGGACAAATCATGGAATGAATTTCACACCTTAGGGAGTTCCAATCATAGTACTACCTCAAAGGGGACATAACATGTCATGAAAGGTCACGTTTTTAGGGGGTATCAAGCCTAATACCACCACAAAGAGGAACACCAACTATATTAAAATTACACACTTTAGTGAACATCTATTTGATATTACTACTAGAGAATACATGATGTGATAAACAAGGCCACGCCTTTAGAGGATGTGTAATATCACAACTAAAAAGGGGCCGATTTACTTGGTAATTGTAATATGCAGGGTAATATGCCCCCCATTAAAATTTTAGTGTACTTGCTACACTAATATTTTAAGGAGATAAAGGGGAGATAAAGGATCCCTTGTCTAAAGGAATTTAATTTATACAAGGCTAGTCACTCTTGCTCACCAAGCGTAGGGGTGGAAGTGAGCCTATATTGATTGAATTGTTGTGCTCCTTAATGATAAAATATGATTGCACAAAAATATATTGTGCCCCCATGCATGGTAATTAGTATCTAATGATACTAGAACTACCACATAGCAAGGAGCAAAGCCATAGATATTTAGTCTATCATCTCATCATAGTCATCTTTACAAGGATCTAGGTTAGCTAATATGTTCTTTAAAGTATGGCATTCATCAGTAGTATAACAAAACTATCTATGATACACACAAAAGGATGTGTTTTTATTCTTGTGTTGATTGTCTCTTCTTTCGTGCATGGGAGGGGTGTGAAAAGGGATATATTTTGCTTGGATATGGATAGAGCTTGCTTGAATAAGCATAAAGGTTGTTTGGATATGGATTCATTTTGATTGGTCAGTATTTTGGTTTTTAGAAAGGAATTCATAAGGAAATAATTGCTTAGATAGGGAGGTTTTCAAATTCAATAACATAAAAACTCACTTTCCCACTAGCTTTGGGTGGTTATGTGCATGTAAGACATGTGAAATTTTGTTACTAGTCCAAGAAAGTGACTAGGTGAAATATATGAAATTGTCACTATTAGCTTATGACATTGGCTTGATCATTAAAGGATTATCTTGTGGTGGGTTTTAATTGGTTGGTAGAATCTATAGAATTCTAAGTTTCATTAAGTAATTATGAACTAAGGTTTAGGCTTACCACATGCTACCTTACTTTTAGGGAAGGTTTTATAAATAATCTTAGGAGTTTAAGAGGAAAATATGTAAAGAGGATAAAAGATAAAGGAAAGGGATACCCAATATTGATGGAAGAATAAGTGGGATTATGGTGAGGGAAAATTTGATACCACTAAATTTAATATGGACAAAAGTGTAGAGTAAAGGGATAGGGGATTAGGGATATAGAGTGTTAGATGCATTTTTTAGTAAAGGAAAATATAGAAGTCCAAATTTCTATGACTCAAGAGAAATGGGTTAGGGATAATTAATATGGTGTACCTAATGCTAGAAGAAAAAAGAGCAAGGTAAATAGAGTGGAATAGTTTCAAGGTTTAGAGTGTGGTTATTTTCTCAAAAAAAAAAATCACGATATAGATCATCTTGTCATGGTATGATATTTTTTGTGTAATATATTTCCTATAAGTATAAGATCATTTTTCTTGCACATGCATCTTATTAAGGGCTATTATATGAATTATTTGTACACTATTTCTTCCTTTCATGGTATCAAACATTAATCACCTTAGGTTCTTCATGTTAATGTTAGGTTTTTTTGTACCAACCTTGGATTGAGAGAGATCTTGAGAAAATGAAATCTTGATGTGGGGAAAATGGAAAGAAAATCAAGTATAGAAACAAAGAATTTCATGGGAACTTAAGTTTATCTCTAATCCTATATAGTGATAAAGATAGATGGAATCATGTTTGGATCAAATTCTATTTTAGAAACATGGAGATAATGATAAAGGCATTTCCTAGACCAATAAAATTTCTCTTTTTTTAGTCTCCTATGATATCAATTTAACAATATGATAAAAATTTCAAAGACAATAGTCAATCATTAAATATGCATATTATGTTATGTATATATTAATGCTCTTATGGTGATGTAATTACCAATGACCATTATTTCTAAACACTCTTGATGTGCATTGCATGCTTACTATTATTTTAATAAATTAAATTTTGACCTTCAATAAAACACCATAGAGAGTATTTTGAATATTTTAGACTTCATTTCAACTCATAATGGTTATGAATAACTATTGAGGCCCAAATTTTGAAACTTGACATAGGACATGTAGGTTCATTTTTACAAATTATGTAATTAACCTAGGTAAATTTTATTATTCATAGATCTAAAAAAATATAAAATATGTATAAACTAAATATTGATTTTTGAAATTGAGAGTAATTATAGTTGGAGTCAAGATATGATCAATTTTCCCAAGTTCTTCCCAAATTACATCATTTTTCAAAACCAATAATTCTATTAGGCATAACTAAATTATTAAAATGAACCTAGTGGGATAAAAATCCTCCCTAAAAGAGAATACTCCATGCATTTTGATGTAATATTAAATAATAATATGATGTGAACAAAAGAACCTTAGAACAATCCATGGAAAAGAAGAGAACAAGAAAATAAATCAAAAGAATGCACCAAGAGACCTCCCCAAATCACTCAATCAAGAACTCCCCCAATAATATATGATTTTCCACTTTATATTTAGTGCATTTATAGATGCCAGTTGCCAAAAAAGTGAAGTGCACTTGATCTTAGTGCATATAGATGCCAAAATTGGCCACAATCTAAAAGTAGAATTTTTACAAAGAATGAGATCAATTTGATCACACCACTGCAAATTACATGAAAAATTATGCACTTTCAAAAAAAATCACCAAAAAATGTTACTATAGGAGAAAGAATGGAGCCCCAAAAGTTCCCAAAAAGAGAATATCTCGCCAACACCTATGAGAATCTGTGACTTTTGGAAAAAACATACATCAAAATCAAAAAATAATTGCACCACTGCAAAGAGAAAAAATTCTTCCCCAAACAAAAAAAAATCTCAAAAAAAGGAGCTCCAAAATCCAAGTTATAAGTGTTTGAAATTCACCCTTCAAAACCAAATATTTAATGGAGAGGGTGGCACATTTTAAAAAATTTGTTGACGCCAGTGTTGACATCAACATTATGTGACCCTAAATTTGACATCTCAGAGGCCATCACAAGTTGTGGTGAAAAAGACACTACACATAACATAATGCACAAAACAAAATAAAACAAAACACAAAACATAATGCAAAGGAAAACATAAACAAAACATGTGGTTAGTAGTACAAAGGATTTGGGTCAGTAAGGCAAAGAGACCTCAATCTTAAGTTTGTCTCAAATACCAAACCTCATCTCCCAAATGTGATGTTAGACAAAAGAATGCTCTCATGAGGACTTAGCAAGCTACGCTATGCCAACTCACTCATGAGATACATAGATGCACTAGCTATCAATTTATGTCATGCTAGGTGTCCATGAAATATGATGGATTCCATAAGGATAACAAGTTGCATTATGCTAGGTATCTCATGAATCACATGGCTCCATTGGAAAGAAAGTTTTGTTATGCTAGGTGGCCATGTTAGCAGGTGCTCAAGTTCATGAATCAACAAGTTGTGTTATGCCAAATCCATAGACTATTTTGCAAATTATGCCTTAGGGCTCCACACAAAATTTTTAACATCATGGTGGACCATTTAACATCAGAAGGGAAAAAAATCAACTCATGGTGTTTACAAATTTTAAATTCATTGGGGACAAACATAAAAAAACACCTTAGGGGTGTACAATGTCACGGGGGATGAACATCAAAAGGCCATGCCCTGGGGGGTGTTATAAATAAAATCACCACCACTGGTGTGTGTTAATAGATAATAATATGTCAAAGGACAATATGAAATACATGGGAGGTCAGACCTTAGGGCATTTCCCACATGAAACCACTGCTAAAAGAGGACAAATCATGGAATGAAGGGTCACACCTTATGAAGTACCAAGCATAGTACTCTTAAATTTATCCTTGATGAGTAAGTTAGGAAGATGATTTATAGGAAAACCTATTTTACCATATATATTTGAATATAAATTTGGTGAAAATGAACTGCTAAGTCATCTTAATAGGATCTATATTCCTCTAAGGTGAATATGTAAACATTGCTATTTTCTCCATATTAAGGACATATAGATGCCAAAAATATGTATGCCAACTTCAAAAAAAAAGTATTTCTTGATAGGCATGAGAAATATATTGTTATATCCATAGAAAATTTACCTAGAACATTTGTTAAAATGTGAAAACTATGCATGTGCATCCTACTAAATTTTGTATCCACTTGATGTTCCTAATCATAAGTGGAAATTCATTAGAAAATATTTCAATCAAGGATTTTCTACTATACCATATTATAGAAATGATATGAATCTAGTTATAATATATAAGATAATCAAATTAGCACACTGGATATCACTTAACTAACACACTATAAGCATTGACTATTTAGGTGGTTGAAGTGGGACCTAGTCGTAACACATCCTATTCTTGTTCTCCATTAACAAAGGCCATTTGATGGATGCCCATAAATTTAATTTTTTTAAACTGCTTCTCCTTCTCACCCACACATGGTTTAAAGTTACTCCATTGCATAAATTAGAAGACATGGGTTCATCATGAAGAAGTCACACAACAAAATGATCTATAATCAATTTAGTCCCGACTTGTGCCAAAATTGGAGATTTGGAAAAAAGTAAGTGAAAGCGTGAAGGATATAGGAATTTTATCAAATGTCGGAGTCAAAAATTCTCTAGTATACATGTATGCAAAATGTAGAAGTAAAGACAAGGTACATGAACTATTTAACTGAATGCCTAAAAAATGTAGTCTTATAGAACACTATGATTGAAGGATATGCATAAAATGAGTGTTGGAGTGAAAAAGACACTGAGAGGGGGGGTGAATCAATGTCATTAACTATTTTGACAAATTTTAAGCAAACTGAAATAAAACTGATTTATGTTCTCATTTATCAATGATAAACTCATTCATGTATTGAATGCAATCACATATAACTAAAATGAGAATTATAATAGTGAAACATAGCATATTAAAGAATTCATGCAATGAATCAGATGAACCACATATATGTAAAATGACACAAGATATGTCGAGTGGAAAACCCTCCTGGGGTAGAAAAACCACTCCTAAACTGCTGCCTTTCTAGGATTTTATTTTAATAATCACATTTGACAATGCCTCATAGGTTGATTTCTGAGCACCAACTCAAGGAGCACCAACCCCTTTAATGTTTTCAGTAAGACATACAATGATACAAAGGATCTCTTTGTTTCTCTCGTTTCTCTCAAGTGCCTCTTAACAGACAATGCCTACAATCCTCAAGGTTCAAGAATGACCCTTTAGAATTCTAGCCATTTTCAAGACTTAAGACAACTTGATAGTTAATTCATATTTCTTATTTTCAATCTTAGAACTCAACATTTCTTCAATACAGTAGCTGTAGTTTTTCATTGTTCATCACTGTCATGTTTTTGTTCTTACAAAAATAGTTTACACTTTCTCTCAAGTTTTCAAGTAATCTCAAAAACCCTAATCTCTCTATTTTTCTACTTACTCGAATTTCATCATTACATCTCAAGTAAAATACAATATAGTAACTGCTTTTTCCATTTTTCAAAACAACAGAGGTAAAATTCAAAGTACCCACTTTTTGTCGAACAACATTACCAGGTATTGCAGTGAGTTTGAGAAAATGATCAGTCATGGAGGTTTTCTTCTGACATAAATAGTCAAGGAATATGCATTTTTAGAAAGGAGACTGAACCTTATCCACATAAGGAGCCTGCACAGGAAATGCTAACCAAAATAGCATTAAAACATATAAATATTCCATGAACAATAGCCTCGAAAACAGCTGCAACAACAATGTAACTGAAACCCCAATATAGTGCAACTAAAACCTCATAATAATGCACCCAAAAACACATATTACTGAATCCAGGTGAACAACTGAAAAGATTTGCAGACTTCATGATTACCCACAAACCAAAAACACCATCCCTTAATGCAGGAGCAAAATTAATATGGTAAACTATTATAATATGCATTTTAGATTATGTGAAATCGACATGCATTAATTCTGACCATGAATAGAATAAACCCATTTTACCATCTTCCAGATAGAAGTAAACACATGTCTTCTATTGTAAGATCTAATAGAAGTAACAGTTCTCCAAAACAGTTGAAAAGATGAATACCTGAGAAGAATGATGAAGAGACTACCATAAATACATTTACCAAACCGGTAGAGAGAAAAATGACCAAGACTCCTTCCAATTTTGAGCCTTCACCCATAGACAAGAAACTGACACAACCATTGACCAGGGTAAGGATCTTTCAGATTCCCCCATTCGTTGTCCAAGTGTTTCAGAAAGCCAACAAACATAGTGAAACAGTTGAGAAGATTTCTACGGTGGCGGCCAAGTTAGGGTTCCAAACCCTCAAGCATGTGAAACAAAAAAATGATTGCCCTAAACTTTCCAAGGCAATTCAACCGATGACATTTACAAATGTTGATAAAGTTTGAAGTCCGAAAGGACTGAAGTAATAAGTAGAAACCCATAATACATTTTGAATTTCATGGAAAGACCAATACAATGCATGCCGACCATCTCATTTCCTTCAAAGGCATGCACATCGTAGATCATCATTACCACTGGTCAATTATTAATCAATTGAAATGTCGACACAATAATGCCTTACATAATTTTTCATGACTACTTTAGAAACCAAATGTCGATTACCTTAGTCATCCTTGTTTCCAAGGAATCAAATCCATGTCACTTCCATAGTGACTTTTAAATAAACATAACCTCATACCTGTTGTCGGCCTTAAGGCCTAGTGATTTGTCAACCATAAGTCCCGATAACATATGCAAATGTAATGATCAATATGATCACCTTTATTCAAAGCCGATTGCCATGACATAATGCCCAATATATCTAATGCCTTATGAAATGTAGAAAGGATAATTTCATGCCAAATTCAATATACCATTTTCCCAATCCATTATCAAGTGTTTCATATACCCATGCCAATATCACTATATCATATGCCCATGCCATTAACAATTATTTAAGGAAACCCGATAGGGTTTTCTTAAGACTAAGAACCGACTGCATTTGATAATCCCAAGAACCAGGATAACTGAAAGCATTACCTAAAAGAATTTGAATAGAGAAGCACACCTCCAATGTTGTTCAGTTAATTGTAGCAATGTCATGATGTTAGAAATCTGAACAAGCCAATAACATGTAACCCTATAGATCACTGTAGCATGAAATGTCAAACTAGAATCATATCACCTGAACATGGGAACATTTTCCTGTAGACAAGATTCCTTATGATCTGCACATGGAGTCAAGAGATTAGTGTCATCAAAGATAACATCATAATGCCAAAGTAAGTATGCCAATGAAAAAATAAAAGCATTGCAACTGAATAATCAACCACCAAGATGCCAAATTGAAACACAATATTGTCATCAAGGACAAATAGAAAAAGAGAAGCTCAACAATGAGTTTGTTGAAAAGGTTTTCTAAAATTTAAAGCAAATTAAAATTGTAGGTGTAAAGCCAAATTCTACAACCTTTACTAGCATCCTTGCAACTTGTGTTAAATGGGAGCATTGGAATAGGGTATGCACATGCATCAAAGCATAAAGGAAAAAATAATTTTATTAGATGTTATAGTTTAAACCACTTTGGTAGAACATGAACTATTTGACAATGAAATGTCATGATTGTAGGATATGAACAAGATTGATTTGTTGACAAATATTTTAGAAACTTCTAAAAGTAAATGAAATTGGTAGTTGTAAAGCTATCATTCTCTCTGCCTATGCCAAAATGGGAGCTTTGATAGGTAATGAGAATAGACCTATTTTTCTATGAAACATGCTTTATAATCATCCTCCCCTTTTTGTTTTTCTTAGTTAGCTCTTTGGACTTGGTTCCTTTTTTTATTTTGTGCTCATTAGCATAATATATTAGTTTATTATTATAACATTTTGGGCTTTTGATCCTTCCTCTTTCTTTGTTACCCTTATTATCTACCACCTCCTTCTCAATAGCTATCATGGTAATCCATTGAGGGTCTTGTATCTTGAATTTATGGTACGACATAGTGTATATTATTAAGTGGTCTTATACTTGATTTCAATTGAAGTTCCCATGAGCCATGTGCCAAATAAACATCAATGCTCTTATAGCTTAACCCTGTGCTCTATCCATACACATATCCAAAAAATTCTTCCCTATTATATCCATGAACAATTAGTTCATACTCATCTTCTACAGGAAGTAACATCAAACACCTATTTGTGTCATGTTAATCCCGCTTTATATTTTATAGTATATACTTACTATCTTTTTAGGGGATTTCTCAATCTCCTCTCTTAATATGGTATCCCTCTTGATGACTTTGATTATCAAACATTTATTTCTTATATATGTTGTTCCTTATTATAATTTTTAAACCAAATTTTACTTCTTCTAGGTGGGGGAGGATGTTAGATGTTGAAGTTGTATTGCTGATATGTGGTTGTCATTGATGTAAACACTATTAGCATTGGTGATTCTGAAGGCTGTATATGTCAAGGATATTGAGAAAATTGTAATAAATATATTGTGGGCAGCTAGTGAAGCTGAGAAGGTTAGAGTGGTGGAAAGTTTTGTTCATAGATGATCAGGCGGTGTGTACTAAAGGGTTTGTTGCTGAGCTTATATAGTATGTTTTCTAAAAAATTTAGTGGTACGCATCAAGAATTGAGAAAGTTATGAAGATTTGTGTTCCTACAGTTATTCAATTACTATAGCAAGTGTTTCTAGAAGATGAATTGCAATTATAGTAAATTTGGTTGTTGTGTATGTTTCTGAGATGTTCAGTAATGTTTCTAGATTGTGCTCTAGTGGTTCAGTACATCTGCATTGATCGGCGTGTTTGTGATTAAATATTTTTCCTTGTGTGTTCAAGTTTTTCATGTTCTTGGCCGACATGATGGTGATAGCGTGTTGCAGATCCTTATGGATTAATATTTTATTGTTTGGCATGCTTGGGGATGTTGATTCAGGTCTTTGCTATGTTGTGTGTGTGAGTGTGTGTATGCTCAGTGTATGTGATTGCATGTGCGAATAAAGATCAGATCATCTAAATGCAGAGCAGAGTGTGAAGAAGGTTGAGCGAAGTGTATTTGTGCCTAACCAGAACTGTAATCAGGCTTGTGAAGAAGCTGATTTCTCAGTTCATGTTCATCAGATGGATTTAATCTGATTGTCTTATGTAAGGTAGCGAGCCTTCCCTTTGAGCAGTGAGCTCTAGGCAGTGTTCCTGAATGCAAGTGAATTCTTTATTCATTCTTCATTATACTTTTAACAAGGTATAATCTTGTGGAGTAACATCCACCGTGGTTTTTCCCCTAACAGGGTTTCCACATATAAAATCTTGGTGTTCATGTGTCTCTGATGTGTTATTGATTTATGCTTGCACTGTTGGTTATCATATCTGAGATTAAAGGTTGATTAATGTTGAATAAGTTTTATTTTGGTAACAACTGATTCAACCCCCTCTTAGTTGTCTATCCTTGTTTTTCCAACAATTGGTATCAGAGTAGGTGCCTCTGAAGAAGTTTAACATCTTGAGGTGATCCGAGATGGCATCATACAAGAAGGATAGTCCTAGATTCGATGGTACAAACTACTCTCTATGGAAATTCAAAATAGAGTTTCATTTGAAGTGCATTGGTGAGCCTTTCTGGAAGATTACACAGAATGCATAAACTATTCCTTAGAATGGTTCCTCCTCTGAAGATGAGATCAAGCAAGCAGAAGTTAATACCAGGGCTATAGAAGCATTGTTGACTGTGTTGACAGATTCAAAGATGACAAATGTGATAGGATTAAAGATTGCACATTAAAAATTTGGAAACATTGTATGAAGGAGATGCACTAGTGAAAAATGCTAAGCTACAAAGTCTGAAAAGCAAGTGGGAGAACATGAAGATGAGTGAAGATGAAAACATCTTTTCTTTATCACAAAAGGTAAATGAACAGTGATGGACATTAGATGTGTTGGTGGAACCTTAGATGAAGAAGAGATTGTGGCTAAGATACTTAGATATGTGCCTACTTCTTACAAAACAAAAACTCATGCTATTGACGAGCGCAAGATAGTGACAAATTTGATAAGAGACATGCTGATTGGAAAATTAGTTGCCTTTGAGTTGAGTGAATTTGTTGAATCTTCACCTAAGATAGAGTCTACATTCAACGCTATTGTATCCGGAAAAAGCCAACAAAGATATAATCCAGGAGAGAGTTCCAAGAAGACATTCAAGTATGAAGAAGAAATGAAACTAATTGAAGATGAAGAAAGAGAGCTAGAAAAACTGGAAGCACTGATTGTGAAAGAGAAGCCAAAGGGAAAGGTAAGTACAAAGGAAATCTACCTATTAAATTTTTCTCTTGCAGTAAGATAGGTCATTTTGCATCAAGATGTCCTGAAAGAGTTTCTAAGTACAAACCTGAGAAGACTAGATTTCAAAAGAAATGTTATTATGTTGAAGAAGGTGTAACTGATGATGAATCTGATAAAGAAACTGGAAATGAAGATGAATGGGTATTCATTGCTATCAAGGAAAATAGTCCAGTGTCCATTGAATCAACTAGTAGTCAGAATATTGAGAAAGCTCTTGCAACCAAGATTGATGAGAAAGATGAGTGGGTGATTGACAACAGATTCTCACATCATATGACTGGTGACAAAAGAAAATTTGTAAGTCTAGAAAAATATGATGGTGGTGTTGTAAGATTTGGAGATAACAATGCTGGTGTGATTTGTGGCATAGGAACTATTTGTCTTGGAGGTAAACGCAATACTGATGATGTTCTATATGTTGAAGGTTTGAAACACAATTTGTTGAGTGTTGAACAAATGGTTGATAAAGCTTACAATCTTCAGTTCAAGGATGGTAAGTGCAGGATTTTGGGAAGCTTAGGAAATGTGATTGCTTCAGGAACAAAGACAAGAGGTATATTTTTCATTTGAATGCTACTAGTGAAAATTGTTTGATTGCTCAAGTTGATGTAAGTTGGTTGTGGCATAGAAGGTTGTGTCCTGTGAACTTTGATAACATTGTCAAAATAAGCTCTACACAAGCAGTCAAAGATCTACCTAAGTTAGTGAATCCTACTAACATTATATGCAAGGAATGTCAGATGGGAAAACAGACAAGAATTTCATTTTGGGAGCAAACAGTATCATTCAAATGGAGTACTGGATTTGGTACATATTGATTTATGTGGTCCATCTAGAATCAAAAGTCTACAAGGAGAAAGGTACTTTATGTTGCTTATTGATGATTATTCTAGAATGGTTTGGGTTGCTTTCTTAAGAGAAAAACATGAGGCATTAGAGAAATTCAAAATCTTTAAGGCTATGGAAAAAATTGAGACAGGTTTGAAGATCAAATGTTTGAGATCAGACAGAGGTGGTGAATTTACTTCTCTGGAGTTCAATTCATTTTGTGAAGAGCATGGAATAAAAAGATAGTTATCTGCTCCCCGGACCCCACAACAGAACGAAGTTGTTGAGAGAAAGAACATAAATATTTTAGATGCTGCCAGAACTATGATGTTGGAAGGAAATGTTCCTTATTCCTACTAGAGAGAAGTTGTAAGCACTGTAGTATACACTATCAACCGATTGAATGTAAATGGCAATTTTGGTAAGACTCCTTTTGAGCTATGGTTTGGTTACAAGCCTACTGTTAAGTATTTCAAAATATTTGGAAGTAGATGTTATATCAAATGAGATGAAGATATTGGAAAGTTTGAAGCTAGAAGTGATGAAGTGATGAAGGAATATTTTTGGGTTACTCTACTAAGAGCAAAGCCTACCGGTGCTACAATAAAAGATTGAAGAAGATAGTTGAAAGTGCAAATGTCAGAGTTGATGAGGATATTGACAGATCATCTAGGTATTATGGATATGATTCAGATGACCAAAAAGATAATACTAAAAGTGGAAAGGATGCACAAACACAAAATAAAGTTCAAATTGTTTCGGTGAATCAAGAAAATCAACAAGAAGAAGATAGTGGAAATGCAAAAAGAAAAAAAGAAGAACTCAAAACTCCAAAATATGTAAAGAGAAGTCATTCTAAAAGTCGGATCATAGGAGACAAGAACAAAGGTGTACATACCAAAAGAATAATTGCAGAAGAATATTGTATGATATCCAAGACTGAACCTAGAAATATCAATGAAGCATGCAAAGATGAACATTAGATGGAAGCAATGAAGGAAGAACTAATGCAGATAGAAAAGAATGAAACATGGATTCTTGTTCCTAGACCTCAAGACAAAAATGTGATTGGAACTAAATGGGTCTTTCAAAATAAGCTAAATAAACAAGGTGAAGTGATCAAGAACAAAGCAAGACTGGTATGTAAAGGATACTCATAGATGGAAGGTATTAATTTTGAAGAAACCTTTGCCCCTGTTGCTAGAATTGAAGTTGTAAGGTTATTTCTTGCTTATGCTACATTCAAGAGTTATAAAGTTTATAAAATGGATGTGAAGTCAACATTTTTGAATGGTGAACTAGAAGAAGAAGTTTATGTTGAGCAACCAAATGGATTTTAATTGACTGATGAAAAGGACATGGTGTTTCGATTGAAGAAAGCCTTATATGGACTCAAACAAGACCCTAGAACTTGGAATGCTAGATTGGGTAAATACCTATTAAAGCTTGGATTCAATAAAGGTACTACTGACAACAATTTTTTTATTTCAAGTTAGATCAAGATAAAGAGTTGATAATTGAAGTCTTTGTTGATGACATTATTTTTGAAGGTGATGATGACTTATGCATGAATTTTGCTGATGAAATGAAAAGTGAATTTGAAATTCCAATGATAGGAGAGCTGAAATTATTTTTAGGATTAGAAATTACTCAGTTAGATGATGAAATTTTCATATCTCAGTCCAAGTATGTGAAAGAGTTACTGAAAAAGTTTGGTATGGAAGATTCAAAAACAGTTGGTACACCCATGGTAACTGGATGTAAGATAACACAAAATGATGATTCTCCTAAAGCTAATCAAACAATATATAGGTCAATGATTGGTGTATTGCTATATTTAACTTAGAAAAGACCAGACATTATGAATGTTGTGTGCATGGTTGGTAGATATCAAGCAGATCCAAAAGAATCACATGTGACTGCAATAAAGAGAATATTCAGATATCTAAAAGGAACAGTTGACTTTGGGTTATGGTATGCAAAGGATGATGATATTACTTTTCTTTTACAGATGTAGATTGGACAGGTGATGTTAATGATAGGAAAAGTACAAGTGGTGGTGTGTTCTTCTTAGGGAAGAAGTTGGTGTCTTGGCTAAGTAAAAAGTAGAATTCTATTTCCTGAGGAAAAATATATTGTTGCTGCAAATAACTGTACCCAAGTGTTGTGGATGAAGCAAATGCTGAGAGATATCAAAATTGAATATGATGAGCCTCTATCTATATTCTGTGAGAATTCAAGTGCCATAAATTTTCTTAAGAATACAGTGCTACACTCTAAGACAAAGCATATATCTATTAAGTATCACTTTTTGAGAGAAAGTGAGTGAGAAAGAGGTCAAACTGGAGTATGTGCCTACAAAGGAACAAATTGCAGATATTTTCACTAAACCGTTGCCTAAGGATACTTTTGAATACCTCAGAGGAAAGTTAGGGGTAATTTCCCCTCCTAATCTAAACTAAGATGTAAGTCTTTGCATCAATCCCTGGACTCACGGTTAGATCTTGTTTCAGATTGATGTTGTGGTGGTTGCTACTCAGAGGGAGTAGTCAAATGATTCAGATATGTGGTTCAGAGCATGTGTACCTCAGACATTGGTGTCAAAGGGGGAGAAGAGTAAAGTGGAAAAATAAAATAGGAAAAGAGTGCACAATCTAAGGGGGAGATTGTTGAAAAAGAATGGGTTGATGGTATTTTTCACATCATGTGTTTCCATCAATGCTAAAGGGGGAGATAATTAGATGCTAAAGTTTTATTGCTGATATGTGGTTGTCATTGATGTCAACACTATTAGCATTGGTCATTCTGAAGGCTATATATGTCGAGGATATTGAGAAAATTGTAACAAATATATTGTAGGTAGCTAGTGAAGCTGAGAAGGTCAGAGTGATGGAAAGTTGTGTTTGTAGATGATCAAGTGGTGCGCACTAAAGGGTTTGTTGCTGAGCTTATATAGTATGTTGTTTAAAAGTTTCATTGGTACACATCAAGAATTGATAAAGTTATGAAGATTTGTGTTCCTACAATTATTCAGTTATTGTAGCAAGTGTTTCTAGAAGATGAGATTGCAATTCTGGTAAATTTGGTTATTGCATATATTTTTGAGATGTTCAATAATGTTTCTAGATCATGCTCTAGTAGTTCAATACATCTGCATTGATTGGCATGTTCGTGATTGAAGATTTTTCCTTGTGTGTTCAAGTTTTTCATGTTCTTGGCAGACATGATGGTTATAGCGTGTTACAGATCCTTATAGATTAATATTTTATTGTTTGGAATGCTCGAGGATGTTAATTTAGGTCTTTTCTATGTTGTGACTAACTTAGGTTGGTGCACATTAAGAATTGTTAATGTATTGAGGCCGATAAGTTATAATTAATTTATTATGTGGCCGACAAAGTTGATGTAAATTCGTGTAGCGGATATATAAGAGTGATTGTATCTTCATTGTATAAGGTGTGTGAGTGTGTGTATGATCAGTGTATGTGTGTGCATGTGTGAATATAGATCAGATCATCTGAATGCAGAGCAGAGTGTAGAGAAGGTTGAGCAAAGTGTATTTGTGCCTAACCGGAATTGTAATCAGGCTTGTGAAGAAGCTAATTTCTCAGTTCATGTTCATCGGATGGATTTAATCTGATTTTATTATGTAAGGTAGTGTGCCTTCCCTTTGAGCAATGAGCTCTAGGTAGTGTTCTTGAATGCAAGTGCATTCTTTATTCATTCTTCATTATAATTTTAACAGGGTATAATCTTGTGGACTAACATCCACCATTGTTTTTCCCCTAACAGGGTTTCCACGTATAAAATCTTGGTGTTCATGCGTTTCTGATGTGTTATTGGTTTATACTTGCACTGTTGATTATTAGATCTGAGATTAAAGGTTTATTAATGTTGAATAAGTTTTATTTTGGTAACAACTGATTCACCCCCCCTCTTAGTTGTTTATCCTTATTTTTCCAACAGAGGAGTCTCAACCTTACCACCTTTCATTATAATTTCTTACATCAACATTATATTTTCCCACTCCTATTTGAAATTATTAATTTCATCCTTTTCTACTAAGTCATTCTCCCATATCCCTAACTAGGATTATATTCTAGTGATCAGTTCTATTGCATCCTTATACGAAGAGGAAATCTTCATCTACTTTTGATATAATGTGGGGGTTAACCCTAAAATGAACCACTCAATTCATTTCTTAAGGTTTCTTCTAGTTTTCTAACCACAGTTAAAAATATTTTTCATAATATTCTACTAATTCCTCCTTATTTTTTGTCATCTTCCTTATTTTATTTATGTTTTTATGTTCACACATTAGGTGAATGGAAAATTTTCAAAAATAAGTCACCCAATTCTTTTAATGATTTATCATGCTTAGGAAATTATTTAATATACCATATTTGTGCCTCATCATTGAGGTTCTCCACAAAATCATGTAATTGGGCCTAGTCATCATTAATACCAACCCCATTGAAATGAAATTTCAAGCTAAATATATGTTCACTAGTATCCTCAAGGTGAATTTACCAAAATTAGGGAGCTTATTCATATGTGCATCCATATGTAGATGAGGTAAAGGTGTACTTGATTTATTTTGTATGGTTAGGTATTATCCTTTCTCCTAATTTATTCACTACTCTTGTATCTCTTTCTCTCTCTTCATCATGGCTTCTTTGTCTAGTTTCACTCCTTGTATACTTGGCCAAAGTCCTTTCTCTACCAGTATCTCTGAAAATTTAACATCTAAGAACTCACTTCATAATATATGTCACAAATCTCATACACAATTGTTTCTTGATCTTTCTTTCTCTAATCTAATTAAGGATTCACTACTTATATGGACTCTTTAGAAACTTTCCTTGATTTTGACAACATGGGAGGTGACTCTTTGTCCACGAGGTTCATCTTTGGATAGTCTCTTTAGCTTGGGGAATGTTTTGGTTGATAACAAATCATTAGTAATTGATTTATCTTTAATTTTCCTTGAGTTTTTTTCTTCCTCAACCTAGGAATTTCTTTCATTGATCATCTCCAAATCTTCCTTCAAAAACTAAATTTTTGGGTTCTTCTTTGATTCTATTGCTAAATATTATCTTGTCTTCTTCACCAACTAACAACTTCTTTACTTCCTCCTTTATTTACTTCCTCTTCTTCCCCACAGCAAACACATCTATAGTATACCTACAAATAAGTTCAAACTTCTCTAAGCTCATTGTTGCATTATATTGTTTCAACTGCCTTATCATTTTAGTTAGATTTTTCTCTATAGTTTTAATTTAAGTTACAAACAACTCTATTTCTTTAATATTCAAGAATGCCATGTCCATTGAGGATGTACCTATCTCAATACTATGGATTTTATCAATTGCATCCCTCTCGATACACTCTCTTAATGCTTCTCACACTTCTTCCATCCTTTTCCATTATCTTTTTCTCTTAGTTCTAGGATTTTTTCAATATTTTTTCTTCTTCATTATTCTTTTCTATCATGATCATTAAATTATATTCAAAACCTATCTTCATCTCACCAATAAATTATTTTAATCTTATTATCAAAATATTCCATAAATATTTAATTGATTTAATTTATCCATCCTTGACTCCTTTATTTTTAATTCCTTAATAAATATTAGGGGTTCCTTCTACTTTTGTAACATGAAGAATTTATCTTTATGAGTAGAGATGGCATTCCAAGTTGACCTGTCTCTATCCTTAGATGTGTTGTATGTATTGGAAACAACTGTCAATTGAGACTCAATGGAGTCCACAAGATCTTTTATGCTCTATGTGGCATCTAGCCACCTTATACAGTAAGAAAACATAGTATTTTCTTCAGAATCACAAGCCTTCATAGTTTTAAGTCTCTTTTCAACATTGGTGTGTGCCAGGAAACACTTGTCATGAAGAACCAATAGCCTTTTCTCATCCAATTTCTCTTCATCTTCCTGCCTTATCTTCTCACCAAGTTCGACGGCATACTCCTTAAAGGAGTCCAATAGAAGTTTCAAGTTTTCTATCAGAGTGAGAGATGTGTCCATTGGTGTACTAGGTGTGACCTCCTACAAAGCCTTGATGGTGCCATCAATAATTTGAATTCCCTTATGATATGTTTCTAGGATTTATCTTCTACTAGATGCATGCAATGGATCACCTAACACCATTTTATGCACAAGAGAAATCTTGTCTAGATCCACATAGCCTTGAGTCATGGGAAGTTGTAGAAGCTCCAGAGGAATCACCGGCTGTAATCGGATTTGCTTTGATAATAGGCCTTTCAAAACATCATCACCAGAGGAGGATTCTCCAAAGGACCTTTGTGATTCCACTACCTATCTTGTTCCTTCTTCATTCTTTCCAGCATCTCCGCTAGATTCCCCATTTCTTTCTTCTTCCTCAAATTTCTCTTCTTCTACCTTCTTTTCTTCCCTCTCACTTTTATCCTTGACCTTTTCTTCTTCATCTTTTTCTTTTTCCTCTGCACTATGTACTAGAGGAGCAGCATCATGCATTTCTACTTCAACATTTTCTTCACTCTGCTTCTCAATCTTTGGAGGCTCATCAGTAGCATTAATTTTTGAAAGAACATTTGTACCACTTGTTTCTAGAGGAATATTTATATCATTATTTTCTAGAGGAATGTCTTCCTTACCTTTTGTAGAGACTTCTTCTCTTGATTTAGGCGCAAAACCGGATGCACCAAGCATGTCATACTTCTCAGCCATGCTTTTGATGGTGTTTACAATTTCATTTATCTTCTTGATATGTTTCTTATCTCTTGTTATTAAAATATTAACTCTTCTCTTCATCTAGAACATTGTAGAATGAACCTTCTTCGAGGTTTCCAGATCATCCGGAGTCAGAGAGGATCCAATTTCATCAAATACCTTAGATCTTATTTTCTCTTCTGTTTCAATATCCTCTGATCTTCTTTTCATCAAAGCTTCACACAATTTCTCAGGAAGATTATCCTTAACATGATCCCAGTTAACTTCTAAAATGATGACATACTGAATGATAACCATCATTAATGTATTCCTATCCTTTTTACCTACTTGATTAAACATTTCTACTGTGGGTTGCAACATATTTTCATGGTGTAACAAACTATTTACCAAGGCTTCTAGTCTAAGAGGAGCACCGGGTCCTATCAGAGAAGCTTTTTGTTCTCCCTAGTCCCGAGATACCTCTTCTACAAATTTTGCCTTCTTTACCTCCGCTTCATGAACACTAATGCCCTGTTCTTCATCTTCCTTAGAGGACGATGTTGGAACCATAAAATTTCTCATATTTTCACTAGTCTCCAAATACTTTTTCCAGCTCCATAGGAATTTTCTTCTCATTAGTGTTGTGATAAATAAAAATTAGTGAGATTAGTTTGGCAAAATCCATTCCACTGTCCCACAAAAATGGCATCATGCATACAAATGTTCCCCTGGTCATAACAAAAGGCAATTGAGTTGTGTTTTCCTGAGTTCCTTTCAAGCTTTATTTATATTTCTTCATTGCCATTTGTCATTTCATCATTCAACACCATTACCATGTCATGCATAGCCAAAATATAGCAAAGTTGCTTCTCTTTTCATGGATAATTACCCCTTATTGGAGGAAACATACACATATATTCCCAATCAATACATCATTGATTCCTCATTTGGACATTTTTTGCAAATCGGTGAGACATGAATTAGGTCACAACAATCTAAAGATCCATACGATAAAAAAACTGCATGATCGGTAGGACAAAGCCTATCGTCCTACCGATGAGAGTTCATCAGGGTAAAAAAAAAGGTCGGAGTGAATCCTTTGAAAACATACTGAGATCAAAAGTCACACCAATAAGAACCCCATCGATGAGAGACACACATAATCTTGTTGATAAAATCAAAGGAGACAAACATCTTCGGCTTGAAACTCTTAAACCCCACCAATCTCATAAATCAGGTTGATGGTGAAAATATCAGGGAAGGTCTCACCGATTCAGTAGAATGAACCAAGCAAAAGCAAGAGACATATCGACAAGACATAAAGGATCGAATTGAAACTATTAGGTCTCTCCGATGAAGAGAGTCTCACTGATGAAATTGATTTCGGGGAGAGTCTCGTCAATCATTCCCAAGTTAAAAAAGCGGTAAAAGGAAGCGCATCGGGAAGACTAAAGCACATCGGTGAAACATCTCATTCTCCTAGCAAGGGGTTATGTTAGCCCGATGGTGATAAATGGATGACTTATACTCATCGAAAAGACATAAGGCGATGAAAAACTAGATCATCTACACCTCGGTAGAACTTTTGAATCTTCTCTCTAAAGTAATATAAGCTAAAGGAAAACAAAAAGGGTTGTCGCATGATGTCGGTGAAAATATCAAATAGTCATGTCAATCAGGAGAGGAGATGAAAAATGAATTTCCAATCAAAGAGACATTTAGTTATGTCTTAGCGATCAATCAAAAGTGTATAAATGAAGATGGCGCCAAATAAGTAACACAATTCGACCTAAGATGAAAGGGGTCTCACCGATGAAATATTTTTTCGTCCCTCTGATAATTCAAATTTTGAGAAGACCGTTGCATTCAATTATAGAGGCTGACATTAATGGCCACACGAAGGAACTCCATAAGAAATTCATGATCAAACAAGAAATTGAGAACAAAAAGAATTGTCAAGAACTATAGCGAGCGAGCACGAGAGGCTAAGCAAAATTTAGGAAGCACAGTGAAATTTATAATTCACAAGTAAGTCCATGAAAACTCCTCTGCAATTCACAAAATTCTAATTCAAAGGATTGAAAATGGAGGGCCCTAGTTCTGGAAAAACCAAGGGTAGAAAGAAATAGGGTGAGAGTAATAAGAGCAAAAACAAAAAACAAAGGACTGAAATGAGTGATGACCCAAAACCAATAAAGAGGAAGTTCAACCAGGACCTCATTGATCAATTGCATGGATCTGGGCCGAGGGCTAGAAGGTTTGTGAAATTAAGGGCTGAGGTAGACAAATTTGAAGACAAATGTAAATATATAGGAGATACTTGGACTTCCATCAGAGGATATGAATTATTCTTGTTTCATTACCATCAAAGAAATAGGTTTGAACCAGTGTGTAATCCATGGAACCTTGATTTAGGGAAATTGACTATGCCTAATGTGTTTGTAAATGTTGAACTAATGAAATTGCTAGCCAAACATTAAAACCCTGACTTGAAGGCCATCTGTGATTTACAAGGAAAACCATTCATATATGTGTTTAAGGTTGCAATTTTAGAAGTTTTTAACCTAAGTGGCATGTGTGATGAACTAATTGTGTATGAAAACTTGGAAAGGGAATATGCGAGAATGGACACAACCTACAAAGGGTGGAGATTGACATTGCATAATCCTAGAAAATATGGGAACCTTGTTTCACTTGAAGATGATGATGGACCACCTTTCATGTCGATATATTCGAACCATACTTAAAGTATACATACCTCGCAGTGTGTCAAGTGTTAGGGTCTAAGGCCCCTGAATTCATGTCGATTGGACCAATGGTGATAGCGGCATATGTTCAGTGCCATAATGCTAGACCGTTTGATTGTGCTACTTACATTGCCAAGGAAATTGATGCAGGGTTGTAGGCTATCAAAAATGAATCACCTACATTGCATTTTAGACATTATTCCATACTCATGTATTGGATATTATACTATGGCTAGGAAATGATGATGTGGCCTAAAGAATTGAAAATTACGTAGTATGATAAGGAGGTCCAACTTTTATCGGTGCAACTGTTGACTAATATCTGGGACAACAGGTTTCTAAATTCTAGCTATGTTCTTTTTGAGGAGAATTTTGTAAAAACATTGTATAGATTTTTCAATCACCCTTGTGAGTATTCCTTAAATGATGAGAACAAAAGATTTTTGAGACCTAGATATTTTGGTGGACCCATAACAGTTGAGCATAACTGGGGTGATTGGTATTGTTATATTGATGCTACCATGATCATGGTGTACGGTTTTGAGGATACACCTTTCCTCTTACCAAAAATAGTTCCAGATAGAATTTCATATTTGGAAATTGTTAGGAAGATGGACTATTCAAGTGTGATGAATTTAAGTGCCTTGAAAAATAGTATTTTATGCCAAGTACTTTATGTTTTGGGGACTTTACTATGTTGTCAAAGGAAGGGTATGATCAAATTTTAGATAAAATGTCACAGTTCAATTTGAAAAGGGCTACACCACAAAAAGGGTTTGATCCAGAAGGATACATTGATGCTGCCAGAAAGAAAGTGAATTTGGGTGGATATGAACACATACCTTACCCAAAGGATGATATAACTAGAAACATGGAGGAAAGGGAGGCCGAATTGGCCATTGATGATTATAATAGAAGAATTGAACAACAACTGAGAGAAATAAAAGAGGTAGAAATGTTATCCTCTGGGAGTGATGAGGCCACTAATGGAAGGGAACATCAAATTCATGATGATGGGATTTATAAAACCAAAATTGAAAAATATCAACCATCCAACAAAGAACAGGAAGTTGATGAAAAATATGATGCAAATACCAGGCAACTCGCTTATAGATCATGTCTCTGATAATGAATTTATAAGGTCATATGAATTCAGGTCATTCTTGTACAAGAAAAAGGGGAAAGAGATAAGGAATTATGTCACAAGCATCACACCTAACAAGGAAACCAAATTATTGAATACGTTGAAGAATGATGTGGATAATGAAATCAGAAATATGACTCCAAAAAAGGGAAGAAAATTGTTGGAAGAGTCTAGTGTAATGATATTTCCCGGTTTGGATTTAAATTCAGCTCTTGTTTTTTATAGTTTCTTGCATAATAATAACACTACTCACAAACTCAGCCCTAAAGGAGTTACAAAAGTGTATATCAAATCCAAATTCAATCCAGATGAGAATTCTCTCATGATTTGGGCTCTATATCCTCCACATAAGAAATATGTGATCATTGACACAGAAAGGGCATTTGGACATGTGATGAAATTGAAGGTAGGCGAAGATGATCCTGTAGCTACTACGAAATTGGCATAAATGTGGCCAAGTTAAACAAAGCACAAATCCAAATGTTGATAAAAGAAAGGGACATGTACAAAAACAACAATGAAAGAGTATTAAGTGAAAATGAATTTCTAAAAGATGCTAAGTTATTGACATAGGGAGAAAGTTCTCAGTCTAAAGGAAGACAAGAGGAAGCATACATGGCTAAGGTAAGATACGAAGCACTCTCTATGGTACTACAAAAAAGACACACTAATTTGATGATTTGGATGAACAAACTATGGGGAACTCACTCCCAAAGCCATATTGCAGTTAAAGAGCATAAAAGAGTTAATGACTAAATCCAGGAAAGAATCCAAGAAGCTCAAAGTAAAGATACCCTTGACAACAAAATCATAACATCTGCTGAAGATCTTCAGAATGAGAACATGAAGTACCACGATGAACTTCAAGTAGATGTAAAGGAATTGGTTGATGTTGCAAAAGAAGGAGTTCTTACGCTATTCAGAGAAGAAAGTGAGTAGAAGAACAAAGATGAATGGATAGAGGAGTGTGGGTTGATATTGTAGAAAGCTTTGGATACAACCAAAAATGAGGATTCGGCGCTGGATGATACTTGTGAGCACTTGGAAAAGATGGTAATCATGGAGATAGCAGCAAGGAATGCAGTAGAGGATGCTGATACCCATGGGATACAGGATTACCTAGATCATATGACTAGAATTCATTTGTGGCTAACTAGAGCCTAATTTTTATGTTTTATTGTTGTTAGTTTCAAAAGACTCTTATGAAGAGGTGTTCCCTCTTCATAATATTGATATTTATGTTGAACTCTTGATGGTTGAGGAAGATCATTAGAATAGGTTGATAGGATAGATAGATAGCAAAAAGTCTCCATAATGTTTACATTTCAAAAGACTATTTTGCAAGCATAATTTTGAGGAAATCAATGAAAGATCTCTGATTTGGTGGTTCCATTTTGGTATATGTTGTTTGTTGAAGTTATTCAATTATATGATTGTCTCCAACTTAATGTTTCCTGGTTATTTAAGTTGATATATCAAGTATATATTCAATTTGTCAATACACATTTGTTGTACTTGTGTGATGTGATTATTTGGTTTCTTTAAAGAAGAATTAAAATCATTTTTGATCAAGCACAATAATCTGGAAGTGTCATTTGGATTAGTAAGAAAAATCATAAAATTATGACTGATATTCTGTCTCCAGTAGGGTTTGTCAATCACTTTCTTGCATGTTTATACAAGTTATAAACTAATATTTGTATGCCAAACAATTAGAATTTCTTTCAAATAGAATCCATTCATCATATACTTTCATTTTGACTCTGTTTTATCCAACAAGGCACTGGTCTCACCCATTTTATTTATTTAGTTTCATTAAATTCATTTTAAAAACTTCACATTTGTTAACTGAACATATTAAATTATACCTTGATATTGCTTATACAATTTATACCAAATTAGGATCACATCTCTCCTTTGTCAAATTGCCAATGTGGATAGATTGATCAAGTAGGAAACACAATCTAAGTCTGCATCATTTGCATTAGGTACACCCGTCGAGGTTTAAGAGAGCCTAAAGAGTAGAAGGTTCAATTACATTAATTGGCCTTGTACGTTAGCAAAAAATGTGCAAGAGCTTGGCAACCTCTTGTGGTTCAAACTTGTGTTTTTGAGACCTAACAAATGATACATAGTGAACTCTTTTAGATCCAACACTAGCTTCTTGAGAAGCACCTTCATTGGAGGACATGCTTCCTCTCTTCTTTCTTATCAATTTCGATGTAGGGTCTTCCTCCTCTTCCTCTTGATCTTTAGTAACACTGAGGTTATTTTCCCTTGTATCTTTTTCTTTCCTTCCTCGCTTAACGGGCACTACTGGAGGAATACCTTTTCTCTTACCCGATCTTATAGCAAGTTCAGAAGGAGCTAGGCTTTTGCCTTTATTAGAAACATTGGGTTCAATCTTTACTGCAGCCAGGCCAAAAGCTGGTTTAGAAGGAGTAATCCTGCTAGATCTCCTTACACTTGATGACTCTCTAATCTTCTATTCCCCTAAGGCTCTTCCTTGTGCTATCTCCTCACGTGAAACCAAAATTTTTGAGCATCTCATCTACCCTTTTTCTCCTCCCAGGTTTGCTATGCTCCAAGTGAACTTCCAGGGATTTTTTAGCATATGTACCAATTTTAGGTTCATTGGCATCTTGCAGACTTTTTAGAAAAAATTGAACATAACCTTTGAATTCATCTTCTGTAATTTCATATCCTAAAGGTTGAATCCATACAGTCTAGGGTTCAACCACTTCAATCATGCATTTTATTAAAAGAGACATGGAATATGATATCATTCTTGTATTTCTCAACAACTTTCTTCAGGATTCTTTCTCTCTCATTCATGTTTCTTTTAAATACATCAAAGAATGTTGTCAGGACATTATATTTGTTCTTCAAATCACCCAATTTATGCAAATAATCAAAAAATTGATGAGCAATTGGTCGGGATGGGTCCCAAAACACTACTTCATCTTTTCCCGGAAGCCTTCTAAGAAAATAGAACAACAAACAAAAAATCAATGAACCAAACTTAAATGGATATTTCTTCTCCTTTAACATCCTTAGATTCTCAATCAACTGTTGTCAGAGAAGCTCACACAAATCATAGTCTGCATCATTTGCTTCCATGTCATAATTGGTGTAGTTTATTGTAGAGGACACAAAGTTCTCTCTATCTGTGAAGTAGATTTTATGTCTGATCATTATTGATGCATACTTCACATTTGGATTAGTATTAGGATTTGTTGCAAGAGACCTTTTATCATATGTAGCATCAGTGAGTTCCATCACCACTTCATTCTTCACAGATTTCAACACTGGTACCAGTCTAGTATCACAAAGTCTGGTGACTACCTTGATTACTTCCTTAGTTAACAAATGGAGTCTATTAGTCCACAAGAATTGATCATGCATTCTGCTAAGGACATGTTTAACATACTTGTCATCATGAGTGGAACTGAAATTAGGGAAGTAGTTCCATCAATCCAACTTCTTCGCCACAATATTTTAATATTGAGTTTAATCAAGAAATCATCCTTGGTGAGATCATTATGCCACATTTCTATCAATTTATCGTGATTAAATTCCTCAATCTTGACTTTGATGTACATCCTAGTGTCTTTAGTAGGCATGACACCATGAGGAATCGATGAGAAGGGCCTAGAGGGTCATCTTTGAAAACTTTCATAGAATATTTCATGTAGGAAGGTCTAGGTCTTTTTGATGCTTTCACGACTACAAGAGTTGCCATTTTCAACACATCGAGCTCTAATAATTTCAAAGAGAGATTTTTTACAAGTTCATAATAGCATAGAAGCATAAAATACCTTTTTCTTTCGCAAAAAATTGAAGCTAGGGTTTGCACAGCTCGCACCAAGAACGCTCCAAATCGCTCTCCACTTTCTTCGAATGCACAAGTGATTAAAATTCCTTTCAAATTTTTCTTTATAGATCAATGTGATGCCCTAATTCATATTAAATGTGATGGAATTTGAAAAGTTGGCAAAAACCCTTCTATGGCACTGAAAAACCCTAATATGCTCCATAAATGAACATGGTTACACTTTTTCTTCTAGTTTCTTTTGCATAACCTTTGCCTATTCATTCCTTACAACATATCCTCGTGCCAAAGACCAACATGCCCGAAATCCAGGGGGTTCGAATAATTTTCTATAAAAGCTCCCCCTAAGATCATGCTAGGTCTAATTCTCAAAGGAATTGTCTGTAATGGATGAGGGCACAAACACATTTGAAGATTTTGGATCTTCTTTCTTTTTCCATATCTTGTTCATTTCTTGCTTAACCTCATCTTTGTCAATCTTCTTTACAGGTTCATTTTTTTTTACCAGAGCAGTCTGCTTTCCCTTTTTACTTCTACATACTCTTGAAATATTTCCCAGTTTGTTGCAATTGCAGCAGACAACATTTCTCTGATTTGTGTGACTTCCATTAATTCTTGATTTGCACTGATTTGATTTATGTCCAAACTTGTTGTATGTATAACAATAGCCAACAAATGATTAATTCATTCTACCTCCATTAAACTAGTTCATCATATGAGTTATGCATTCACTATCTCTATGTCCAATCTTTCTACATGCATAACATTGTCTAGAGAAGGAACTAGAAAAATGATTCATCCTACTTTTGCACTCAGTTGCCCTATGACCAAATTTATGACATGAAAAACAAACACCATTGAAAGATGGGATACCTTTGAGAATTTGGCTATCTGATAGGTGGTATTCTTCTTGGATTTCTTTTTTGTTTCCCTTTACCTTGAGTCTTTTGATTGTTCACAATGTTTGAGGTCTTTATGGCTTTTGAAATTTCACCTGTTTCTAGTCCCAAACCTCCTTTGTCTTTAGATGCTTTATGTCCTGCAATCAATTCATCAAGCCTAGTGGAGCTTGTCTTTTCACATACGTTTTCTTTTTACAAATTTTCTCTCAGGTTCACCACTTCTTGTTCAAGCCTAGAATATTCATCAGACTTGCTTTGCACTATTACATTCAAACACTCTTCAATTCTCTTCTTTTCCTCCACTTGCACCTTCAATCTAGTAACCTCTTCATTTGCTTGTTTTAATTGCTCACTAACTTCTCCGTGTCTCTCTTTGAATTTCTTCAATTGCTCTTTCAATTTTCGGATGCATTCATTTGCCTCATCAAGATTTTCTTTCAAGTCTTTGTTTTCATTTTCAACTTTGTCAAGATCATCAAGGGCTATCCGAAGTTCTTCTTTATCATCCATTTGTTCAATCTTCAAGATCTTCCTAGAGCTGTTAGGCTTCTTCAGAGGAACCAGGCTCTAATACCAATTGTTGAATACCCAAGATACTAAGAGGGGGGGTGAATCAGTATCTTCTTAAACTTATTGAAAAAATACCATCCAATTATTCTGATGCATTTAACAATTAAGATAAGAAAAAGCATCAACAGAACAAGAAAACACGCAACACATGAACACCAAGATTTTTACGTGGAAAACCCAGAATGGGAAAAACCACGATGAGGGTTAGCTCACAATATAGTATAACCGGTTATAAGATATTACAAAGGGTGGCTCACTGCTAGGACTCATTGTCCAAAAGAGAGGCTCACTTCCTACAAAAGATACAGTAAAAAAATGGCTTACAACCAGAGTATGAATTGATGAAGATACACCTCACAAGTGCAAATTTGGTTCCTTTGAAGCTCAAAGAATTCACATGCCAGCAAACCAATATTCGTTGTTTTTGTATTCACATTCAATCCACACATTCCACACACACTTTCAATTTCCAAACAATCTTGTATATATATATATATATGACTTGTCCGCAAGCATCAATTAGGTCGGCTTCAAGTATATACAAAGTCTTCCAAAAAATAATTCAAGCATGTATCATGATACATCATGTCAGCTTGGATCGCATAAACATCCTCAATAAAAAATTTAATCCATTACAACTTCAACTATTTATTAGGTCGGCCAGAGATAGACCTAATGACAAAATGCAAACAGTAGAATGATGCCAACTTTCCATATGAGCACCTGTACACACGAGGTTCTGAACTTGCATGCTTCCAACAACCAAAAAATACTTACCAGAACTGCTAGCAACAAAGATTACCAGAGGGGAATTGTGGACCAAAATACCAGAGGACATTTCTGCATACTGGTTCAGAATACCAGATCAACTTTGACTTTGAACTTGCAGTTGCAACTCATATATTATGGTGACATCAACGACAACACAAAATCTACATTAAGAGATATTTATTTCTTCATTCTTCCAACAAGTTGGAGTTTCCAGTTCATATTGAAGGATTTTTCAATATATTTACCACAATCAATGAATCTCCTTCTATTATTAAGTTATGACATCCTTTAAATTTACACTACTATGAGCTTCCCATTTTAGCTTCATTATTAGTTTTGTATCCCAAATGATGAGAACCGATAAACACAAAGGAAACCATAGAGACCTTAAAATATATCTAGCTCATGTTAGACTATAATTGCTTCAAGAGGTTTCATGAAAGTTAAAATTTTCCCTTTTTCAGGAAACTTTCCATCTCTCCTTTCTTCTATTATTCTTAGGAATGCCTAACTCCTTGTTTTTTTGTGATGATATGGGAATTTATTTGATGGAGATATTATGGGGACATGAGGGTTCCTATAGTTGAAGAGATGAAGTTCAATCACTTTTATTCAACCTTGATGGTTGCCATAAAAAGTCAAAAAAAGAGTGATACATTTACAACATGATTTTCTCTTAGATAATTGGAACACACTTTTTATAGAAATGGCTTGGAGATGGTTATTAGGTAACTTTAGGTCTATTTTAATAGTTAATGAATGAAAATAAAATGTATAATACTTAACATATTATTTTTGGATCTTGCTTGTATTGTGCCAATAGCGTAAATGAAACCTTAGTATTATATTGAAATGAAAGTGATGCACAAATGTTTGCACTAGTTAAAGACATGATTGCTACACATGTTTCCTAACACTTGACATATTATGGATACTTGCCCTTCTTTTTGTCTATGTTCCTGTAATTATCCTTGTATTTAATAAATAATTATACAACTATTTATGACCAATTTCTTGTGGAAAGGATATAGATATGAATTGGAGCCAAATTAGAAAAATGAGTTTTTAAATGTTAGGAATGTGATTGTGTGCAATAATATTCAAGGTAGTGGTGATAATAAAAAAGAACTGAGATGTTGTGGGTGGTTGGGCGGGTGGCTTTCCACACTAATGGTTGTGGAAAGCCTCAGGTGATATCGATAAAAGTTAAACTTTTTTGCTTCACAAGCAGGGCTATGAAGCGATGACCTGGCATTGGAAGGCTAATGTGGCATATTTGTAGGGAAGGTTTTGTGGGATGCCTACATGGCAATATCATTTTGGACAAGTGACAACGGAGTATGAATATTGATTGCCCCTAAAAAAAATTTAAATCACATTCTCTTCAGAGTTAATGATTAGGACGTCAGGTGATATACGAAGCTTGATTTCATCACTCAACAAGTCTTTTCACCTGGGTGTTGGGCATGGTGGCAATGATTTTCTTGCGTGTAGTAGAGCCAATACATCAATTATAGGCTGGTTTCTCATAAGGCATGGTTAATCAAGGCTAGTTTAATAATGGCAAGGACAAGATTGCACCGATTCTCATGATAATCTCAAGGATATGGCTTTAATCAAAGCCAACTTATATATGCCACAAGATTGATAGTTTGACATTTGCGAATTTGTAGCAAAGTTGAGAAAGATAGAAGAGCGGTCAAAATTTGTGGTTTGCATGTCCGTTGAGACCCTGATGAGTATAGGGGCAAACACACCAATTCAGTTGGACAATGTTGTTAGGCAAATGGCGTTTCATGGGTCTATCTCCCGCCAAAGGCTCAAATGGGTGCTCAATAAATATGACTCCCTCATTCTCGCTATAGTGAAGATTTTGGGGAAGGGCTTCCGAGGGGAATCAGAGTTGTTTCAAGTAGACACTAATATCACATCGTGCTTCCTGGCGGTGGTGCTAGATATAAGGATGGCAGAGAAGGATGCTGAGGCTTTGGTTAGGAAGGATTTTACGGAAGATCTGTTGGTTGGTCTTGAGGAAACTCTCTATGTTGCCTCGCTTGGAATGGGGGTTCCTCGACCACAGGATCTCCATTTGATTCATGTGCTGAGTGAAGTCGTAAAGTATTATCCCTTTATCCCCGACCTCAAAGGCATGGCCCCGGTGGAGCATAAGCATATGGTGGTGGTCGAGGTGGACTACCTTCTAAAGGTGTTGAATATTCATCTTGCACCAGGAGCAACTTGGATTCCAAATTTTAGGGCTTTCACCCACGAAAATGGATTTCTTGGTGAGTAGGGTTGTCTAATTATGTACCTAGGGTCTATATGTAAATGCTAATGATATAAGTGTGTAAAAGGGACAGGGGTCTAGTTTATATGTTAGTTATGGTTTTTGTTTGTCTGGTCTGATTATGGTTTGGGTGCTTGGTATGCAGTCTATGGTAGGATGAATCTGGTGGCATTGGTATGGTATGCAATTTATGGTAGTATGAATCTACATTTTGAAATTCTTGCTTAGGAGATGCTATGCAATCCCTTTTTGATACACCAATATAATCTTTTATTATGAATAAAAAAAGAATTGAGATGTTTATGTCTAAAAGACTAATTGTGAAGTGAGTAGGGAGACTAGGAAAATTTTGAGTGCCAAATAATCACTTGAAACTGCTTTAGTATTTATTAAAGCACATGGACTAATAATAAGGTCTAACGTGACTACTTAATCAAGTCTATTGCTTTAATTTTAGTAGCACAATTGGTCCCATGCAATGTTTCAATTAGCATAAATGATTATTTAAAATGTTCTCTTATAATGGTGAATCTATTATAATTTAAGGATTGAAATTAAGTTGTGTAAAATGGAGGGTTGAAATTATGTAATCATTGCTTAATGAAAAGTGCTTCACATGTCTAGACATTGCTTCCATTACTCATTTTTTTCCATATTTTCTTTCTTGATTTTTTGCACATATTCATTTAAATGAATTATATCATTAATTTCAAATTTGAAAAATAAAAAAATAAACAACAACTCAAAATAATGCTTAAAAATCTAAATATAAATAAAATTAACCAAACAATCACATAAAATTAAAAATACTATATTAAAAAAATGCTAAAAAAACTTTTTCATTATTATATTTGATTTTTATTTATGATTTTTGTTTTATATCATCTACAAACAATTTTTACAATCTTTTATAAGTAGATTTTTTGAATCAATATTTTAATTTACATAAAATAAAATAAAATATTTTGATTTACATAAAACACAAAGTAAAAATTCAATTCTAGAAGCAAAACATTAAAAAAAATGCATAACACAAAAGCTCAAAAAAAATTGTTATTGATGAAAATTGTTAATATTATGATTGAAATTGTGTATAGTAATTTTTAAAAAAATTAAGTATAATTTCTAGGCATCGGCCACCCGTGGACGGGGAAAGGGTTATTTCCCGTGTCCCAACTTCCGTGCTTTAATTCTATCTAGACATAACTTTCTATTTCACGATCACGCCCAACTTTAATTTCAACTTAAGATCGATGCTAGAAGACCATCAATTGGCTCACTATCACAGGACAATTGTGTTATCCCTTCAACAACCTAACATGTATGTGCCACGTTAATGACTTTTACTCCTATATTTGATCCATTCTGGGAAATCATCTCGGTGCAGGTCTGAATTTGGGTATGATCATGAAGAATTATGCGGACCGTAGGAATTGGACACCATCATTTTTATGAAGATGTGAGTTATGGTGAGTTGGGTATAAGCAATTTTCAGTGGGTGTGAGCTATGGTGAAGGAGAAGGCATTACCTAGCGGCGGTGGTGGTGGAGGAGCTCCACAGCCCGAATCCAAAACCGTTGGCTCTCTACAGACGGAGAATGATCCATCAGCACCGCCACAACACAGGGTCAAATCTCCTGTCATTAATAATCCCCCAATGGACCAAAATTCAAGTAAGTCAACTACTGGAAGTGTAGGACAGAAGGTCCACAATAATGAGAATAGCAATAGTAATAATAGCAAGAGGGATGTGGATAGAGTAGGGTCAGTCGTGAATGATTTCCAGGGTGTTTCCCTTGGTAGTGCAAGTGCACATGAGCAGGCACTCCAACAGCAGGCGTTGCACCAGGCGGCACTGCACCAACAAGCTCTTAAACAACACGGTATTGGGGCGGTTGGTTTCCACTCCTTCCTTCAGCAGCCCAACTCTAGCAGACTATGCCAGCAGAGCAAACAACATACCCTGGCAGAGAAATGTGTCAAGGCAGAGCCAATAGATGTTTCTGATTTGGATAAGAGCAGGTCAGGTCATGAAGTCATTGAAATTGATGATTCGATGGGGAGGAGGAACAAAGTGGAGCACGAACAGGCTCTGCAAGGTCAATCACAGCCTACATTGAGGGAAGGTGTGTTTGCAGATCTAAATGCAGAGCCCCCAATGAGCGATGGCGAGGAGGAACCTTCACATAGTGGTGGAGATAAAATTGCTGCAACGCAGCACGAGTGTGGCAGGTTTTAACTTCCTCTTTCCTTTGTTCATTTGAAAGGTCTGTGGTTGTGACTTGATGTTTTTCAACACATAGATACTATTTCAATCAGAATTTAAACTGAAAAATTGAAAGACTTCTCTTTTAAATCGTCACCATTTTATACATCACCTGCCAAAGTTTAATCTTGGGCCACTCTAGATAAGTTTTCCACCTTATTGTTAGACTAAAATTCAATACTAGCCGATTCAGTTGTTATAGGAAGATCTGCAATTGGACCCATTGCACTATATTATCATGGATGGATTTCATTTGAAAACCACAGGTAGCAAATTCCTAATTTTAGCTATAATTTCAACTTCCTAGTTGGGTACAAATATTTTGCTTGATGTTTTTATACACAACAATCACAAGAAGCATAGTTTACTTTGTAGGCCACAAATTCACTTTTCCGATAGAGGGCAGTGTCAAGTCAGGATTGAAAAGCAGGACAGAATGGCGTAGCTTTATTATTGAGCAAATAAAGATTTACATTCTTATTTAAAGGCAGTGAAGAACAGTTTAACTGCCAAAAGCAACTAAAAGAAAATAACTAACAAAATTGGAGATGTTAACCTGCAAACATTAATATTTACGTTCCTCCCCTTAATCGGAAGTGGTTACAGTTAAAACAAGCATTCCTTTGAACTTCTCAAAAATTCTTTCTCTTAAGCACTTTGGTAAGAATATCTGCTAGCTGTTCTTGTTGTCCTGACATTTTTACCCCATCCTTGATCAAAGCAGCAGGCCTTCCATTTTCCATTCATGAAATTTCGTCTATATTATGGTTCAAGAAGTCAAATTGTCCTTTTTTGGTTCTCTCTCTTCATTCTAAATAAATGCTTTCAAAATTTATACATCAAGGCAAGTCAAAGTCATAAGCTACCCTAGATAGAACATGGTTTCCCAGTTGGAGTCAGAAAACTTAAAGATTTTGCAATGATATTTGTAGACTTGCAGAGTTCAGGCATAACCTTCTAGCTTTGTGTGTTTTTGCTTGCTAAACCTGCAATCCTGCAAGCATACAAAGCATCAAAGTCATGGAGTTCTTAAGCAGCCATGCACATATGATGCCGACCAATGTTGTGCCTGCCATTCTTAAGTCCACAAAATATAGGACATGGTGACCAATATGCTCTAACGTGCATGTGTACCTATGTTGCACATGTACAAATTCTCATAAACTTACCATGCTATTTTGCTCCTGTGCACTCAAAAACTTGCGTATAATTTCTAAGCTAAACTGAAAAATTTGTTTGATGTTCAAATAAGATAGCTCACAAAAAAATTGTAAATTTATCATTCTTCATATATTTTTTTTAAGGCATTTGAGCCCTTGGACCCTATAAGGGTGTAGCTACTTGACCTCATTGGGGGCTTTGCCTCTTGATCTTGTTGGGTGCTTTGCTCCCTAATCTTTGAGGGGTGCTGCCCCTTGACCTTGTTGGGGCCTATTGCCCCTAGACCATTGCTTTGGTTTCAAAAAGCAAAAAATAAAATTGTTTTGGCCCCATGTATTCCAAGGATGAAATTTGTAAAAGATTAATATGGATATATAATTTATAATCACATGACATTGTAATGTGAATTGAACTCATGTTTTGATCTCTACATGAAGGAAAAACTACTTATGACCTTTGTACATTCATATGTTTTTGGCTAAATCAAATGAGGGGCAAGGGCCCACTCCCATTATTTTCATATAAAAAAAATTAAATATGTTTTGAGTAATGCCTATTGAACATGGAAGAATTACATCCAAGAGACTAACTGAAGGTTTTACAAAATGGCTGAGTGGACAAGTTGAGTTTGCTACCTTCTACTACTTATAAGTACAACTAGAGAAAAGCTAGTTGATAATGACCTATGGTCAATTCCCATCAACAAGGATGCCAAAAACTAATGAGAGCCTAAAATTTCCTTTCTCCAATCTCGTTCATTTGACAGTGATGACTTCGAACTCATTAATTTGCCCAATAGTATTTATCTTTGCAATATGAAAGTACCTATTCCCCAATCTTTCAACCATGAGGCCTTTTGTATTATAGACTCACTTGTAAGATCCCACCTGTAATTTTTTTTTTCAACCTTTTCGCCCTTGCTGTGAATTGTGTTTTCAGTTTGCATGTAGCTGTTTGTTTGTTTTGCAATGATTTGATACAAATTTGGCATTTATAATGAACAACAAATTGAAATATAAATTTGTTCACTAACATACTACACAAGGTAGAAATTATTTCACAGTTGCTGACTTAATTACAGAAGTTTAATGAACAAAATCTGACCTTTTAAACTCAGAAAATGGCAACTACAATCAGGAATACTCCTTCCAGTATTCTCCACTAGCAAGCAGGGGCAGATTTTCTGCATTCTACACGAATGATATTACAATATTTGCTGTTGGAGGCCTGCTGTAGGTGAACAGCAGGCTGTGGCGACTGGAATGAATAGCAATACATCATTTCCCTTCATGAAACTTAGCCTTCCCAGCCACTAAACAATCTGCTATTAATTTAACAATGAATATTGCCCTCAGCTGATGAAAGAACAGGCAGAATGATGTCTGAAACTGATTTCAGTCAAGTACAGATGAATTTTTTACTTGCCAGGAAGAACAGTGGCGACTCAGCCTTCAATACAATACCCCAAACTGAGTTTTCCCCACCAACAATTGTTTGCAAAAGGTAATAAGTGGATAGGCGCCCAATGTCATGCAAATCTCCCACAAAAAGCAAGTGCTTCACTCTACACACCTCACGCCACCCTTAGGAGATAGTACAGCCAGGCAGATTTGGTATGGCCTTCCCAATAAATTCCAGATAGCAGCAAACACTAGCTTCAATATATGAAAATGAACGCCCAGCAATGAGAAAGGAAATGAAACTGTACCCAAAATCAATTAATGCTTCATTCAAACTAGGCGAATAGGTTAAGGGGTACGGCCTGCCTTAGACAAAACGGTATGACCATCTTTGAAAAAACTGTTGATGTTATTAAGCAGCGTCGGGCTGCTACTTCCAGACCAGCACGTCTTGTTGAAGGCAATTCAAATTATAGCCTAACGGCTATTTGAATTGTAAACATTATAATCAAATGAAGAGGCACTTCATTAACTCACATTTATTGAGGCCAACATGAGGAGATGCGACTTCATCTTGGAGACACGTCTTTCATTAAAGACATTTAATATTGTTATTATAAAGGCTGACTTATTATGAAGAGATGTGTCTTTATTATTGAGGTCGACTTCATGTGTGAAGAGGTGCAAACCCTAGTGCAAATTGTGTATATATTCAAGCTCGCATTCATCCATTTGATCATCAAGTTCATTCAGTATAATTTGCATTCCTAGAGGAGTTCGCACCTGTAGCAGCAGATCATGTTTCTGTTGCAGCAGATCGATTATAAGGAGAAACATATTCATTTGTATATTACAAATAAGAGAGGTGCTCTTATTCATTGTATCAAATTCGGCCTTGTGTTAGGTCTGAGTTGTAAGCAAATTTCTGCTCTTATTCAATCAATATATAAGAGATATATTGGCTGGATTTTTCTCCCTCAGGCTGGAGGGTTTTCCCAGGGTATCTTGTGGTGTTCATTGTCTCATGTGTTGCATTTTCTGATTACTTTCTGCTTGATTTATCTGATCATGAAAAACTAACAAAAACAACTTTTTAAAAAAACAATACAAACACCACAAATTTACCAATACCTCTTGCTCCAATATATAAAATCTTTCATTCAACCTGTAACCCTGAAAATATTACTAAGTTACTAACAATCTAGCTCCAACACAACCTCTGAGTGAGGCTGTCAGCAATCACCCAGGAAGGGTCTTTCACCTTCGAAGATGATATTCTCCATGAAGGACTTCATCTTCATGAAGTTCTGGAAAAACCAGCAGCATAACGTTCTTCTCCAAACATTCACACTGTAATGTCCCCATTTTCATGAGCATCAGAGTCAGATGGGTTAGCCTATTATTTGGATCCTTGTAGGCTAACATGTGTGGATAGGGGATCTCAGTGGCAGATGATGGTGGATATTGTCGTTTCCACCCCTTCAGTTCAGTGTTGGGCTCAGTGCGGGTTTTTGCAGTTCAGTGTTCGCCAGTTTCCGACGGCACGTCAAAACACTGAGTATTAAGGGAGTTATGAATATTTTAGTGGTTAAGTCATTTAATATTATAAAATCATAATTTGATTTTATAATATTTAAAAGCCACTTAAAATATTATAAAATAATGACTTAAATGTTATAAAGTGAAAATCAAAATCACTTAAATCATTTAAAATGGTACGCCCAAGTTGAGAAGGTAATTAAATGGGGTATCAAACATTTAAATACATTTTAAATGTATTTAAAATGATCTCATGGAGGAAATCGACCTAATTGAGGGAAATATATATTGAGCATCAAAAGCAAATAAAATTCATTCTTGATGATTAATTGACTTTGTCATTTTTGGTGTTCTCGGCAGTTGACATGGAGACCAAGGGTTTCAATCATCTTTAGCCGTTGGAGAACGAAAACTCTTCAATGTTTATGCAATTCTTGAGGCTGTGCAATACCAGCTGATATTATTGCTTGTGAGAGCTTCATTCAAGAGTTCTATTTGTGCTTCATCGGATTTACATGAGAGTTTCAATTGCATTCAAGATCAAAAGTTTGTTGCTGGGTATGAATGCTTCCAATGTAATTTCATGATATTTATGATCTCTGATATAATAATATAATTGTGCTTCAGCGTTTCTGTGTTCTGTAACTTTTATGCATTTTCTGGTAAAATTTTCAAGAAAACTTCAAACATCAAACCAGCAGTTGCAAATTTAGATCAGGGAGAACCAAGGGTTCTCACAGTGGTATCAGAGCTTGAATCCTGCCATCTTGTGTTGGGAAATTTTTTTCAGATAATAAAGAGAAAATTCTCAGAATTTAGGGTTTGGGAATTTATTGAAAAATTGCAGAGAATTGATAAGAATAAGAAAAAAGACAAGCTTGGGGGAGTTGATATTATTTGAATGGTTCAATTTGGTGATCAAGGCATCTGAGTTTTTACGGTGATAATTACTCAAGGTTAAGGAAGCCGTCTCAGCACATGAGACGAATTTGGCAGATAAGTTGACAAAAGTTTAGTGCTAAACAAAATAAGACAAAGTCGTGTAATCTTGGGAGTCTTTGCTATTTGATTCATCTATCTTAGGCTTTATTAGTGTTGATCGATCATGATCGGGTCCTGCTTGGTCTCTCATCGACGCCAAGAGTAAACAATGAAAGATGAGCCGATAATTATCGTGGCTTCAGTTGGAGGGTTCGTACAATGTTTAAGGCTATTGAAATTAATTTCAAGATTCCGTCTTTGGCATAAAGACTGCCGCTAAAGACAAAGGATAGTGGATAAAACAAAACACAGGAGGAGATATTTGCCAACAACAAAGAGACAATATCGATCCCATTTAAGAAGTCAAAAGAAGTCCAAAGATTTGTCTGGAGTCGTGAATTGAGGAAAAGACAAATTAAAGGGAGTCGTTAATTTTTGAAGGAGTCCCCATTTTTACTTTCCAACGCTAATATCATTTTGGCTGCTGCAAATAGAAGCAGACAAAACAAGGTATATGTCTGATGTGGAAACCATAAAAAGACAAAGCAGGGATTGTGGAATCTCCTTGGCGTCAATTGTTAAGGAATTCATATTATTTGAAGTAGTTTTATCTGTAGAATACTTTTGATGCTACCAGCGCTACTTGTGAAGGACAATTCGGGACTGAAGAAAAAGACAACATCGCCTGCAGATAGAAGACAAGTCAGCGCCAATCTTCAGAAAAAGACAAGATATTAATTTAGACGGGCCAATTTCAGAGATCTCTGCCGCCTTTGGAATCTATTCCATTTCAATGAGATAAAAATTGTGGGACTGAAGGGACTTAAGGGAGGCGATTTCCATAGTGAAGAATAAAGACAATTTTTATTTATTTTTGAAGCCAATAAAGACAAAGGCTTCAGATACAGACAATACTGAGTCTGAGAGTAAGACAAAGTATTTATAAGTGCAGATACAAACAAAATTTGGACCAGCAACTTTGACATCAGATCCAAGTGGCTATTGTCATTGTATCCTGTTATATCCAGCTGCTAATATTTTGGAAATAAAATAATATTCTTCTTGTCATTTCCAATTTACAATTGAAAAGATAAATTTGTGGGAATATTATATTTTAAATGCATTGAGGTGACAAGCTCAAAACAGCAAGGAGTATTATGTGGAAATTTTGGAAAAGACAGATTACCTATGAGGGCAGATTAAAACAAAATCAGGAATAAGTTAAAATAAGACTTAAATAATAAAGTGGAAATCAGTCAATATAATCTGCAGTTAGTTTTTCATTCAAGATAGTGAAAACCTGATATTAAATTCTGAGCAGTCACAGATATTGCAAATCAGTTCAGTATTGTACAAACTGTTTGACAAAATGCAATCTGTCAAACTGAGATAAACACTGAAGATATCGTCCAATCCTTGGGAGATAGCTCAGCGTTCAGTGAATCAAAATCAAGCATCATTCGAGTGGTCAGCACTCATATTTAGCAGCTGCAGCTAATTGATGGTTTTGGTAGAAATGAAGCCTATGCAGGAACTCATGGTGGAACTCAGACAGGCCTTTCAGGGCTATGACAAGAATTTGACTAGGCTTCTACAACATCTGGAAATTTTGGATCCTTTGTTTGCAAAGAAAAAGAAAGTAAACAGAGAGGTACCTTTGCAACAGCAAAAGACCGTAGTGACCTCACATGTGCAAGATGCTTCTATTGAGTTGTCACATGAAGGTACTCAAGATTTGGGTACTAATGGTGCAAAGTTTGATGTGGATTCATGTCATGGTGAGTCTGATTTTCCAGATCAGACCTTAGAAAACAAGCTAGAAGGTTCATATGTTGACATGGAATATAATGTCCCACTCCAAATGGGACAATCTCTATTCCAATTTTGCTCAATTTGATTGATTTCGTTTTATCAAACAGTGGTAAACATTATGCACGGATTCAACAACATCCAATGGAAATGAATATCAAGATATGTGCAATATATAGTTCTGATTATTATTTCTGATTTTCATACCACAGAATCTAGAAACCAGCTTACAATAATATTCCACTAATACAGAGATACAAGTATTCACTGCTGTTAATAGATTGTCCAACTCAGACAGAGTACTACATTGCCCACATTACATTGATATGCTCAAACTAGAACCCCACCCATTAATATTTCAAATATATCAGAAGTTACAGTCTGATAATAAACACTTGCTTCCAGAAATTTATTACAGACCTGAATGTAATGGATTAAGGACAGCTAGGGTCTAATCAATGGTACATTTCATGAGAATTTGCTGCTCAGAAAGGGCTTACAGCAGTATAGAAAAAATTACAGCAGATATGAAAGTAATAGCTACGAGTCTCAGACCTGGTGATAGCGCTTCTACAGCCAATTGAAGGATTCGATTTGCTGCTGTGTACACTCAGTAATGGTAAAGACCTCGGTGAATGCAAAACTGAATGCCAACACACCCAATAACAGCAGATTTGGAATAGAAGTTAACACCCAGCAATGTCTTGTAATCTTCATCACACACATAACACGTCCCCAACAATCATGGCGACCCTTTTATCAGCCAATAATAATAACCTAGCACTGTAGCGAATCACTGTAGCTCGGTACTGTACATGTGTACTGTAGCGCGGTACTATTCACGTCACTGTAGCAGCAGATCAATAACTTCTGATTTTTTCTTCTCCAATGATGGTTATTTCAATAATCTAAGATCTGCTCTTCAAACCCCTTGTAAACTTCTCAAATCTTTCACCAATGAAGCTCAGATTGAACCTCTGAATGAAGTCCACAATCAACAATAATATCAGCTGGTATTGCACAGCCTCTAATTGCATAGACACTGAAGAGTTTTCGTTCTCCAATGCTGAAGAATGGCAGAAACCCTAGCTGGCTCCTTCACCAACCACGAACTCCAAGAAACAAGTTTTATAATCTTCAAAACATAATCAAAATGAATGCCTTTGAAGCTTTTTTATAATCTTTTCAAGAAGTCAACCTCTTAATTATATTTAATTTGCTTTTAAAATCCATTTTAGGTTTTTAATAAAAACCTTATAATATCTCCAACTTGGGCGCCTAAACCAATAATATAAAATTAATGTACTTTAAGTGATTTTAATTGAGGGTCATGGCCTCATTGGACATAAAGTACATTTTTAACTTTATAAGTTAACTTTATATTATTTAATTATCATTAAAGTACCTTTAATAATAATTATTCATTAAACATTTAATATTTTGCCCATCCAACTGAATAAGAGGTCAACACTGCATCTGAGACCTGTCCAGGTGCCTTACTAAATTTAGGAACCCTGACTCCCCTGAAATGGTGACTTACTATAAATAGTAAGTATGAAGAATTGAGTCTAACGAAGGCCAAACTTGAACCCAAACTGAGCTTTGAATGAGAAAACACCTTGATTACTGCCAAGAAGGACCCTCTAACCATCTACGTTTGCCTACGAGGTCCAGGAATAGGTGAAACCATCAAACTCTGATGCTAACGAAACATGGGGACATTACATGGAATCCCAGAATCGTGAGTTGGAAGGTGATACAGCTACATTGGAAGTGGAAGTGTGTGAAGATACTGTCATATCAACAGCTTCTACCTTGCCAGTTGAGCCATCTGATGAGCTGCTTAGCAACAGTACCTTGGATGTTGATGTGTGCACTGATGATAGCACACATGTTGCTGCTGATCATGACGTGAGCGATGAGGATACAACCTCATATCACAATGCATATTTTGGGTCAGAACACTTGCATGGGAGTCATTGGTTTCAGAGTCCTCATCATTTGGTTGGGCAACTTAAGGTTAATGACAACATGATTGCCACAACCATTGAGCATTTTGATGTTGCTCGTCAGATGTTGGCTACCTTTGGTTGGAATACTCCTATGACAGATGAGCACGGTGATAGTGGCCTTTCCCTTGTAGAGTTCCATGCTCTTGGAGAAGCGATTGGAAAAATGAAGAATAATTATTTGCTATTACTTTCCGATCACGATTTCCTTCTCAAGTGGGATGGAACTGTTATGAAGCCTTATAGGGGAAGGAGGAGGAGGTTGATAAGCTCACTCATGAGCTTGAGGTGACTTTGGACTCATTGTAGAGCACCCATTTGGCTCTACAGGAGTCACAGTCATGGTTGGAGGTGCTTACCGTGGAGTTGAGTTTGGCACAGTCTCCACCAACTGCAGATACAGTACAGTTACATACAGTGGCAGTTGGTGAGGATCATATATCCACGGGTTATAGTGAGGATGTGGTTACATCTATCACGGATTCAGGTGCAGTAGTCTTAGTTGGGATGAGTACTTCGATTGAGTGCAGTAGAGAACCACATGTTGCGTCATGTTCTCCTGAGCTCAGTACCATAACAGATGATGCAGGACAAATTACTGATAGCTCTTGTGTTGCAGTGGTGGATTTTCCTGAGTGTTGTATGTTAGTACACGACACTACTCCATCATCTTCACAGGGGACTCGCAGAGTGTCATCTGGTTGGGAGTATGGCTCTCACGTTGATTTGTTTCCCTCTCCTGGAAGCAAATCTGTTACTTCATCCCATGCAGCTGATTTTGGACGCCAACTTGTTGTATCTCAGAGTCAGAGTGATCAGTTGCCTGATTCTAGTATTGCTAGTGATGAGCCATTGACCAAGGTTGGGGCGTTCTATCGCAACTATACAGTGAGGAGTGCTCATCACTTTTCTTTTGATCCACACACGGAGGATTTGTTGATGCATCGGTGTGGATTGGCTCTGGGATTATACCATCCTTTGTGGGATGGGTATTCACCATCTTCAGTAGATGGAATCAGTAACTACAAGTACCCAAGTTCATCATTTATGGGGGATTACTTGCAGAGTCAGCACATCCATGGGAGTCTAGCAGATGATGGAGATAGTTGTTGTGATACAAACACTTTTAGATGTTCGTATCTCCACAGTACTGATGGATGTGTGTACAAATTATATTGGGATCTAGGTGGTGACAAAGTTAGTGTTGCAGTTTGGATGGGTCCCATGGGTTTACTTGACCATTTTCAGCATGGTGAAGTTGAGATCAATTTTGCGCAAAGGAAGTCAGAGGGTATCAGACATGGCAGACTTCCATTTTGGGTTTGGGATCCAGGGATATCTTGCGCAGTTGTGTTTATGTTGGTGCTACGGGAGTCAGTTAGAGATGTGTGGGACATTTCACAGTTCTTCTTTTGGGCTTTCTGAGGAGTGGAGTTTCTTTGCAGTCTTGGTTGCTTGGGGACAAGCAATTTCTGGGAGGGCGGACAGTAATGTTCCCATTTTCGTGAGCATCAGAGTCAAATGGGTTAGCCTATTATTTGGATCCTCGTAGGCTAACATGTGTGGATAGAGGATCTCAGTGGCAAATGATGGTGGATATTGTCATTTCCACCCCTTTAGTTCAGTGTTGGGCTCAGTGCGGACTTTTGCAGTTCAATGTTCGCTAGGTTTTGATGGCACGTCAAAACACTGATTATTAAGGGAGTTATGAATATTTTAGTGGTTAAGTCATTTAATATTATAAAATTATAATTTGATTTTATAATAATTAAAAGCCACTTAAAATATTATAAAATAATGACTTAAATGTTATAAAGTGAAAATCAAAATCACTTAAGTCATTTAAAATGGTACGCCCAAGTTGAGAAGGTAATTAAATGGGGTATCAAACATTTAAATACATTTTAAATGTAATCTCTTGAGGAAATCGACCTAATTGAGGGAAATATATATTGAGCATTAAAAGCAAATAAAATTCATTCTTGATGATTAATTGACTTTGTCATTTTTGGTGTTCTTGGGATTTGACATGGAGACCAAGGGTTTTAGTCATCTTCAACCGTTGGAGAACGAAAACTCTTCAATGTTTATGCAATTCTTGAGGTTGTGCAATACCAGCTGATATTATTGCCTGTGAGAGCTTCATTCAGGAGTTCTATTTGTGCTTCATCGGATTTACAAGGGAGTTTCATCTGCATTCAAGATCAGAAGTTTTTTGCTGGGTATGAATGCTTCCAATGTAATTTCATTATATGTATGATCTCTGATATAATAATATAATTGTGATTCAACATTTCTGTGTTCTGTAACTTTTATGCATTTTTTGGTAAAATTTTCAAGAAAACTTCAAACATCAAACCAGCAGTTGCAAATTTAGATCAGGGAGAACCAATTGTTCTCACACACACCTCCCCAGAATGAGCTCAAAACTTCCTCTTTTTCCCCTAATCCCAATGCCTAAGAAAGAGAATAAAATAATAATTTATTAAATCCATGTCTCCCAATTCGCCCAAACAAAAATGCACTTTACTTTATTGAAATTTTCATTTAATTCAACTTGGCTCCAACTCCAAAGTCATTTTATAGTATTAAATAAATGCTTAATAAAACATTAGCCAAAATATTATATTATAAGCATTTATTTAGTTTTGCCCGCTTAAATTATGGAAACCACAACGGAGCATCAAATAGCAAATCAAAGTATGCCGGGGTGACATTGAAGATGAGGAGACATGATTGAGGCCGAAACTGTGACTTACTATAAATAGCCATGGACTCCAAGAAATGTGGAGCTCAAACTGGGTGGCTGAAAACGCTTTTGAAAGTGTCACAACAAAACACATTGAAAACCAAGCTCAAAACCAACTATACAAAATCCAAAGGAACAAAACTGCAATGGCTCCCAAAACCAAGGAGTTCCCTAACCTACCTCATTAGCCTACGGGAAATAGATAGATAGGCTAGCGAACACCAACTGACTAGGCCTAGAGAGGGCACATTACATCACTCTTCATAAATAAGCTTGGAGTTGAATTAAAAAATTGTCCACCCATATATTTTTGGTATCTATAGTAGTGGGACACCTACAAATACCAATCGAAATAGGAAAGAAAACATCTACATATGCTCCTCTCTCAAAAGGAAATATACCTTTGACAATTGACGACAATACTCCATCAAGATTACTTGATCACTAGGGTACCTTGGAAGTATATATGGATAAGAAGAGAAATTGCAAACCCTAATATAGGTGAAGCTAGGAAATTGAATAAACTGATTTTTGTACTTTGAAATCACTACCCTACCTTGCTTTGAGATCCTGATATGTAAATGGTTGTACAAAGTCCATATAGAATACATTAGAAAACAATTATTCACTCTTTGGTAATGCTCCAATGAATCACTATAACTCCAACAATGGATCATGGATGTATGTCTGAGTTATGTCATCTTATCCCGCATTGGTTAGGTTAACAAAACACCTAATTCTCACCATTATAAACTAGGTAGGAGATCAAATGAAATTTGTGTGTTTGTTCAAATTCACACAACTATCTATGTGTTCAAATAATCGATGTTATATTAATCAAAGGAGACAAAGACTCCTTAAATAGAATTACAAAGACGATGCTTCTAAAAGAAACAATCATTAACAAAAGACGAAGTTAGAAACTATCTAACTAAACCAACTAAGACTAAGATGACGATTAAAGAAACTACATTATTCTAATAGCCTTCCTTAATGGTCATTGTTATAACTACCCAAAAAAAAACAAAGAAGGCTGCCCCCTTCTTCTCAAAACGTCTTGCCATACGAGACAAGAGCCTGCCACTGACTTTGCCACTTGAGATGAGTCTGCCACTAACCCTCCCAAAATCTGCAGAACTTCTGGAAAAAGCCAAAAATGATCACAAAACGTCCAACTTGATGTTGGATAACAGATCTGTCCCTCCCTATAGCCAGAGACACACACCGAGAATAGCTGCCATGATTTTGAGTAAAAAAATATAAACCCTCCCATGATTATTTTAGAAAAAAATAAAAAAACCAAAACCCAAGTATAATTTTTTATAGGGACAAAAAATTGTAAAACCCATCAGAGTTTTTTTAAGGAGAAAAATATTACTATAAAACCCACAAGACATTTTTTTTAAGGGACAAACAAATTATTAAAAACCCAGAACATCGATTTACAAAACCCAACAAATTGATGTTGTCTCTGAATGACAATTCCTCCAAATCTTGAGAGACAACGCACACAGTATGTAGAGGTCGCACATCGGAATAGGGTTATCACATAAAAAATGAGGGCCTAGGGCCGTTGTAGAATATGGAGGACGCAGGAGAGAATGACGCGGGTTTGAGCAAGGAAGGCATGTAGACAAAGAAGGAAGTCGCGTGGCTTTCAAAAAAACGTCCATGAATAGAGAGCCGATGCAAAAACACAGAACTTGTGTGCCAAAGATGGAAGAAAATGTGCTGATTTAAATCGCGCAAAAAAAAAACAGAGTTCTTGATGCACCACGAACATATCCTCTCGTGCAACTCACCATGACCATAACAAAAGCATCCGCCATAACCAAGAGCTAAAAAATCCAAAAGAAATCTCACATGAAAAGATTCTCATGAATTACAGACTAACAGGCCCATGAAATTTTGGAAGTAAGAACACAAACTTCTGAAAAATAGAACCACGAACCCTAGCTCGCGATTTTTAGAAACCCTACTTCAGCAGGCCCTCCCAAAATCCCGAGCCCTCTCGTGAGGGAGACAAGCTCAGACCAGCTTTGATACCATGTTCAAATAATCGATGTTATATTAAACAAAGGAGACAAAGGCTCCTTAAATAGAATTATAAAGACGATGTTTCTAAAAGAAACAATCGTTAATAGAAGACAAAGTTAGAAACTATCTAACTAAACTAACTAAGACTAAGATGAGCTCAGACCAGCTCTGATACCATGTTCAAATAATCGATGTTATATTAAACAAAGGAGACAAAGGCTCCTTAAATAGAATTACAAAGACGATGTTTCTAAAAGAAACAATCGTTAATAGAAGACAAAGTTACAAACTATCTAACTAAACTAACTAAGACTAAGATGACCAATAAAGAAACTACATTATTCTGGTCAAAATGTTCCAATCAGAATAGATCTTACCTTCACAAATCAAGCTCATGATGTAGAACATCCAACTCTTGAATATTTGTGCCTCTTCTTGTCTAGCCATGCAGTTGAACAAAGTGATCATGATTGAAAGATCTTCCCTAAATTTGATCCTATTCATGATCTTGGGCAATTGAATAGGCCTCTTGGACTCGTTAAACCAATGTTTTGCCAAATGTTTTTGACAATCCAATATGTTTTAATTCCATGTGCAACAATCTGAAATCATCCTAAAGGAAATCATTGCTGCACATGGAATTATTCAAACTGTTAGTGATAAATCCCCTTTTTGCAAATCCTCCTAGTGAAGGACCATAACTTGGGGAGTTTTTGTTCCTAACCCTTGATACTATTTGAGATTTACAAATATACGTTCATAATCGAACAAAGGAGAAACTCCACGAAGATAAGAAAGTACACTAATATATGAGGTTTCAAGTGACGCCAAAAGAAGAATTCACTTTATAAAATGGGTTTATAATCAGTGAACCCCGGGGACGCGTCCCCCCCCCCTGGGCCCTAGCGTCTCCGAGACGGGGACGTCCCGGAGACGTGGGGACGGCGTCTCCCTGTCTCCGGAGGCGCCACCAGATTGCTCCCCCGCCGCTGGAGACGCCGAAACGCACCGGCGTCTCCCGCGACGGACAGTCCATTGGGACGTTTTTTAAATGAAAAAAACACATTTTTTTATTAGTTTTTTTGTTCTATTCGAACCCTAAGGGCATGTGGGCCCCATCTAAACTCTTCTATGCTATCAAAAGCCCCTTCTAACTTCATTTTTATCCACATTTGCATTTCTACTTGTCTGCTACAGCAAGAAGAAGAAGACTGAAGAGCTGAGGAAATAGTGATTGAAGGAGTGAAAGGAGTGATTGCAAGTGGAATAGGAGTGTCAAGGAGCAAGAAGAAGAAGAGGAGGAAGATTCTTCAGTTTGTTGAAGAGATTTTTCAAGCAAAAGGTAAGGTTTTGAACTGATTTTTTCTTTTATTTTCTGATTTTCAATGTTCATTGTTTTAGTTTTTTGAATTTTCTCATTTTCATTTCTAAATTATAAGTTCTTAGTTCTTGTTGTTTCATTTTCTTGTTTCATTTCTAATTCTTGTTGTTTCATTTAAACATTTTCTAAATTAGTTAAGATTTTGTTTTGAAATTTAAAATTTAAAATATAGAGTTTTATTTTTTTAATTTTAAAGTAGGGCATAGGCTGAAACTATGTGTTTATTGATTTTTTTTTTCATTTTGTGAAATGCAGTGTCAAAATGAGCTCCCACAGTCATGAAATGAGTGAGGATGAGATGGAATTGGAAACTCATTCTCATGATGCAAGCCATTCAGAATATGAACCCGAGCATGAGGATGAGCACAATGAGGGGGGTGAACATGGGTCAAATCAAGAAAGACAAACTAGTTCCATAGCTAGTGCAGCAGTTGCTACAGATTGCCCCTCTCAGCTTTTGGCAGAGTGGGCTAGGGGTCCTTATGATCCCAAATCTCCTCTCAAACAGTTTGCAACAAGAATAACAGCCCCAACATCATGTGGTGGTACGAGAAAATGGAAATGCAACATTTGTGGTGATGATTGGTTTGGGAGCATCACCAGAGTTAATGCTCACTTCCTCTTTTGGCCAGGAAAAGGTGTGGGAGCATGAGCTATTTTGAAGGAAGCTAAAAATATGAAATACAGAATTGAGTTCAACAAGCTTTGGGGTGTTCCAGATGACGCGACAATTCCTATGCCTACTACCTTGTCTGCTAGGCAAAATATTCAGACTATACAACAGATTTAGGAGCAGCATATGCAGAGGCAGCCACATATTAGAGCAGGAACATTGTCAGGGGCAGCCTCAGGACCTTCATCCACCTATAGTGTTATGCCTGAATCGCAACAGGGCAAGGGGAAACGCAAGATGCAAAATCAGCCTAACCCCATAGCTGATTTATTTAATGTGCACCAGAAGGATCAGATAGATGATTCCATTGGCAAGTTCTTTTTTGCCAATGGAATCCCATTTCATGTAGCTCGATCTCCTTATTATAAGGAGATGATGTCGATGGTGGCGAAGGGAGGACCATCATATGTGCCACCAGGTGAGCACAAATTGAGGACAACGATCTTGGATAACAATTATACCAAGATCAGTTCATTGATGGAGACGATGAGGGCATGTTGGGAGGATTCTGGATGCAGCATTGTTATGGATGGGTGGACGGATATTAGGCATCGTCCACTCATCAATGTCATAGTTACATGTTCAGAGGGCCCATTCTTTCTCAGGGCAGTTGATTGTTCAGGGCATCGAAAAGATGCTGATTTTCAGTTTGAGATCCTTCGGGCAGCTATTGAGGAGATTGGGCCACAAAATGTGGTCCAAGTAGTGACAGATGCAGCACATGTGTGCAGAGCTGCAGGGAGGCTTATCGAGACAACATACAGACATATTTGGTGGACTCCATGTTGTGTGCATGCCATGAACAATGCACTCAAGGACATGGGGAAGATTGAGTGGATTAGAGGAGTGGTCAACAATGCTAGAGATGTGCAGATGTATATCTGCAACCACCACACTTCACATGCCATCTTCAGGAGCTTCGCGAAGAAGGAGTTCTTGAAACCAGTTGAGACCCGATATGCATCCTATTTCATTCTTATGGAGAGAATGCTTGAGTTGCAAGAGCCACTGCAAGTCATGGTTATGACGCAAGAATGGAATCGGTGGGATGGGGCCAGGACAGAGCAGGGGAAGAGGGTGAAGGAGATAGTGAAGAGTGATGGATTTTGGAATGATGCAAAATATATTGTTGCCATCATTGAACCAGTTGTCCAAGTCATCAGATATGGGGATGGGGATGCACCTAACCTTGGAGAGGTGTATGAGTGCATTGATTCGATGCTTGGCCAGATGAAGGCAGTTGTGCGAGAGAAGGACCCCACTCTAACATTCTACAATGTTTACATTCAGCCTATTATTCAGCGCAGATGGGATAGCCTAAACACTCCCTTGCACATGGCTTCTTATTCATTGAATCCGAAGTGGTACATGCCTAGGCCTGGTAGAGTTACACCGATTCAGGATGATGAGGTGAAGGAAGGGTTCTTCAAGTGCATTGATAGAATGTATGATGCTGAAGATGCTGGCAACATTCGCACTGAGTGGACAAAATTTGCTACTCTTAGGGGTTACAAGGCTGCGGCAAAGGCGGATATAAGAACTATGGCACAGGAGGATCCGATTTTGTGGTGGACTTGTCATGGACCGAAATCACTGACTAAAACACTAGCCATTCGTTTGTTGTCTCAGGTTTCTAGTTCTTCAGCTTCTGAGAGGAACTGGTCTACTTATAGCTTCATCCACTCTCTTAAGAGGAACAGACTTACCTCTAGGAGAGCAGAGAAGCTAGTGGCTGTACATAGTGCCTTGCGTATCACTGACCGCAGGACACGTGTGTACAAGGAGAGCCCAGCAACACGATGGGATGTAGAGCCAGAGGAGCCATCACAGATTGATGAGGATGAGGATGTTGCAGGTTTAGGGCTGGTTGGTGTTCCTTTGGCAGATCTTGACCTTGGGGAGTCCAGTGGTTCCAGTGATGAGGAGTTTGCCGACCTCCCGAGGGATGATTACATTGATTAGAGGCCTCCACCTGCTTCACTACATTTTGGCATTTTGACTTTGTAGTTTGTACTTGTTTTGATATTCATATCATGCTACTCATTGTAATCATCTTTATGATATAAATTATAATAGAAATCTTCCATTTGCTGATTCGACAATTGTTACATTGTAGTATTGCGTATTCTACTTTCAAATTTGAAAACTTCAATGTTCAATGGTTCATTTAGTAGTTCATTGTTAAATTTTAATGTTCAATGTTCAATGTTCAAGTATATTGTTATACATCTTTTCATAATTAGCATTTTAAGTACCATATGTATAGTATATAGTATATACAGCCGTCGCCCCCCCGCCGCCGTCCCCCCGCCGTCCCCAAATCGAGGCCCCTTTGTCCCCCCGTCCCGGAAACTTGTCCCCCCGTCCCGACGTCCCCCCGTCCCCGACGCCGGTGTAACATAGTTTATAATTGAATTAATTGGATTGATAAGGTAGGAGATATTCACTTTATTTATATTCTTCTTAACAAGTTATAATAGGGTAGGCCAACCCATTGAGGAACTAACCCCAATACAATTATAAGTGCAAATTACACATCCTAGACACATTTACACATGCAACTTATGCCCACAAGCTACACATAACCCAATGGTATACCACAAGTATTAGTAACTCAAAGGGACCTAAAAGCATGGGTGTTCCACACTCTTAGTGGGTCCTTTTGATGAGCTTGTTGTTGATACCCTTGCACTAAGAATACTTGAGAATTCCACATATTTAAAGTCAATCCTTGATAGTGTGTCCAATCTCTTGACATATACCAAGAAGAGATTCTTTGAGCAATTCATGCTGGCGTGATCCTTTATTTGACAAGTTGTGCACTAGACATCTTTGTTGTCTTTTCTTCATTTCTTTCTTGAACTTCTTAAGCATTTGCATCGTATTTTTCTTGAGTGCATCAGATGATGTGGGTCCATTTCTGTTGTTGCCATTAAATCACTCAATACTCTAAGTTTTCTAACTTGTCTTTGCCATGCTTTGATAAATTTCATTTCTTTGTCAACTTTAGAAGGTCTACAATAAATCTCTTCCTTTTGAGTCAATCCATGAATATATTCAGGCTATTCATTAAGAACAATCCAAATGGCCAAAAATGCAACGAAGATCATCACCACCATCCCGAGGGCCAAAAGAATACCAACTCACCATTGGATGCTGAGAAAAACCACCAAAGAGCTCTCCAAGAACCTTGGAACTCTCCCAATTCACTTGGAAACCTTCGGAAAACCCTGGAAACTGGTCAATGCTCACGAAACAACATGGCATAAAAATGGGGACATTACAATTAGCTAGTTCATTTAGTTATTTTGAACTAGCTATTCAAACTAAAACATTTATTATTTCTTATGATGGTATCTTTTAAATTTCATGGGAATTATCTTGAAATAGAGCTCAAGTCTGCAATTTGTACTCATACTTTTCATCTGTCACTGAGTATGATCTGAAATGTTGTTGAAAGAACATTTGACACAGTTCTTTTCTATAAGTTTTCCATTTATTCTTATGACAATTCAACTCCATCTATGTAAGGTCTTAAGTGATTGATATGGTAAGACCAACACATCAGTTAAGGGGACTTATGTGACTGGCATGAGTTTTTACATACCCTTATGCCATCAAGTATGCACATGAATCTGTTCTCGTTCCACGCATACAGATTCCATGGCCATTTCCTAGAACAGGTTCAAGATTCATTTATTATATGATATATTCTCCATCATTCAATTATCTTAGCATCATATCCATCATTATTCCATCATAGATCTACAAAAGCAAGGGTATGGATCATTACATATCACATATTAACATCATACATTGAATTAAGTACACAATTCATCATTCATAAGGTTGAGGATAACATTATTTAATTTTTATTGAAGTACGGTCCTAAATCCCTAAGAGCTAAACAATAGCTGGATCTGATAACTACACGAATTCTGTCATTGAGATATTAATATTGCTCGAAAAAAATGGCAAGAAGTAAATTTATAATTCTAGTTTTGAATGGCTAACCATCTAATCAAATATAACTGACGAGAAGTGCTTCTCATAGTGAGCCACCACTTCCTCGATCAATTCATTCTAGCTGTAACAACCTAAAACATAGCTATTTCCAGTATTATACAGCTATATTAGGAAAGGAATGAATGTAATACATGATAGTGATTTGGGAGGATGGAAAAATGGGCATCAAAACAATGAGAAAGATGTTGATGTTGGCTCTTGTGCTAACCTCGGATTATATGGCCATTGTGTGGCAACTTTTTTGGGGTTAGTCATTTTCAGTCATCTGTTAGGGCCCATGCCCACCGATGGGTTTCTTGGCCCTTTTATTTGACCTTTTTACTAAAATGCAGCTCCTTTTGTAGTTATTTTCAGTCCTTCAATAGGACCAATGCCCTCATGTGGGTCTCTTGATCCTTTTGTTTGACTTCCTTACAAATGATATAACTCCTTTCAATCCAATTTATGCTGTCATTGGCTGTTTTAAATACTGAGTGAGCCACATATATGCTAGCTTGACATTTTATTGGTCTTTTTTACAACCATATCGTTGTTTACAGACTCCACACATCAAAGTCTTTTCTCCAGTTGATTTGACCTTTCACAATAGTTCATTTTTCAAAATGTCTACATCTTTTAAGATTTTCAACTTCTAGCTTTGATTGGTTTTTGGATATACTTTGATAGCTGTATCGTCTATTACTGAATACTGTTATTTACCACAACTGTTCAATTTCCAATCTTTAATAAAGCATCTTCTCCTTCCTCTTAGAAATATACTGTATTCTTAGGGTCCAAGTGATGTCCTTGATGTCTTGGGAATCCCGGGGACCTGAGGACTTAGAGGGGATATCCCTCTTTTCAGGACTGGAAAGCCTGCTCCATTTGGTGCATAAAAAATTAAAATGGTAAATTATTAAGGAAATAATTGAAAAATGCTAAAAAATACAAAAGATTTTAAAAGGGGAGGATTCTTATTGCCAATTCAACACAATGTATTTGCTTTTCCTTTAAATTTCAGCTGCTTCAAGTTTCTTTTAAGTTAATTTATTAGCTGTTCCCCTGCCATCCCTAAAATTAGAGAACTTTTTTTGCTGTCTCCGAAATGCATGCCCATGTACCCACATTCCTGTCGTGGAAACTTGGAGGATGACTGGAAATACATAAGTTTGCTCTAAAGATTATCCAATGGAAACATTGTATTTTTTTGGTTTTGGACCATGAACCTTGAGAACCTCCATTGCATCTATTAGACTACTGTATGCACAGCTTAATTGTAAATCAAAATAAGGATAAAACTGTTTTATTGAATCACCAAAACTACTTTTCTTGACTACCTTTTTTATTTACATGTACTCTCAAAATTTCTTGATTGTCGTTACTTGTTTTCATAAAAATGCTCCCCATTTGATGAAATAAATACGTTGTCCGACCAAAATATGAGTCTTGATTTTATTCGTTCAATATCAAGGTAGATAATATGCACTATTCCATTGACTGATGTCCTTTCTGTCCAAAGCAGACATATTTCCAGGAATATTATCTCATTCTTGATGGAGGAACACTTGTAAATTTTACAATTGTATTTTGCACATCCAGAGTTCAATAAATCTATTTTATTATTTGATAATATTTTATCATCAAAAAGGTGGATACCAGCCCAGAAGGTCAATAGGTCAAATACAGCTTTAACATGGCTATCATCACACCCTCATTGGACTGAAAAGAGAAACAAAACCACAGTAAAAGCAATAGATCTTGTTAACAACTCAGCGAAGAAAAATTCAAAGACATATTTAAATAATTTAGCTTGGTAAAAGAGTTGGAATTATAATAATTTGGCTGGTCAATGCCCGAATAAATATACCAAATGTAGAAAGTAAATAAAATTTGCCTGCTTCCTACTGATTCGTTTTCTAAAGATTATTCATTCTTTGGAGTAAATAATGTTGGTTTCTTATGCTAATAGTATCGTTTTAAACTTGGTAACTGGAAATCATAAATATACATTTACAAGTGAGGAATTGTATATTTTAGTGCCAGTTTCCTAGTTAATAACATGATGAGCACTGCATATAATTGAAAATGTTGTATTCAAGAAATTCAAAAGTATTGAAACCTTTACATTGTCTTCCTTTAATGTCAAATCCGTACAATTGAGTAATTAATGTGTTTCAGTGACATTTTTCTTGTCAATAATATGATGTGCACTGCATGCAATTGGAGTGTAACTTTTAAGAAAGATAAAGCAGTGAAACCTTTGCTCTTCTCTATATTTAGTAATGATGCTGTTCATGAGGAATTAATATATTTGATATTTCAAAATTTCAGTGTCTGTTTCCTTGTTGATAATATGATGTGTACTGCATATAATTGGAATTTTTATCTTCAAGAAAGTCAGAGAAACGGAACCTTGGTGCTGTTCTCATTTTTAATAGCAAGTCTGATGAAGAGAAATTTGCCATATGCAGAAGCACAAATGATGAAAAAAGGAAAAAAAAGAATTTTGTAAAGGTGAAAAAAATGGTCAAAGACATTGAAGAACAAAACAAAAAGGTTGGTAAACCAGGAAAAGCACGGCAAAAGTTGAAAGGAGACCCAACACTTGAATCTGGACATGACACAGATCCAGATCATCAATATTTAGGTGTCTTGGCTGCTCGTGAAGAGAAAATCAAGAGTCTTAAGTCGGTATGTTTCTATTTTTTAGTGTGGGAATATACATTATTCATGACCTTGTCAACATGATATCCCAGTAATTGATTTGTAGCTGTCTTTAACAAATTAACATATTCTATTAGGATAAATTAATGTAGTAATTAGAAACATAAAATGAAGCTTCTGGGTGGGTTCTCTTGTTGAATATATATTAATCTCACTATCTTTTGTATCTAGGAAAGGAAGTAACCTCTTTCTTTTCGTGCCTAGCTGTTATTCAGGTTTTCTTAGCCGTTGTTATATCTTTTTAATTAGTTCTAATGACCTGTTGGTTTGAATATGTTGAAGCCTTTTTTTTTGGAATTCTCTTGCCTGCCTAGATTTTCTTCATCTAGTTCCACTGCTTTGTGGGGTCCTCTCATCACGCATCTTTTTATACTTTGACTTGTTTGGCAGTTACCTTTTTAGGCTAACTCCCATGTGTCTATTTCTTTGTTTTTCCGTTTTTTATTGCTTTGTTATATTTTCTTCAAGTCTAGGCCCCCTCTTTGCCCCAAGTCTTTGCTATTGTAACTCATGCATGTTCCAGTCCCTTTGACCTTTTATTAGTAATTCATGGACATTGATATATTTTCTTTTCTTTTCTTTCTTTCATGGTCAGATTTGATAAGGCAGACAGTTATGTCTGTGATTTGGTTCGCTATAATTGCTATGGTTTTCCTTAATGTAATTGCAAATCCTGTAATAGAGCTTTTCTTTTCTAATTATTCGTAGCTTCAGACAGATGTCAACCCTGGATTTGAATAGTCTATAAATTCTTTTGGTATCAGTGCAAGGGTATTCTTCCTCTGGGATGTGTTTGGACTTACTTTGTACTTTCCTTCTCCTATTGATTGAAACAGTCATGGCATGTGGTCTTTCTTGCTTTCTCTTTCATCAAATTGAAAATGATCTTAATTACTGATCAGCTTTCTGTTCCATTTATTAAGTTCTATTAGTTTGCATTTTCTCAAGAATCAACTATTTAACATATTCTGAATTTATTCAATTATTTTTCCAATTTCAGAAATAAATAATTATCTGCTATCGGGGCTATGATCTACCAACTTGGTAGTTCTTGTAATTTGCATGGGAGGATTAAATGCATGACTTTTAAATCTTCAAGTAACCCAAATAGCTGAATATGTCTAAAAGAAATGCCAGAAATAGAATTTAACTATATGTCTAAACGAAATGTCAGAAATAGAATTTAACTATACGTCTAAAAGCAATGTCAGAAATAGAATTTATCTGCAAAGTCGGTGCCTAAAACATCTCTCACTATCAAACATAAAAAAACATTAGTGAAATGGAGAATATACTTATGTCAAATTGCTACATGATAATGTAGTCTACTTTTCCAGACCACCCTCTTCACCTACTTTCTTCTTGTAATCCTGAGTATGGCCTTTTAGCTGTAGCCATGTAAGCAAGGCTATGTGCACCTTGATCTGGTTCAATAGGTTCTGTCAGAAACAGAGACATTGTAAAGAGGAAGTAACTTATATTGGTCACATGAGTTACTTTCCTGGGTGATTAGCCATTTGACACTAAGTGTATTGTGATAACTCCTACAATAGCTACAACTACTTTTCTGTCAGCGTGTTATAACCCCTATAACAGGAAACTGTGCATGTAGATACTGGTATGGAATATATGTGATGCATGCATATAATAATGTGAATTTGAAGAGTATCATATGTGTGATTGATGGGGAAATTCCATTGTGAGGTGCAAAGAAGGGCTGTGTCAATGATGGTATAATTACTACCTTTACCTTATCCTTGATGTAAGAGGTACTGAGTCACTAAATTTGTCATCTTCTAGTTCCATGGATATCATACAGGAGGTGTGGTCACCTGAGGGCAGCTTCTGGATCAAATGGAATGGTTGTAGTTGCAGAAGAATGATGTCCTGAAGGATCAAAACATCATCATGAAGCATATAATGAAATTGTCATGTAATCTTTACTGTGGCTTAAATAGCTAATCGTTTTACGTAGGATTTAATGATGGAGATATTGAATCTCCAGTTGATGCTAGATCAAGCTCATAATGACTTGTAATGACTCTGTGCAAAAACACTTGATTCTATGATTCAAGCTTTTTGATATGTGCTTGTTTATAAAATTATAAGGTATAATGACCAAACTTGTCAAGCTGTAAAAACTTCAGAAGGTGATTGGTGTTATGCCAATTAATAACAACTGAAAATACTAGAACAGGAAAACACACACAAATTGATCGAAAGTGCTCTTTACAAATATATAAAGTACTGCACAATTCTGTGGTACAGGGAGATATTTTAATCCTTGAGAGCTCCCTCACCCTCTCAAATTTCCATGTAATATAGTGGGCTTGGCCGAGAGGTGTGCTGGTTGGACCACAACTGTCTGGTTCTGACTGATATTATCAAAATAATTAGTACACTACTTGGCCAACTAAGGAATAAGCCAAAAACATAGTTGGTTCCAATATTAAAACATATTTATTTGATAGCCATTACTTTGCTGTCTTCAAGTGGTATATGTTTTCTGCAAATTTTATTGGGATCGATGCAACTCCCGTTAATCAAACTAGAGCTGCACTTTAATTGATAGATGAGATGCCAGGAGAGGAATAATGTCAAATCATTTTTTGATATTAACTAGTGACAGCAAATCATTGTGTACTTTGGATATTAATGCATTAAATATGACATGATATATTTGTTCCCACTTTCTAACCATAGACTATATATATCTGAAGTTTATTGCTTAAAAGAGCATTATTTTTACTTTTTTCTGCTTCTTCTAATAGGGTCTGGTACATGTTGCTCGCAAGATGCCCAAAAATGCCCATGCTCATTTTGTTCTTGGTCTTATGTATCAAAGATTGGGTCAGCCTACTAAGGTTAGTTATTGTGTACATTCATGGCATGTGTATTTGAGTAGTTAACTCTTCTCGTACAGGTTAATAAGTTTATACAGTTCAGAAATGCTTTTGAATTATACATGTAGGCTGTGTCCTCATATGAGAAATCAACTGAAATTTTAACGCAACCTGAAGAAGAAACAGGACAAAGCAGGGTTCAGTTACTTTCTTTAGTTCAGATCCATCATGCTCAGGTATGTCAGATAGCCTGGCTTAAAATAGCCCTTTTGCAAAAGCTCTGTATTTGTATGGACCTCATACAAATATAATTTCATTACAAAATTTGGAATATTTCTTCTGCAGGAAATGTCGAGTTGAAATCAAGGTAAACATTGTATTAGAATTTGATTTGGTGAAATTGCCATCGCTCTGGTTTGGTTTGTATTATAAAATCTTGAGTTGCAAGTGTAATGAACAATCTTCTTAGAATTGGTATCTGGATATATCATATGTTTAAGGTCATCTGTGTTCCCTCTTTCTTGTAGAGATGCAATCCCACCTGATTTTGTATTAGGCTTTTCCAGCTTGGATGTTTTCTATGGAAGTTTGTTCTTGTAATTATGGCCATATTTAAAGGTTCTGACCGATTAAGACATTATCTTATAATAAACTGCCGTTTGAAAGTTTTGAGTTCCATTTCAGTCATAAACTTGAAGGCAATTAAAAATTTTTTCTGTCAGATATCAGCTATCAGACAAATTTTCTCTTCGGGATCTTTACTGTATATTTTTGTTAGGAACATAGTTAACACCATGAGTGCTATTGTCAGTGTCTTTTGCAAGGTAGTGTTGGAGATCATTGTACTTTGGATAAGGAACTACAAAAGGATGAAATTGAAGATGTAGTTTGCAAGCTGAAAGAATCGGTACAGGGAGATGATCGGCATGCATCTGTTTGGAACACCCTTGGCTTACTGCTTCTCAGAACTGGCCGTGTGCAGGTTGTAATTTTGAGTTTCCTCTGTTTTGTCTATTCTATGAATAGTTTCTTTTTCTTGCTCAATAAAACTCTTGTCATCTGTATTTTCTATGCCTAATCGAAAAGAATTTTCTGATTGAATTATTAAAATTTTGGATAACAATATTCAATATTGTCATCTGCATTTTGTATACTCAATCCAGAAGGCTTTTTTGATTGACATAGTATTTTGGATAGCAATTTGGCCTACTAACCCTATTTTCCTATGTTGGTTTTCAGAGTGCTGTTTCTGTTTTGTCGTCTCTGTTATCTATTGTGCCAGACTATTTGGATGCACTTGCAAACCTTGGAGTTGCTTACTTGCATAGGTATATGGCTTTCTCCCAATGTTGTTGTATTTGTGATTACAAGCATGTTATGCTTCTATACCATTTTTCTATTTAATAACTTTTGTCACTTATTAATATTTAACCGACCATTGATAAATCAATGCTTAGCTGTCAAAGGAACAATTGCATAAATGAGAAAATGAAAAATGAAGAGGGTTTTTGTGTGTTTTCTGCTTGTGGCCGATTTTTCTCCATTGCAGTCAAGGTTTTTGTTCAAATTTGCCAGAAGTTGCAAGTTCTGTGTTCAGTTACTTAGCAAAAACTTGTCTGCAACTCACCAGCTAGTTTTGCCCTGCAAGTCAGCTAGTAACTTTTTAAGTTTTTGACCTATGCTAAAAAGTATATTTGGTTGAGATGTAGGAACCCCACTTTTTTAACGAAAGAAGAAATATGGACTTAAAGAGGCCAAGAAGGGAAGTACAATGCATTGCTTATAGGAGAATTTATTTCTATGGATTAGTTGAATTTGGAGAAATATAGTTGGAATATTTTCTACGAAGATTTTGTGTTTAATAATTCATTGCAATTAAGAAAGAGAACAAAGTGTACGTGCAACCAAAGCATTAAGAAAGTGATTGTTGATGCTTTCATATCAAGTGGTACATCATATCTATTAATGGAGAGAACCACTGCCATGTGAATGAGTCTTTGAAAGAGAGGCTTTGCAAATTGGTGAAATCAGAAAAGATACCATCAGGGCCATGGTTCCAATTCCTACTGATGAGCCTTTATTACAGAAATTGGTGACTGATATGATGGACATAAACACACAGTTTGAGCAGAAAGGTTCGGCTCAATGGTATCAAGGGCAGCATCAAAGGGGTAACACATAATTTTTTCTGTTTATACAAGACAAGCAATCGTGATGCTCAAAATTGTCTAGAGATGCATTGCGTGATTTGGCAGCTCCCAAGCAGGATTACTAAATTTTTTTGGGTAATCTTAACAATGAGCCCAATGGCAACTCTATGACAAATGTATTCAAGCTAGATCAGTTTGTGCCAGAAAGCTAAATATATTCAACAATTCTTTTTGTTTGTGGAATCAAGTGGTTCTAAAAGAGCAAGGATTTCAAGAAGAGAAAATGCAGGAGGAACATCCATGGGAGAAAGCCATCAACAGTGACTTGTTTTCAAGAGACCACATGCCATTTGTTTACCGGTGAGGGTAAAGTCTTCCAAGTATCCATAGAATACAAGGATCCAAGTATTTTCCTTGAGTAAGAAAATATTGACTGGACAATAGAAGAAGAGACATCAGAAAAGCTCTTATCTGCGTTTGAGGGGTCATTTGAAGAACTTGCACAAGACAAAGTGGAAGAATTAGGACTTGAGCATTCAGCAATAGTCAAAGAGTTGAAAATAGATTTGGATATGCTTGGAAAGAAAAATGGTTAATCAATGAAGATGGTAGTGGTGAAATTATTTGTTTCGTTTCTCTTAAGACATATTCTTCGAAACTGATTGCATTAGTAAAGTTAAAGAAAGCCACTTTGCCCAAGGCCCACCAATATGGGATGATGGATGGCAAAGTTTGTCATCAGAGGAAGATTGTTTTCTTCAAAACAACAATAATCTAATACCTGAAGCTTCAGACTTCGAGCAGTTGTCAAATGAAGATTTAATGGAAGTAAATGCAGAAAAAGAATTGCAAGCACGAGATGTGCAGCTGAAACCAATTGGGGATCCGGAAAGTCATAAGTATGAGATTGAAAATTTTCTTCAGCACCTTAGACCTTTTCCGAAAAATGATGCTTGTACTGAATTCAGGGTTGAGTATGTAGTAGTGATAGGTGTTAAGGATCAAATCAGATATGTAAAGGTCAGTGTTCCTATAGGTGTGTTACAGTTGCAAGATCTGGTTAGATACATTAAATTGGAGGCACAATATCATCATAGGCTAGAGAGGTTTTTAAGTATGGAAGAGGATCATCCAAAGCCAATGCTCATCAATGAATTTGTGCTGAATTTTCACTACATGATCAATTCTTATCTGCTTGAACCTAGGATCTTCATGAAAATCTTGCAAAAGGTTTTGGAATATGCATTGTTGCAATCAAAGCTCCTACCCAAATGGAGGTCATATAACTTTTCCTAGCCCATTAATGGCTTCATTTAGTTAGTGTGTTCCCTTCTATTCATAGATAGCTAGGCAGGTTATGTTGTCATTTCCATGTGTTTGTGATGTTGTAATATTTTTCCTTTCTATTGATGTGTTTTCTTATTGTTATCTTTTAGGTTTGTTTAGATTAGATGCTAGTTGTTAAGTTTGACTGTATTGCTCGTAGATAAGGCATTGGCCAAAATATTTTTCAGAGTTTTTGAAGTTTCTCTTATAGCCCAAGTGTGTTTCATGATTCCCTAAAGAACCATTGTTGGTACCCCTAGGAAACTTTGTCTTCAATCATGTTTGTAGGCAAAAACAAAGTCATTCTTGTCATATCAATGCTGACCTTTCTTTTCAAATAGCCAAGTCCTTAAGTGTTTATATGTCTTGATCCACCAATAATGTATGTAAGTTGCCCATCATGAGGATAATCAAGATTTGAATTCTTAGGTGGCTCTAACATAGGCAAAAGAATGAAGGAATCAGGTTAAGAGAAATATAATGACTACAATTTGAGTGGCAGATTCTTGAGGATAATCAAGATTTGAATTCTTATGCGGCTCTAACATAGGCAAAAGAAGGAAGGAATCAGGTTAAGAGAAATAGTATGACATACAATTTGAGTGGCAGATGCCTGAGGATAATCAAGATTTGAATTCTTAGGTGGCTCTAACATAAGCAAACGAGCGAAGGAATCAGGTTAAGATAAATAGTTTGACTTACAATTTGAGTGGCAGATGCTAGGGAATCATGTTTTGGCATGCCAATATAGGATCATACAATAAAGAGGTTATTTTTCCAACATGAAATTGTCATTATTGAAAATCCAAATTTGAGTGTTGGGTAGAGTTTTAGAGTTGGTAAAAAATCCCAGCTTTCTATTTTCAGAAATTGCTATTTTAATAGTTATGCATTTTCAAGGAATGGTGAGAACTCAAAAATCCAACTTTCTATTTTTAGAAAGTTGCTATTGTTAGAAAGAATGGTAGTGGATGACAAGGTTAGAAGGTGTTCAAGACAAATTTAGGCTCTAGGAGGAGAAAATGGAATCTAAAAGAAAGAACAATAGCTAGAAGGGGTAAAATTCATCAAAGTTAGATACTTTGTGATAAAGTGTTAAAAAATGAACAACAGATATTTTTGAGTATGAAATCTGCGAAATGGAAGAAATTTAAGAGAAAAAATGACAAGTTTATGGAAGGTGGCCTTTTGTCACAGCATAACCATTCAAAAACTCCTCCAAGTTGGTGACTAGCATGGAAAATCCCATCAAGCATTAAATTTTGGCTAAGTTTCTAAGTAGCAAGATTTTTGGTGGGGTTTTCTGCACCAATTTCTCCACTGGTGGAGATATCTCTTTGGATCGCTAGTGTAAAAAACTCAAAAGATGGCAAATTGGTTAAGTAGCAGAGCATTTCCCATTGTGTGCTAGTGATAAAAAACCCAAAGGATGGCGAACTGGCCAAGTAGTGGAACTTTTCCAATGTTGGACCAATGTTAAAAACCTGACAAACATAAGAATTGGCAAAATTACTAAGAAATGGAGCTTTTTATTTGGCATGCCACATCCTAAAACCCACCAAACATAAAGTTGAGCACCCAACTCCAAAGTGGCAAACTTTTTCATGGAAAAAACATTGTTTTTCTCCACTAAAGTGGAAATCAATCCAAAAAGTTCCAATTTTCAATCTAAGCGCTCATCTTCAATTGGCAAAAGACTTGAAAATCCCCACCAGATGGAAAGAAAAGAAGCAATTGGTAAAAAAATATCATTTAAATAGAAATAAATTGCTGTAAAGACCTGTCCTATTTTGGTCTATAATTTTTTTTGAATTCCCTCAACTTGACTGCTCTGAACATTTCGTCACACAGTTTGTCTCTTTGCTGTTCCGAGTTATTTTCCAGTTTAAATGCAATATTGACAATTGTTTATTTCTTACAAACATTCATTATAACAGATCTTCACCCATGCAGATACAAGAGATATATACATCTATATTGCCAACTCCATATTTGTACAACACACATAGGACATTTACATTCCAGGATAAGTCTAGCAGACTCCACAAATAATTAACAACAATATATGTGTTCATGAATAACAGGGGTATCCTTATATTAAAATTCACATTGAATACAAATTAACAAGTTACTTCTGACTTGAGAATTCGAACCATATTCTGTCATTCCCAAAAGTTGACGCCGAGCTTCAATTTTAACATATATTAATAGCTCCAAATAAATGATACGGCAGCTCCTTAATGCAAATCTTTGACTCCCAAACATTTCCAAAGGCAACGGTTATACATTGAAATAATTTCAAACTTCCGGCAATTCAAATTCCCGATACAAATTTTCTTTTGTTCTTCTTAACATGTAACACCATCAAATGGTTCCAGAATAATCGATCTCAAATGAAATCAATCACCATCTTGAAATTTGAAGGATTTGTTTGAACAAATGGCACCAACTAATAGTCAATATTTCCCACTCGTGCCAATATCAATCATGGCAACCAAAGTAAGGTAGGCAGATTTTCTTAAAGGAATGCACTACCAAAAATTAAACCCATAAAGAACCTTTAGAAGTCACAACTGACAGAAGATAATGGAATATTGGAGTCTTATTTCCCTTCCCTCGATAGCATGAGACTGCTCGAGCCACCAAATTAATCCGATTTCATTGGAAGTTGCGACTAGCTCACACAAAATTTCCAATCTAAGTGGTTACCTTTCCTTTCATGAAGCTCATATATTATTCCAAGTTTATTGTTTCCCGAATAGAGAAGATGAACGAACAATCCACAATCGCATGGTGTCTAGATATTATTTTCTTGGATTATGAAGTCGACGCCTTGTGTTGATGATGAATTTCGAACACTCTTTGATTAAAGTCTCACCTTTATTTACTGGCACTATTGTTCAATTAAACATACTCAACAATATTAATAACGGCTCCAAGAAACATTTCGGGATTGACATTACCATTACGAATTACCACTCCGATATAGGAGAAGACATTGTTCGAGCTTCTTGAAGATGCCGCGAAAGTAAACTTCTTCCATACCACTTAGATATATGATCGAGATAGCTTAATTTCTTGAGCTTATGATGGTCTTCCTTCATTGGTGTCTTACCTAGGTCTATGTTTAGTTTTCAATGCTTTTCAAGAGGTGACGCCAAGCGTTTAATTTAATATGAATTGAATTGCTATCGATTGGCAGATAAATTGAATAACTCTTTCCCGTAATTTATTGAAGTCCCTCGACTTTTTCCTAGGGAACTTGTGGCCAGCATAAGTTGATTTTAAATCATTTAATTAACTTCAATATGAGCGGTTATCTACAACTATTAATTCTGACAATTCTACAATCGAATGCTAGCTTCTCATTGCATTTTCTGTATATAAACGGCTCCCAAGCAATTCCAACCACTTAAAATCAAAGCACGAGAATATTTAAATATAAATCCCAAAATGAGGCACAACTACTCATAGCAAATGTAAAGGCTATATTATTCATGAGAACTATAGAAACCTCTGTAATTAAAGAACATACTTCAACCAAAACTTCTTATGTACATAAAACTGTAATTCTGAAAATTATCTTAACTATTTGCTCAAACCTTATTACCAATTTCATTAAACTAACACAATTAATCCCAACATAGCCCCTAAAATAGGACTATTAGCAATCATCTAGGGGGTATCTTCCAACACCAAAGATGATATCCCTTGTGAAGAATTCTGTCCCCACAAAGTTTTGGAGATTATCCAGCCAAAACCCTGTTCTCAAAAACCAAATCCAGCGTGCTCAAACAATGCTCCAGCATTCTTTTGTTCAATCCTCCTCATAACTCTTCGTCTTTTTGACTTCTCATCTTTTCTCTATTTTAAATTTTAACTCTTTTTTTGAATTCCCCCTCAAAAGTAACTTTATTTATTTATTTTAACTTTTCAAAACATAAGTTACGTTTGCATCAATAATTAATTTAAGTTGTCTTTATTTTTTGACCTTTTTCTTGACAATATTAAATTAATTATTTAATTATATGCTGACTCGAAATTGGGGACATTACAATTCACCCTTCTCAAATATTGCTTGTCTTCAAGCAATGTTAGCACAACCACAAACCACCTGTTTGAGACAACCCGAAACCATCTGTTATTCTAGGATCTCAAACCAATCTCTAACCATTGTGCTACTTTGAGAAAAACACTCAGCTCATAATACCAAATCTGAATCTTATCTGAAAATTCTGGCATATTTTGCTGCCACATAATCATCAAATTCTGAAATTTAATTACATCATTAGCCAATTCTGTAAAATTCAGAATTACTACACAAGAAGAACATCTAAAATGAAGAAGAATTCCTGTATGCATAGGGATAGTGAGCCATAAAATGATTGAAGAGACTTCCCCAATGCCAAAGTTAACATCAACATTAAACTTCCATTGATAAATACTCCATCTTTTGTCTGAAAATAAAGACCAAACCATCTGATTGCAAACAACAAAACTCATGAGTTGGCTGATAGAGAGGCGAACAACAACTTCAAATCTGCAATTTTGCCTAAAGCCCATACATGAAATAGAGTCTTGAGTTTTACTTGGATCCCATACCTTGTATTCTTCATCAAACATAGCACTAGAATTGGGTTGAGTTTCATCCATCATCACATGATAACCAAAACCATATAGAGGTAATGGACTGCTGTTTACGATCATAAAATCGGCATTTAGTTCATACCTTTCTTTAGTGTATTCATGGATCTCATGCACACCTTCTCCCACATCAAGATGTTCATCATTATTCACATTTCCAAGAGATATATCACTCCCATACCAAGACACTAGGCTGCTGGTAACACTCATAAAATCCACACTTTCTTTATCCCTTCCTATGTTGTCTTCAAAGGTTTCATATACACCTTTCTCCAATTCTGAATACTCATCAACCCCTGCTGAATCATGAAGTGTAGCATGCTTAAAACTGTCTTCAATACCTGTTATATTGGCTATATCTGTTAGTGTTTTTTAGATCAGATTGAATAATGAAAGCACTTAAAAAAATTGCAACACATAAGACAATGAACACACAAAGATACCCTGGGAAAACCCTCCTCTTGAGGGAGAAAAACCCAGCAAATGAATCTCTTCTATAATATAGAACAATGGCAGAAATCTGCTTACAACTCAGGCCCAGCAATGGCCAATAATGAATGTAATGAGGTCACACCTCTCTTAGATGCACAAGATACAAATGAATATATTCTTCCTTGAAATCGGACTGCTGCTAAGAAGTGCGAATTCTGCTCTTGAAGAATAATGCGAACTTGCTTGAAATCGAATGTCTTACAATGACAAAATGACCTTGTACTTATACAACACAAGGCGCCTCTTCACTTAGGTCGGCCTCTTTAGAGAACCATAATAAAAGATAAAATACAAATGAGGTCAGCCCAAACAATAATAGATAAATGCAAATCAATAGGGTCAGCCCTTTATTCTTTTATGTTTATTGTTTGATATAAATTAAATAGCCGAATGGCTATACATTTAATTTGCTCTTTCTTCTTGGAATTCGTGCAATGAAGTGCAGACCATAGCTGCTATAACATCAACACTCCCTCTCAGCTAGGGATGAACTTCCACGTGCACAAGACACATCATATCAAAATGAAAACAAAGAATATCACCTCATCGTGATATCAACCATTGTGGCTGCCTCCACAGATGGTAAGAACAAGTGCTCATCACTTAATGTGATGTTGTCACCTCAATGTGACTTTCACCATGGCTCTCCCAGAGGGTGATACACAAGCACAAATAAATCATCACGGATTCCCTCACGTGATGCTGTCATGGAGTCACAGACATGACATCCACCATGGCTCTCCCAGAGGGTGGAAACAAGGGCTTTCACCTCAAATCTCTCTCAATAGAGAAATGCATTATCAAGGGCTTGCACATCAACTCTCTCTCAATAGAGAATTGCATTATCAAGGGCTTTCACCTCAACTCTCTCTCAATAGAGAATTGCATTATCAAGGGCTTTCACCTCAACTCCTTCTCAATAGAGAATTGCATTATCAAATAAGGATCACTGATACTGAGACTCTTTCTCAGTTAAGGCTGCATTCTCCACAATACCAAGTTTCTCTCGGAAGTACACAAACTTAATCCTGGCGAGAGGCTTGGTGAGAATGTCTACCGTTTGCTCTTCAGTGCTGATATACCTCAATTGTATAGCTTTCCTTTGTACCATATCTCTAATATAGTGGTACTTGATCTCAACATGTTTTGTTCTGTCATGAAACACGGGATTGACAGAAAGCTTTACACAACTTTGATTATCACAGTGTATAATAGTAGGCTCCATTGATTGTCCAACTCCAAACAATCCTGCAATGAGCTTACGAAGCCACACTGCCTCACGAGCTGCCACACAAGCTGCTATATATTCTACCTCAGTTGTACTCAAGGCCACTGAAGACTGTTTCCTGCTACACCAAGAAATCATAGCAGTCCCCAAACTGAAGCAACAACCAGAGGTACTCTTCCGATCTGAGACACATCCTGCCCAATCAGAATCAGTAAAACCATGCAGCTCTAAATCCACACCTGAAGAATATCTCAACCCATATCCAATTGTGCCACATAAGTATCTCAGGATATGTTTAGCTGCTACAAGATGTATTTGTCTTGGTTCACACATAAACTGGCTAAGTGCACTCACTGCATAGCAGATGTCAGGTCTAGTGTTAACTAGATACATCAATGAACCAATCAACTGTCTATACATCGTAGAATCCACTGGTTCTGAACTAGCTGCAGCCTCTTTCAACTTATCTAGATTAGTCTCCATGGGTGTAGACATAGGTTTGCAGTCAATCATACCAAACCTTTTGAGAATGTCGAAGTATACTTGCCTTGACTTAGAATCATCTCATCTGACTTTTGCCAAACTTCTAAGCCAAGAAAGTAATGCATGAGACCTAGATTCTTCATCTCAAACTCTGAAGCTAATTCCTTCTTGCATTTTAGAATTAGATGTTCTTCACCAGTGATAATCAAATCATCAACATATAAAACCAGAATCAAAGCCTCACCCTTTACTACATTAAAGTAGAGGTTAGAATCTGCATCATTCTTTGAGAAACGCAGGCTTGATAGATACTGATCAATCCTTTCGTACCAAGCACGAGGAGCTTACTTAAGACCATACAAGGCCTTCTTCAGCTTACAAACATGAGACTCCTTTCCATGTACCTCAAATCCTTTAGGTTGCTCAATGTAAACCTCTTCTTCTATTACACCATTTAGAAAAGCTGTCTTTACATCCATTTGGTGAATCTTCCATCCTCTAGATGCAGCAATAACAATGATGGTTCTGATAGACGTATATCGAGCCACAGGAGCAAAAGTTTCTTCATAGTCAACTCCCTCTTTTTGTGAGAACCCTCTAGCCACAAATCTTGCCTTATGCTTCTCGATGCTCCCATCAGCCGCATGCTTGATCTTGAAGAGCCACTTAGAAGACACCACAGATTTGCCTTTGGGTCTAGGAACTATATCCCAAACATCATTCTTAAGTATGGACCGGTATTCCTCAGACATGGCATCTTTCCATACTTGTTGACTAGAAGCTTCTTCAACATTTGAAGGCTTTGACTCAATAATCTGACTCATCAAGGCAACATAATTAGAGAACTTGTGAGGTCTCTTGCTTTCTTTGAAAGCTCCGCTTGGAGCTGCAAAACTTTCTGCTTCCTGCATTGTCCTACGAGCCCAAAGAGGTCTTTTCTTTCCAATCACAATATCTAGAGGCCCATCAGTAGGATCCAAGGGTTCAACTGGATCAACATCTTCTTTAGGTTCTGGAGCCTCCTTCAGGTTCTCTGGAATATGGTCAACTTCCATATCTTGAGGAGGTTCTTCTTCATCAATCTCCATAGGAGTGCCCTTGGACCTTCTAAAAGCAACATCTTCCTCAAATGTGACATCTCTACTAATCTCAATAGACTTTTGTCTTGGTATGTATATCCTGTAAGCTTTTGATGTCTCACTGTAACCTACAAGAATTCCTTTCTTCCCAGAAGGTTCTCGCTTTGTTCTCTTTTCCTTTGGAATATGAATATAGATTGGACAACCAAAGATCCTCAAATGACTAACTTCAGGTTTCACACTTGAGAATGCTTCTTCAGGAGTTTTATTCTCTAAGATCTTGTGGGGACTCCTGTTTTGAACATAGATGACTATCCTCGATGCTTCCGCCCAAAGAGAGATTTGCAGGTCTTGATCATGGATCATAGCTTTCATTGCTTCCACACTAGACCTATTCTTTCTTTCAACAATACCATTTTGTTGTGGATTATAGGGAACACTGAACTCCCTCTTAATCCCCGCTTCAATACAAAAATCTCGAAATGTGCCAGAGGTGTATTCTCCACCATTATCGGATCTCAATACCTTGATCCTTTTCCCAGACAGGTTTTCAACCTGTGCCTTGAATTCTCTGAATCTTTCTAGTACTTCTTCAGATTCTTTAGATCTCAAGAAATAAATCCAAGTCTTTCTAGAGTAATCATCAATAAAAATAATATAATACAGAAACCACTAGATGATGCAATAGACATTGGACCACACAAATCAGAATGAATAAGATCAAGAATACATTTAGATCTACTTTCACTAGTATGAAATGTACCTTTTGTGTTCTTGCCTAGGGCGCATCCTTTGCATGTACCTTCGTGTTCTTGATTGAATTTTGGAAGACCAGTGACCATCTTCTCCATGATAGGTAGAGCACGAAAGTGAATGTGAGCCAATCTTCGATGCCAAAGATCGCACACGCTGGAGCTGTCATGCACAAGCGCTTGAAGAGGACGAGTGCATAGCCTGTAAAGACATTCATGTCTAACTCCAATCACTTGAGCAGTTTTGAAGCTGGAGTTCTTTGCCAATATAAGAACTTTGCCTTTAGAGAAGGCAACTCCATAACCCTTGTCTTCCAATGCTGAAATTGAGACAAGGTTCCTCTTTATCCCTGGAACGAACAGTACATCATTCAACTCAAATGAAATCCCGGAATCCAAGTGAAGAGTGAAGTTTCCAATTTCTTTTACAAAATATCTAGCATCGTCTCCAATAACGACTTGATCACTAGAGTTGCTCTCCACTAAGTTTGAAAGGTGACCCTTGAAACCGGTGATGTGCCTAGAAGCACCACTATCAATCAGCCAAGTGTTGGTGTCGGTAGAAACATTACTTGACAAGGCTGAATAGAACAAGTAATCAATAGAGTCCTTCTGAGGAGCGACTTCTTCAACATTTGCAGTGGCAACTTGTTGCTTAGGTCTTTGAGGACAATCCTTTGCAAAGTGACCATACTTATCACAACGAAAACATTGAATCTTTGGCATGTCTCGTTTTCTTTTGAAAGCAGGAGCACCATCATTTCCGTTTTCCCGATTCCTCTTGAAGAATCCTTTCTTGAAGCCTTTTCCTTTCTTTGACGAATGAGAAGCAAGAACCTGTAATTCTTCATTCTTTGAACTTTGACCAATGCCCTTGGCCGTTAATCTCGACTCCTCTTGAATGCAGTCAATCCTCAATCGATCAAACTTGGGAAGTTTAGATCTAGCACTGATTCCTTGAATGAACGCCTCCCATGAAAGCGGAAGACCATTGAGAGCAAGCATAGTTAGGTCTTTGTCGTCAATCATGTGACCAATAGTGGAGAGCTGATCTCTTATCTCTGAAATCCTCATGAAGTATGTGATAACAGATTCTCCTTTCGCCATTTTCACATGAAGAAGTTGTTGCTTCAGAGCAAGAGCTCGACTAGTGTTGTTGATTTTGTACATCTCTTCCAAGGTTGCAAACATCTCTCTTGCTGTATCCAACTTGAAGACAATCGGTACAACATGATCCTTGACAGAATCAACCAACACTTTCTTTGCCCTAGTGTCTTTCTTCCTCCACTGCAATTTCTCTTCTTCCTCCTCAGGTTCAGGAACTTTTGTTTTCACGAACTCAGCTAAATCATTCTCTTCCAAAGTGAGCATGATTCTGAACCTCCATGATGTGTAGTTCGAAATCCCTTCGAATCTATCTTCGATTTTCAGACCGTTCACCATCTTGAATTTGAGAAATAAGAGATAGAGTGAAAAAGAATAAAGTGAGTGTTGCACACTAAATCCGATCACGATCTTTTTCACACCCGCTCTGATACCATGTTAGTGTTTCTTAGATCAGATTGAATAATGAAAGCACTTAAAAAAATTGCAACACATAAGACAATGAACACACAAAGATACCCTAGGAAAACCCTCCTCTTGAGGGAGAAAAACCCAGCAAATGGATCTCTTCTATAATATAGAAAAATGGCAGAAATCTGCTTACAACTCAGGCCCAACAATGGCCAATAATGAATGTAATGAGGTCGCACCTCTCTTAGATGCACAAGATACAAATGAATATATTCTTCCTTGAAATCGGACTGCTGCTAAGAAGTGCGAATTCTGCTCTTGAAGAATAATGCGAACTTGCTTGAAATCGAATGTCTTACAATGACAAAATGACCTTGTACTTATACAACACAAGGCGCCTCTTCACTTAGGTCGGCCTCTTTAGAGAACCATAATAAAAGATAAAATACAAATGAGGTTGGCCCAAACAATAATAGATAAATGCGAATCAATAGGGTCGGCCCTTTATTCTTTTATGTTTATTGTTTGATATAAATTAAATAGCCGAATGGCTATACATTTAATTTGCTCTTTCTTCTTGGAATTTGTGCAATGAAGTGCAGACCATAGCTGCTATAACATCAACAATATCATGGCTGCAATCGACATCTTCATATGGAAATTGATCCTCAAAATTCAAAAATTCATATTCAGGATGTAGGTTGACATGTCTATCAGCATGTCAAACCTCTCTCAAATGATGAGTGCTAGAATCATTATGCAACATTTCATCTACATGGAATTCATCAATCCCTTCAACGATTTGTTTGATCTCCATTGTCCTTGTTTCACTTCCTTGTTCCTTGGATGTAGTTGCACAAAAACTGAAATTTTCTGCTTTGCATAAAGAAAAGTGAGCCATACTTAATTGTAAGCAAAGATCATCAACCTCTTTTTCCTTGTCTTCAGCATACTTCACAGCTAGATCCCTGTCCTTAAGCAATTGCACATAATCTGTTTTCATTATTTCCAAAGCCTTTTTGATAGAGTACAAGTGAGTATGAGAGACTCCCCTTGCAACTCCCTTTTTCCTTTCCTCAATTTGAGCTTCCCAAATGAGTTCTTCAATGACATTATGTGTATGATCAAAACATGATAGGGCTGCAACAATCATATCTTCGGTAACTTTCATCTTTCCCTTCAAATCACATGACTCATTGGGCAAAGGATCATTCTCAACTTCATGCAACAATTTTTCTGATTTCTCTTCAATATCATGACTCTCAATATCAGCTACATCCTCATGGAAAAATTCATATTCTGAAGTTTGAACAATGCTAAACTTAGAAGGATTTTCTTCCACGGTTATAATTTCTTTTTCATCCACTTGCTCCTCATCAACCATGTAAGGTTTCAGTTTTTTCTCACATTGTTCCAGCACATGTTTGGCCAACTCCTATGCAGTTGAAGAAGTGTCCTTTTTCCCTTCAGAACAGCCAATAACAAGGTTATGATAGGCTGAAAAATAACATCACTCTCATTGATAGTTTGAACTATAATAGTTTACATGGCTGCCATAATATCATCATTATGTTCTTCTTTGATTGTAGCAAGGAGATAGAGGAACATTTGGTGAATCAAATCATTCAATTCAAAGTCTAGTATAAGTTTACTCAAACTAATATTTGCAAAAGTTTGAGTATTGCAATCCTTCTAGAAAAGTGAAGACTTTTGACATCACCCAAGTCCCGGAAGCTATTCACTATCAATTGTAAAACCTCTTTCATTGTAGCATCATTATAAGGAACTTTAGGTGCCGATATCCTTAAGATGACACTCAAACAGACAGTAACCAAAATTCTTACCTCATCATCCGTATCAACCACCTATGTTGACCCAAAGAAGTCACTATTGGAACGAGAATTATTTGCAACAAATCTGAGGGTGATTGCTCAACGAGGATCAAACACTCTTCTACTCTCTTCAATGTGTCCAAGGCATCATTCTTTGATTGACATAAGCTACTGACCTTACTACCTAATTCATAGAGTAATCTGGCCAACCCTTTTCTCTCTTCAGTTGCCATGCTACCGACTTAAATTTTAAACTCTGAACTACCCAACAGGATGGCAGGAGTTTTTTGTGCTCTGATACCATTGTAAAGACCTGCCCTATTTTGGTCTATAATGTTTTCGGAATTTCCTCAACTTCACTGCTCTGAACATTTCGTCATACAGTTTGTCTCTTTGCTGTTTTGAGTTATTTTCCAATTTAAATGCAATATTGACAATTGTTTATTTCTTACAAACGCTCATTATAACATATCTTCACCCATGCAGATACAAGAGATATATACATCTATATTGCCAACTCCATATTTGTACAACACACATAGGACATTTACATTCGAGGATAAGTCTAGCAGACTCCACAAATAATTAACAACAATAAATGTGTTCATGAATAACAGGGGTATCCTTATATTAAAATTCACATTGAATACAAATTAACAAGTTACTTCTGACTTGAGAATTCGAACCATATTCTGTCATTCCCAAAAGTTGACACTGAGCTTCAATTTTAACATATATTAATAGCTCCAAATAAATGATACGATAGCTCCTTGATGCAAATCTTTGACTCCCAAACATTTCCAAAGGCAACGATTATACATTGAAATAATTTTTCAAACTTTCGGCAATTCAAATTGCCGATACAAATTTGCTTCTGTTCTCCTTAACATGTAACTGCATCAAATGGTTCCAGAATAATTGATCTCAAATGAAATCAATCACCTTCCCGAACTATGAAGGATTTGTTTGAATAGATGGCGCCAACTAATACTCAATATTTCCCCCTCGTGCCAATATCAATCACGACAACCAAATTAAGGTAGACGGATTTTTGTAAAGGAATGCGTTGCCAAATATTAAACCCATAAAGAACCTTTAGAAGTCGCAACTGACAAAAGATAATGGAATATTCGAGTCTTATTTCCCTTCCCTCGATAGCATGAAATTGTTCGAGCCACCAAATTAATCCGATTTCATTGGAAGCTACGACTAGCTCACACAAAATTTCCAATCTAAGCGGTTACCTTTCCTTTCACGAAGCTCATATATTATTCCAAGTTTATTGTTTCCCGGGTATAGAAGATGAATAGACAGTCCACAATTGCATGATGTCTAGATATTATTTTCTTGGATTATGAAGTCGACGCCTTGTGTTGAGGATCAATTTCGAATGCTCTTTGATTAAAGTCTCACCTTTATTTATTGGCGCTATTGTTCAATTAAACATACTCAACAATATTAATAACGGCCCCAAAAGACATTTTGGGATAGACATTACCATTACGAATTACCACTACGATATAGGAGAAGACATTGTTCGAGATTCCTGAAGATGCTGCGAAAGTAAACTTCTTCCATACCACTTAGATATATGATTGGTACAACTTAATTCTTGAGCCTACAATGGTCTTCCTTCATCGATGTCTTACCTAGGTCTATGCTCAGTTTTCAATGCTTTTCAAGAGGCGGCGCCAAGCCTTTAATTTATTATGAATAGAATTGCTATCGACTGGCAGATAAATTGAATAACTCTTTCTCGTAATTTATTTGAAGTCCCTCAACTTTTTTCTTAGGGAACTTGTGGCCGCCATAAGCTGATTTTAAATCATTTAATCAACTTCAATCTGAGCGATTATCTACAACTATTAATTTTGACAATTCTACAATCGAATGCTAGCTTCTCACTACATTTCCTGTATATAAATGACTCCTAAGCAATTTGAACCACTTAAAATCAAAGCACGAGAATATTTAAATATAAATCCCAAAATGAGACACAACTACTCATAGCAAATGGAAAGGCTATTTTATTCATGATAACAATAGAAATCTCTGCCATTAAAGAACATACTTCAACCAAAACTTCTTATGTACATAAAATTGTAATTTTGAAAATTGTCTTATTTCTACTCAAACCTTATTACCGATTTCATTAAACTAACACAATTAATCCCAACATAGCCCTTAAAATAGGACTATTAGCAATCATCTAGGGGGTATCTTCCAACACCAAAGATGATATCCCTTGTGAAGAATTCTGTCCCCACAAAGTTTTGGAGATTATCCAGCCAAAGACCTGTTCCCAAAAACCAAATCCAGCATGCTCAAACAATGCTCCAACATTCTTTTATTCAATCCTCCTCATAACTCTTCGTCTTCTTGACTTCTCATCTTTTCTCCATCTTTAAATTTTAACTCTTTTTTTGAATTCCCCCTCAAAAGTAACTTTATTTATTTATTTTAACTTTTCAAAACATAAGTTAAGTTTGCATCAATAATTAAGTTGTCTTTATTTTTCGACCTTTTTCTTGACAACATTAAATTAATTATTTAATTATATGCTGACTCGAAATTGGGGACATTACAATCTGCCCTTCTCAAATATTGCTTGTTCTCGAGCAATGTCAACACAACCACGAGCCACCTGTTTGAGACAACCCGAAACCATTTGTTATTCCAAGATCCCAAACCAATCTCTGAAAGTAGCCAACAAGTTGCCGCTGCGCTACTCTGAGAAAAACACTCAGCTCATAATACTAAATCTGAACCTTATCTGAAAATTTTGCCATATTTTGCTGCCATATAATCATCAAATTCTGAAATTTAATTACATCATCAGCCAATTCTGTAAAAATCAGTATTACTACATTGGAGCAACATCGAAAATGAAGAAGAATTCCTGTATGCATAGGGATAGTGAGCCATAAAATGATTGAAGAGATTTCCCAATGCCAAAGTTAACATCAACATTAAACTTCCATTGATAAATACTCCATCTATTGTTTGAAAATAAAGACCAAACCATCTGATTGCTAACAACAAAAATCATGAGTTGGCTGATCAGGAGGTGAACAGCAACTTCAAATCTGCAATTTTTTCTAAAGCCCATCCATGAAATAGAGTCTTGAGTTTTACTTGGAGTCCATACCTTGTATTCTTCATCAAACATAGCACTAGATACATACATTTCACTTGCTTTTGTGATGTTAATTAAATACGTTTTGACCATTTAGTTAGTCAATTTGACTTGTTTCAATGTTAATTAAATACATTTTGACCATTTAATTAACTTTCGAAATCATTTTGGTATTATTAGTTAGATACATTTCAACCATTTAACTAACCAATTTAATCATTATTCTATCATTAATTGAATAAATCATGCTTATTTATTCAATTAATCAATCAATTCAGCATGTTCTGCATTTATTCAATCATTTCCCCAACATTCTCCAAAAAATACAATAAAAACACAATATCTATTTAATTCCTCTAGAATCTCTCTCATCATTAGTTGAATAAATAAATCAATCTCTACCCTTCATTGAGATTTGGTCAAATCTTCACCCTCCATCTTCCCTCCATCCTTGTCCTAATCATGTGCACCTATCACATGATGCCACTTGTCACTTGCTCATTCTCTCCTACATGAGAATTAATGCTAACCCTACTTCTCTCAATATCTAATCCTACCCATTCATCCAACGTAGCCAAAATATATAAATCAATCATCCCCCAAGCCATTTTCAAGAAAGAAGACTGGATACCAAGTTTATGTTGCTGGATTGAGCACCACACTCTACTTCAACCATCAAACATATCTTGGTGCAATCATCAATGGTCATCAAAGGTTTGTAATGGTAAGGGATCATTGCTTTTGTCATTTGTTTGCACTCTTTTAGCTCTAATCTAATGTGCATGCTAGTTTAGGCTTGGATTCATTGTATATGTAGTTGCCTATTGTTTCGGGCCTATATTTTAGTGTTTACACTAACAAGAGTTTAACTTTACATAAAGATAAATTGTAACTTCTTTTACACAGAAAAAATAATTTTTTTTCATGTATTACATTATATTTGCATTGCAGTCCCCAAATTTTTGAAAAAAAGTGCCATCGCCAAAACTTGTCCCCACATCCTTACATCCCCCCATACAAAACTCCATGGAACAATGCTATTTGTCAATTTTGTCGCATTGGAACTTTTAATCTTTTACAAGAGAGATCCTGAATATGAGATTGGGAAACGAAATATTTGTCTGGTCTTGGCCTTTGACCATGAGCAAACAGAAATAGTCTTACAAACATTATAATTCCAAAACAATCTTATTTCTCCATTTGCAAAAAAGCATGCTATCTTTATTACTCCACACAAAACAGAAGGAATTTTTTTCAAAATAACACTTACCACTCCAATATTATACACCTAAAAGAATCAACTTCCCCTTCAAGTGTTGACTCAGTTGACATAAAAAAGGCTAGGATTTAAATTTAGAATCTCTTAAAAACTATTTTAAAGTTTTAGCACAAGGAATCTCATCCATCTCTCCTATGCATTTTAGCTATTGTTTGTTGCTTGAAAGAATATTTAAATTTGATTTTACCTTAATCATTATGCTTCATGCTTCATGGTTTATAAGAAATTGCTCCCTATGCAGTATGAAGCGTCAAATTCAGGCCTAGAGAATATGGCAGCAGTGTGGAAAATAAATGATGATAATCACAGCTTTTCCACATTGACTTCACTTAGCAACCAAAAAATTTGGTTATTTCAGAAGCCAGGGTAGAAATTGGCAGTATTTGATAGATAATCTTAGTAATGTTGCTAAACTAGTGGGTTGTTGAAATTTGTTGGCCTTCCCCATGGTTGGTCAACATAGAGCTGTAGTTTATTTTGTTTCTGCCATCTTCATGCTCTTTGTCGTACAGTTGTAAATGAACCTCTTGCTGACAGAGAAGGAAAAGCAGAAAAAATGCCATTATAGAAAGAGCAGAGAGTGAGGATATTATGTTATGCAGTGTGGATATCCTATTCATCGCTCAACTGTTAGCATAAAATGTTTGGTGGTTCGAATGGCAGAACTGCCCACTTATTCCATCCATCAGGACAAGCGTAGGGCTGTCAGTAGAAGTTCATCCAAAGACTTGGACTTCCTCAAGAAGTACTGATGCTTCCACCAAATGCAACTAACAGTTATTCAGAATGATCAGTTCACCTGTTCTTGCATCTTATGATTGTGAGCATAAAAAATGGAAATTTTGAAACAGGGTATGCAGATCCAGTAGAGAATACTCCAAAGCAGTATCTTATTTAATGTTGTTGTTGTCAGTGCTAGAATCACAAGGCAAATGTTTTGTTGAAAACTGCTACTTCTTTTGAAAACATACATTTTTCTCAATCAACTTCCATATTTCACAGGCATGGATTCATGGGAACAACTCTGATACCACATGTTGAAAGCAACCAACAGTCATGAAAGAAAGAATAACAAAGATTAAACCAAAAATAGCAGCAATCACATTTTCATTCTCCAATCAATGCCATACAAACTGTACAAAGGTGCATATAAAATACATGAGGTGGTTTAACCACCACTCAACTGCCAAAATTACCCCTAGTTAGTTAGGGTGTGGTTAGTGCTAATCCAAGAAGCATAGAAAGAATAGGGTAGGAGTATAATATTAAATAAATAAAGCATATCCAATATCTTACACATACGTCACTCAAATTCTCTTATATAGGCTCTCATATATGATCTTACATATCACCCTACTTTTCTGTGCGGAACTTAGGAATTATAAGGGAAAATGCCAATAGAATCCAATGCACTTAATATGACTGATTAACAGTTAGAGCAATATTTTGAAACCTCTAGCCAAAAGCATGAATGGAAATAAAAGATTAAGTTGATCCCAATTTATTAGGCCATATACTGGATGATTTTTTTTGGTTCCCGTATGTATCCTTTTGCTTTATCTGGAAGATGGGAAGAATTCTTCCTTGCTTCTGGGATCTCTTGTTAGGTGATTAATTTACCATTAGATGTAAAAAATCGTTAGGTCCTTAAGTTGTTATGTTTGAAACATTTTCTTTTTGTCAGTGGCGATTTGGAGTATGCTGCACAATGTTTTCAGGCCTTGCTAGGAAAAGACAAAAACCATCCAGGAGCTCTTCTCAACTATGGGGCCCTTCTTTTGCGCCAGTATGGTTCAATTGTTGCAGGTATGGGAATCTAATGCACAAGACTGCAGGTTATTATTATCCCAACTGATAAAACAATACAGGAGAAATGCTGTAAACACGTTATAATATGACCCCATGATATTTTTTGTAGATGTGATATTTTAATTGGATACTTGATTTTTAACCTCTAAGAATGCTTTCAAATATGAAAATTTTGTTTTTCTAAGGTTAGCATGGAAACTGATGATATCATTCATTAACAATTTTATGCACCAATGAATTTCATTACAAAAATGCTGGGTAGCCTGTAGTTGACATTAATTTCTTAGAAGGAGCAATATTTTCAGCAGCCAATCTTCAATTCATTTTCTGTTGCTTGTTCTTCTTTTATTGGCTCACACATGAAATATGATTAAGCATGTAACTTTGGCACAAATTGCTGTGTAGAATGCTATACAATCTTTAATTCACTGTATTATTGACCAGAACAATAATTTAAAAAATAGATTACCAAGATGAAAAAAATCAGTTTGTTATCATGTAGATGGCTAAGGGAAATATTTGTTGCAAATTTGAAATTTTTGTTTTTGTTTTTTTTTGGTCTCGAAGGGTATCCCCACGACTCAAGCCCAGCAGGTTCCCTTTAAGGGGCGAGCTTAAGGCGAGACTAATCCGTACAGCCATGGGGTGATCAACGCCGCCCCCAAGCGTCCACAGCGGGGTGACTTCCGGGCCAGAGAACCCAAGACCTCAGGGAGCAAACCCAGGACTCAGACCAACTCCTCTAGCCCGTGGGGGCTTGAAATTTTGTTTTTATTCATATTATATAATCATTTATATAATGTCTGATTTTTTTTTAGAAAGTAATATTGCTGTACTTGCATAACTTGTGAGTCCTCGTGAGTCAATCTAGCTTGTGAGTAGCTTGCTCAAAAACTTGTGGCAAGTAATATGCAAAAGTCACAATGAGTTTTTCCCCAAAACTTACAAAACTTGCCAAAACCTGCAAAACAAACTAGTGATTTTCATCAAAAACTCACTTGTGGCATTTTTGATTCCCTTTCAAACTCTTGTGAGTGGTGTTTCATGTGTGAATGTCAAACAGAAAACACAATTGTAAAATTTGCATGCACTTTCAGACTTGCAGAAAAACTTGTGATTTTCATCAAAAGCTCACTTGTGGTTTGTTGATGCCCTTTTAAACTCTTGTGATTTGTCTTTTGTGTGCCTTTGTCAAACAAAAAACACAACTGTAAATTTTGCATGTCCTTTCAAACTCTTGTGATTGGTTTTTGAATCATATTTTTGCAAATTCGTGTTTTTTTAATTGTTTGAAAAACCTGCCAAGTGATTGTTCAGTTTTTCCTTGAGGTTTTGTTGAGTCCCGAGTTTCAACTCTTTTTGGGTCGATCAAGTTATTGTCGAGTTCAAGTTTTTCGACTATAGTTTTCTGTTTACAACAAGCTTTTCTATGTTTGGCCTTTTAAGGTTTTATCCCTAGGCAATGGATACAAGTGAGAGAATGTTGGCAAGGTGTTAATAGAAATATTTTTATTTTATGTTTTATAGTGTTGTGGTCTATGTCTGTGTGGGATGCCACCCATTGGGATAGAACAATATTTTTCTAGGGGAGGTTGTATGTCAAATGTATTTAATGTGGGTGGCACATTGGGGGCATCATGGTTTAGTGAGCCCATGGTCAATTAGGCTCATTGGAGTAATGTATTTAATGATTTGGGATCATTGTAAAATACATTCAGTATTGTTAAAAACATTTAATGCTTGAGGTCATGTGTGTGTGCATGTCGAATCTGGGTGTGAGGTTTGGAGAGAGCAGGGGTTGCCTTGGAGAATGTGCAATGACATGTCACTTGTAGTGGTAGATTTGGGCGCCCACCTTTGTGCATTGATTATTTTTGCTTGAGGCTTTAATTGTTGTTGACATAGATTCAAAATTGACCTAGTACTTGTTCAACTTGTGAGTAATTTTTTGCATTGAGTAACTCTACTTCAAACTCGCCAAGTTTTTGAGCTGAGTTTCCTACAAGTTTTTGATTTTAGTATTTTTTATGTTGTTGAGTTTTGCTGAGTTTTTGCTAACTCGTTGAGTTTGAGTTAAATTTGGATTTGTTGAGTTTTTGCCAAGTTCGAGTTTTTGGACTATGGTTGGTGGCAAGGTGGTTTGGGAAGCTTCTCGTAAGTTTTCCTCTCATTGTTTCTTGCTTGTCTATAATATGAAGCTTGGGATGGAGTCATTCATCACTTGATCATTTGTTCTTGCTCATTGTGATGGAGATTGGAGTTTAGTTTGAGTTGCATGTTGAGGACATCTAAAGGAGCATGGATTGAAGTGGCATGTATGGCTCTCATTTGTTCTTGGATTAGTCTCATCGGACAATGGAAGAAGGTTGCATCTTGCATGGTTTCTTCCTTGGTTGAGGGTATTGATCTCCATGTTAAGGCTCAAAGCTTGATATTATATTGTAACTATTTTGATGCTGGAAATAATTGGCTTTGGTAGTTTGGAGGTTGAGTTTTATTTGAAGGGGTTTTCCTAGGGTATATTGGCATCTCTCTCTTGTGTGGTTCTTTGTAATGTCCCCTTTTCCTAGGCAGTGGTCAGATGCAATGGTTAGTTTACCAACTGGTCCTGGAAGGCTAACAGGGTGTTTAGGGGACCCTTTTGAGGGTAATCTTTGGCTCTTCAGCAGACCTTTTGGTGCTTATTTTAGTATTCTTCAGCTTTTCATCCCAGTTTATTTATTGTGCTCTTTTCGGAGGCCATTTAGGACCATTTGATGCACACTTACTATTTATAGTAAGTCACTGGTATGGTCAGTTGGCTGAGTTTCTATATTTGGCATGGTGGCATAATTATATCGTGGAGTTATATTTGTTAATATTGGTCCTATGCATTTAATATTAATAACGTCAACTAATAAAGTTAAATTAAATAATTTAACTTTGTGTTATTAAATATATTAAAAGGGGACTTTATATTTAAAAGAATATAAGTGATTTTAATGTGCACTTTATAATATCAACTTAAGTGCCAATTTAAAGGGAGCCATAAGGACTTTATTTAAAAGGGATTTAAATGATTTTAAAGTATATTTTATAATATAAGTTAAAGTGTCATTTTTAAAGGGGAGATATAAGTGAGTTTTAAAGTATACTTTATATTATTAAGTTGTGCACCAAAAAGGCAGAAGAAGTAAATTAAATGAAATGAAGGCAAATGCAAATTGAGTATTATAAAAGGGCATTTGAAGCTCATTTTATGTATTGATGATTATTATTCTTGTTTTGGAGAAATTTCGAAAAGAGCTTCAACAAGGGTTTGTTGGTAGTGAAAATCTCAAGCTTTTTGAGGACGAAATCCCTCAAGAAGAACAACTCAGTATAGGAGTGAGAGATCTCCCAAGCTAGCTTGCAGAGAATTCCACTTCAAGGATTATGCTTTGTTCTTCAAAGATTTACAGGAAAGCTTCAAAGCTAGGGTTTGAAGAATTTAACGGGAAGTTTTGATAAATTACAGGATATCAGATATAAGGGATTGAATATCATCATTTCTTCATCACAGTTAGAGGGTTTGACAAGTTCATTGTTGCATATACTTGGAGGCCGTACTCTTATCTGGGTGCCATCCCTATTTCGGGTTTCATTTGCTAACTGGGACGCATTTCACACTCAAACCTCTAGCATCGTGCAAGGGTTCTCAAGGATAGGAGGATCATGGTGGCATATGGGGGTTGGACGTGCTTCCTTTAACAGTTTATGCCTTATTTAAAAGAGTTTCTGATCATCTGGAACCAGACGTGTTGTTCCAGGGAATTACTGAGGATGGTCGCTGACTTTATCCAAGAGCAAAACCTGTCAACACTCTGCTAACAGCCTTTCTTAGCTTCAAAGTCCTAAACCAGGTTGGAGTTCTTTTTTTTCAATGATAAATACACTCAGAAAATTAATGAATATGCAGAATAGAGCCTGTTGTAGCAATTCTGGGCGAATATGTTGACATATTGTAATACATTTCTGAACTGAGTCACTTATCATCAATCAATGCATCAATCTTTGTGTAAATGCTAGGGAAACCCGGGGACGCGTCCCCCCCACCAAAATGCCCCGTACTCGTTTCCGGGACGTACCGGGTACCGGGGGACGGCAGGGGACCGTCCCTCTTTTTTCAAAAAACTCAGGAAACGTGCCGGGGACGGGGAGACGGCGTTGACTAGAAGAGGGACGGCTGACCGTCCCCGGGGACGGCCAGGGGACGGCTGAGTCGTCCCTCGACCGCCCAGGGGACGACCGGCCGTCCCCCGCGCTTTAGACACTTATAACTTAAAAAAAAAAATCACAATTTTAAAAAATTTCGGCCAAGCATACGTGGCATGTGTGGGCCCCATTTATTTTGACTCTCTTATGAAAGGAAAAGGGCCTCTCTAACCTCATTATGTGCATTTTGTTTGTTTGAGCAGCCAAGGGTTTGAGAGCAAAAGAAGTTGCAGCCATTGAAGGAGAAGGAGCAGCAGCTTGAAGGAGAAGAGGAGGTTGAAATAGTGTTGAAGGGAGTGTAAATCCACTAAAGAGGTATGCATTTTCTTTCCCTATTTTTTTTTTTTCATTTTTTTGCAAAATATGAAGCATACATTGTCTGATTTTTTTTATTTTTTTGCATTTTCAGTTTAAACTTGCATTCTAAAAACAAAAAACATGAGCAGCAGTGAGAATGCAAGTGATAGTGAAGTTGAAATGCAAATTAGAAGGCAAAGTGGTGGGGGTGGTAGTAGAACTAGAGAGCAAAGAAGTGAAAGAACCCCAATCCAATGCCATCCTTCATCAACCAATACCAAAACTATGGAAGACTATGCAAGACACCCATTAAACCCAAAAAAACCATTCCTTCGATATGTTACACCCGTGGGTGAAAGACAAAAAAATTCAGGGGGGAGTAGGGTTTGGTTTTGCCATATTTGTGAAAAAGACTTTAGGGGCAGCTACACAAGAATTAGGTCTCATTTTTTGGGTGAGGTGGGCCATGGAGTTAGAATGTGTCCTTCATTGACAGATGCCCTATTTTTAGAATGCCAACAAATTCAAATAGAGTGTGATGGTGGGGTTCAAGGTGGGTCTCCTTCTTTCCCAAGTGCACAATCATCCATGCCTACTCCCAGTCCTTCCACGGTTGGTAGTAGTGGAGTTCTCTTAAGAGCAAAGAGGAAGGTGAGTGGTAGTGGTAGTGAAAAGGCAACCTCAGTTGAGTCCCTGTTTAATAACCAAGCACGAGAGAGTACTGAATCCGCCATTGCCAAATTCTTTTTTGCACATGCCATTCCATTTCATGTGGCCTATTCCTCTTATTTTAAACAAATGGTGAGAGAAATAACCACAGTTGGTCCTTCATTCATACCCCCTGGAGATCATAAGCTACGCACCACCCTCCTAGACAAAGAGTACTCCAAAGTTAATGTGTTAATGGAGGACATGAGGCAAACGTGGATGAGGACGGGGTGCTCTATAGTGATGGATGGGTGGACTGATTGTAGACGTCGGCCACTCATCAATGTCATAGTCACATGCCCTGCTGGTTCTTATTTTCTTAGAGCCATAGATTGTTCGGGGAAACGTAAGGATGCAGAATTTCAGTTTTCCATTTTGAGAGATGCTATAGAGGAGGTTGGGGCTGCAAATGTGGTGCAAGTGATCACCGATTCTGCACGTGTGTGCAAATCGGCTGGGTTGATGGTGGAGGGTCAGTACAGGCACATATTTTGGACCCCATGTTGTGTTCATGCATTGAACAATGCATTGAAAGACATAGGGAAGTTGGATTGGGTGAAGAAAATAGTGGCAGAAGCTAGAGATATTCAAATGTTTATTTGCAATCACCACACCTCACTTGCTCTCTTCAGAACATTTTCAAAGAAGGAATTTCTCAAACCTGTTGAGACAAGGTATGCCACTCACTTCATTTTGTTTCACTTTCAATTTGTATTCATAATCTGATTTTGTTTTAAATTTTAAATTTTTAATGAATCAATGAATGAACATTGAATGTAGATATGCCACATACTTCATCTTGTTAGAGAGGATGGTAGAGGTGTATGAGCCTCTACAAGCAATGATGGTCAATGCAGAGTGGGCTAGATGGCCTAATGCAAGTTCTACGGACGGAAAGAATGTCAAACAAAAGATCCTCGATGACGATTGGTGGGCCAATGTGAGGTAAGACATTAGATGGCTGATTTTCATATTAAATTTCTGATTTTAATATTTTAATTTTATTGTCCAATGTTCCAATTTTTGAAGTTTCTAACATGTCAATTAACTTGTCAACTAATTATTTTGAACTTTTTGTTTGCATTTTGCAGATATATTTGCTCCTTCATCTCCCCTATTGTAGATGTCATCAGATATGCTGATACAGACTCTCCTAGTCTTGGAGAGATTTATGAGACATTTGACAGTATGCTTGGGAAGATCAAGCAAGTTATTTCGGCAAAGGACCCCACTTTGGATTTATATGAGCAACACATTGGGCCCATTGTGACTCGAAGGTGGAATATAATGAACACCCCGCTTCACATGGCTGCCTTTGCTCTAAATCCAAAATGGTATGCACCAAGGCCTGGTAGGGTGCCTCCATGTGATGATAGTGAGGTTTTAGATGGGTTCACACGGGCCATTGAAAAGATTTATCTAGCAGAGCAGGCTTCACTAGTTCGGTCACAATTCCTAGACTTTGCAAATCTTTCGGGCCCAAACTTGAGTAAACCACAAGCGAGGTTGGATAGAGCTATATGAGCTCAATCAAACCCTATTGGATGGTGGACCTATCATGGGAGGGATACACCGCAGTTGAAGACACTTGCTACTCGCCTTCTTGCACAGGTTGCTAGTTCCTCTGCTGTAGAGAGGAATTGGTCCACGTATAGCTTTATCCACTCCCTCAAGAGGAATAGACTTACCTCTAGACGAGCGGAGAAGCTAGTGGCCGTTCATAGTGCTCTTCAGCTTCAGGATCGGCAGACTCCAGAGTATCGACAGACTCTAGCTCTACGGTGGGATATTGATCCCGAGGATGTGGCCCAGGTAGATGAGGAGGAGACAGTTGAGGGTTTGGTTGGGGTTCCGTTGGTTGAGGAGGAGCATCACAGTGGCAGTGACTCAGAGGATGACTTTGATTTTGATGCGGTTATGAGGGATGATTAGGGGCAGCAGTGCTCTTTGACTTTGTTTATTCAGTATTCTGTATTCATTACTGACATTGTATTTTGATTTTCATAGCAAACTTGAAAACTATATGGCAGCAATGTAGCCTTTGGGCATTTTGATATAAGTTTATAAATTATAACTTGGAGGTTGTTTCATGATTCGTGTATGTTAATTTTGAATGCGTATTGAGTATTGGCATAATTTTGGACACAAATGTTATATGTTAGTGTTCTATAATGTGTATTATGCATGCCTTATCCATGTTATCATATGAATATTTAAAATTTCCCTATATTTTTAAAATTTTCCCTATATTTTTATATAGCCGTCCCCTGCCGTCCCTAATTTTGGCCTCAAAAATCGGAAACTTGGGGACTTGTCCCGCCGTCCCCTGCCATCCCCGTCCCGGAAACTTGGGGTAACCTTGGTAAATGCTGCTGGGGTCTATGAGGGTTTAATGTTCATTATAATGATTGTTTGTCTGAGTTGTCAATGATAAATCAGTCTAAACGGAGAGTTTAATCTGTGTAATGCTATTGTGAAAATCAGTCAAGTAATGCATTCATTTTCAGCCTTCAGATGTTAAGGTCAGGTCTGATATATATACTTTAAGTTCTCTGAACCTTCAATAGGTCTGATCTGAATTGGAACATCAGTGTTTGTATTGATTTAGAGTAGCATTGTATTGAAAAGAAATGTTAGAACTGTATGTTCAGATTTGATGACTGTCTTACCCAGTTCTGAGTGTAAACGGTGCTGCTATAGTCTTTCCTGAGTCATGAAAAGTCAATTTAATCACTGCATTTAATCTTGAAATGTTGTGGATGCCAAGTATGTTGTAATCAGTCAAGCATAGACTCAGAAATAAATATCAGAAGTTACTCACATGCTACCAACTTATTGAATGCTTAGTTTGATTAAATGGAACATCAAACAAACTGAAAAATATCAGACAAAAATAAAAAAAATAAATATCCTATCAGGGGTGGGATACTTCAGTGGTATCAGAGCACATTACTCTTGCCATCCTGTTGGGTAAATTATAAAATTCATTTGGTTCACATCTTTGCTTTGTTGAGTGACCAACAGTCATGATTTCAGTTTCAGATTCAAATTATGGATTCAGTCAGTGACAAAGAGTTGGTATCAGATGATGGAAAGTGGTTGGCAAGATTACTCTATGAAATAGGTAGTAAGCTCGACAGTCAACCTCAACGTAGGGATGATACTTTGGTCACACTGAAAAGAATAGAAGAATGTTTGAGTCTTGTTGAGTAGTCACCTTCTGATTTGTTGCAGATAGCTATGACTCCAACATTGACTTCTTTGGGTGAGCATGAGTTATTGAGACACAAAAACAAGGAGATAAGGCTCATTGTTACTCTTTGCCTCGGTAAAATTATAAGGATTACAGCTCCTCAAGCTCCTTATAATGTTGAAAAAATGAGGGACGTATTGCAGCCGATTATTGGAGCTTTGATGGGATAGGTGATGTCAGAAGTCCTTTTGGGAAGAGGGTCAAGGTCCTAGAGTTGATGGCACAGGTGAGATTGTGCATTGTTATGATTGATTGTGATTGTAATGAGCTTATTTTACAGATGTTTTGTCTTTTCGTGGATTCTATCAGTGAGGAACATGATAAATCTATTCAAGGCTACATGAGGTTCATTATGGCTTCAATTATTAATGAAAGCGATGAAATTTCCCAGCCTATCTTATCTCTATTGTTGGCTGTTCTAAAGCTCTTGATGTTACTTTCTGCGTTCAAGAAGTTGTTATCAGCCCTGATAACAATTCTGATTTTTGTAACAGCAGCCATACTATTGAGTCTAACCATGAGTTAAATGTGATGGCACATGGGGAAAATGTTGTGGAAGGATCTACCAATGTTGGCACACATGATGGTAGTGTCAAAAATGAGGAATGTGTGGAGAATCCAAACCATAATAGTTCTGATTTTTGTAGCTGCGGTCAGACTTCCTTGCATCAGCATGTGATAACAGCCATTACTCATGAGGATGATGGTTGCGTGGGGTTGCCCAATGTTTATACTTGACATTTGGGTATTAATGATGCATTAGGTGCTGTGGATTCATGTCACAACGAGTTTGATTTTGTACATCAGACCTCGGGAGATGGGAGCATATCAAAAAAGTGCATGAGATTGATGAGTCTCAAGGGTCCCATCATCTAGCGGAACAACTGATGGTGAATGAGGAATAGATTGTTGTAGCCGTTGGACAGTATGATGACATTCTTCAGTTGTTGGACAAGTATTGCTGGAGGATTCCAAGAATACAGAATAATCTTGAAGGAGGTCTTTCCTTTGCAGGTTACCATGCTTTCAGAGAGGCGTTGATGAAAACAAAGACTAATTACATGCAGCTACTTTCAGATAGAGATCACCTACTTCAGCTTGGTGAGATTTGCTACGATGCACTTGAGGGGAAAGAAAGGGAAGTGGACAAGCTTATTGATGAGCTTATGGTTGTGGAGAATTCCTTGAAGAGCACTCAGGTGGCTCTTTGAGAGGCACAAATTTAGATTGTCGAGCTTTGTGAGGAGGTGAGTTTGGCTCGTTCAACATCATCCACAGTGGAAATTCCGTCTTCCAAGGCTGCCATAACATTCGTGGATGAGAGTGGTACTTTGGGGTTGAAGGCCCAGGATACAGATATGACAAAGGCAAAGATGCATACACCTTGTGGACCATCTAGCAGTGGGGTGCTGGCATCCGCACATGACAGGGGTACTAGTCTCTACTTTGGTGGAGTAGAGATTTCTATTGGTGAGTCTTGTGCTGAGGAGGCAGAGTCTTGTGTGACTAGTGTGTTGACTCATCACACTGTCCCATCTTATGTGCATGAGGATTGCGGGGTGTCTACCAGTGAGAGCATGCCTCCTACTTCTGTCGACAGTTCGGGTAATACCTTGGTTGAGGTGGATGGTTGGTATGAGCCTATTGAGTCACCAGGACTCAAGGATCAACTGATAGTTTCTGAGGATAGGGTTGTCCAAACCTTCTCTCATTTCGACAGCACACTTAAGTTTGTGGAGTACCTCCTATGGTTAACACAATTGGGGGAAAGGCGGACATGGGTAGTAGTTGGCACTTCCATATCTAGTCTGCAGACTATTGTGTGTGCCTTGGAGGGAATTAAGTCAGATTACATCCAATTGCTATCAGACAGGGATTTTGTAGTTAGCTTCTAGAGTACCTACCCAGCCAACCCCTCAGAATCAGAGACATGAGCCATCTCCTGATTCCAGTAATGAGAGTGATGAGGAGTGCATTCCCCATGACTATGACAGTCAGCCATTGACACAGGTAGGTGCATTCTACCTTGATTGCATAGTTAGGAGTGCTCATCACTTCTCCTTTAGTCCGCACCCAGATGATTTGATGATGCATAGGTGTGGTTTGGCTCGGGAGTTTTATCATCCATTGTGGTATGAAGTGTTGCCATCTTCAGAAGATGGAATTGGAGATTGCATTCAAAAGATTACTTGTAGGGTCAAAGATCACATTATCATCATGTTCATATGTATCAGATAGAGTTTTCTACTCTTTGGTCTCAAAAATTTGCATTGGAGACATGGTTTCAGGGAGGTAATAGTGGCAGTAGGCATGATGGCATGTTTAGTTGTTACAACGGTGATGGAGGAGAGTCTTATCATTCCCTCGATTTGGGAGGAGCGGTTACGTATCTTCCAACACCTGTGACAGATAGCCAACACATCTATGGGTGTTTAGCGAAGGATGGAGGGAGATGTTGTGTTGCAAACACTTCCAAATATTTTTACTCCCTCATGACTGATAGATGTGAGTTTTGGTTGAGTTGGGATACAGGTGGTGACAAGATTGGTACTCTGGTTCAAATGGGTCCCATTGGGTTGCTTCACCACTCTTGGCATGGTGAAGTTGATATTAGAATAGTGCAGTAGAAGTCAGAGGATTTTATGCTAGGCAAACTTCTATTATGGGTTTGAGATCTAGGGATATTTTGTTGGACACTCTACAGTTTGTTGTGGGATCCTTCTTGTGCATTAGGATTTCGAACAGGGTTTACTGATGAGTATTGTAGTGTGTACATTGTGTGGTTTGCATACAGCTTCACCTTTGATCTACATGTACATGAGTTGTTTATGATGCACAAATCTTGTGCACAGGAGTTGAACAAATGGCTTGATGTTTGTCCTTGCACAACTGTGTTTATGCTGGTGCAACTCGAGTTATTTGGAGACTTGTGGGCCATTCTACAATTCTTTCTTTGGGCTTCTGTTGGAGTGGTGTTTCATATTCAATTGCGATTGCTTGAGGACAAGCAATTTCAGGGAGGGTGGACTATAATGTACCCTTTTTTGTGAGCACCAGAGTTTTCAGGATTAGCCTATTATTTGACCCTCGTAGGCTAATATGGTGGGTTAGAGGGTCCTGTGTGGCAGATATCAGGTTGTTTTCTTTTTCGGAGTTTGATATCATTCAGGATTTGCCTTTGGGAGGGTTGATTTGGACTCAGATCGTGCTCACTTACTATTTATAGTAAGTCACCTGGTTGATGGAGTCCAGTATTACTATTCTTCGAAAGGCACCTGATTGTGCAATTGATGCAATGGTTGACCTCCTGGTTCAGACGGAATCAAGAAATGATGATTATTGAGAAAGTTATGTTATTTTTAATTAGCTTAAATAATAACTAATTTATTATAAAGGGGTACATATTATAATGTTATATTTTGACTTTATATTAATGAGGGCTATTTAATTATATAAGTCAAATTATAAAGTACCTCTTGGGCGTCCACTTTATGAATGATAATAAAAACAAAAGCAAGTGCATTTAATGATATATATTAAATGATTAAAAAGCACATAGAAAATCGTGCTTTTCCACGAGGCATATAAAAGCACTCAACAAAAACAAATTTATTATTCATTCACTTATTCGACACTTAGCTTCTGAAGATTTCTTGAGGAGAAGAAAACCAGGGTTTTCTCTATTGTTGGGCATTGGAGAGCATAGTTTCTTCATTGTTTCAGCTTCCTGAGGGTGTGAGAAACCATTTGAAGGTTGCTCATACAGGTGGCTGCAATCAGTAGTCACATTGGAGCAAATTTGTGAAGTTTCTTGAAGGGTTTGAAGAGTTTATTGTTGAAAATCTGAAGGACATTGCTTGCTGTATGCATTCATTTTTAGATGAACATTGCTGGGCCATACTGCTGCAATCTCCAGGCCGTACCAGCTGTACATTGCCAGGCTGTAGTGTACCTCAGCATGGGCGTATCATTTCTAGGCTGAAACGCCTAAGATTCCTGCCTCAAATCTCTTCCATTGAGGGCGGCTGGGTGATATCAGACATTTAAAAGGTGGAGAAATGCAATATTGAGGTGGACGTCCATTGTTGGGTTTGCTGATTTGCTGTTAATCATTCCCAGAATTGCTGTTGTGGAGTTTCAGACCTGCATATGATGTCTATGTGCTCCTTGGCATTGGAATCTTGGAGGTTGCTATTGCTGATTACAAATATCAGATTTCTAGAATCTTCTTTTCTTCCCGGGTATGATTGTATGACATTTGCAAGAGAATAAAGTCTGTTTTGAATATTTAAATACATTGTATTTGCGAAGCTTTGTTGAATCAGATTTGAATAAATATATGAAAGATTTGCTTCAGCAGTTGATTTCATTTATAATAGTTCGTCGATACTATTTATCTTGCATTTGAGTTTCTATTTGGCTCTACTTGGCAAACTATATTTAAATATCATTAAAAATCAAAACTTAAGCAAAAACAGTCAAACAGTTTACAGTGAGCAGATATCTCACCTGGGGTGGGACATTACAAAGTATCATAGGCTTGTGAGTGCTTTCCCATTGACACAGCTTTCTTGTGAAATTTGGTAGTATAACTTTGCACTTTTTGTCCATGGTTTTTCCTAAAATATTGCCATCTTTTGTAGTGTTAATTTCATAAAAAATAAGATAAACTTGTGACATGAATTTCCGGATCCACTTGCATAGAAATATTCTTTTCTGACTTTGAGCCTCACCATTGGGCTGATTATTATCATTAATATCTCTGTAAGATTCTTAATGTCTGTTCTTTCAAGGGTCTAAATGAGCAAATGGGAGGGCTGCTAAGTAGTATTGTGGTGGATGCATAGAAAGTAAAAGAATAAAAATCGTAAGGGATTTTGATTCCTATTCTAGAATGGGACATATGGAGTGTTAACCCTGCAAGGTCACATTTATTTATTCCACAGCAGCATTCCTTTATATTTATGTGGTATAAAAATTATACACAAAAGCTTGCATTATTGCTTACCAAATTTACAATTTTATATTCTATAGCACAGAAAATATTGGCCTTTTTTGAATTACATGCCATGTGACAGCCGTTCTGTTGATTCTCCTTTATCTTTACATTCTTGAAGCTTAGACATAGAGGTAATACATTCTTTAATCATGTTGGTTGAACTTGGTGTTGCTGAAAAATGGATAGTAATATTTCAGTTTTATTTTGCTCTGCCAGGTTACACATTTGATGCTTTTCATTCCTTTTAAATCTCACTTCCATGATCTTTTCTTCTGTCTTGGAATTTAATAACCTTGAATTTTCAGGTTCTCTGGTGAAAGTTCCAACAAATTAACATTTTTGATCTTCTGTCTTACATTTGATTCCTTTGAAGAATCACTAAGAAAATTTTGTTTTCAATTTTTACTCATGTATACAATGCTGTTCCTCATTTAGTTTTTTTGGTGTAAGAATCACACATACAAGTTTGCATTGTTTCTTACTGTTCAAGATTGTTAATATGTACAGACTGTAACAGAGAATATATTGGCCTATTTTAAATTAAATTTTGTGTGATAGCTGTTCTATCACCTGCTTCTCCTTTTCTCATACATTCTTGAATCTAAGGCAGGAAAGTATTGCATTTTTGAATTATTTCTGCACAACTTGGTACTTCCAAAAATTGGATATTTTGTTTCCCACTTCCATAATACACACTAGACACTTTTCTTTCTTTTCATGAGTCACTTTATTGGATCTCTTTTTTGTTTTGGAATTTAATACCTTGAAGTGGCAAGTTCTTGAGTTAAGGTCCAATGGAATATAAATTATTTTTTTATTTTGTGTCTTACATTTGATTCCTTTGAAGAAATTTCTGAGAAAATTTTGCATTTCATATTTCTGTTTAACAGGTGCAGGAGCTCGAGGAAATCAAGAGGTATATGTTAGTCAGCTTGCAGCTGCAAGTGCAGCACAGCAATGCCTTGCAGCAGCAGTAAAAGCAGATAACAAAGCAGGATATATATGGGTAAATCTTGCCGCTGCATATTCTCTAGCGGGTGACCATACAAGTGCTGGCAGATGCTTGGACCTGGTAGTCTTGCTACTTTGATCATTATCATTTTTGATGAGAATATTTTGTGATGACTAGTTAACATTAAACTTTTGTATTATTGGTCATGTATTTAGTTTCATAACATATCTCTCCCTGTAATTTAATTGTTGTCCTCAGTAGCTTAAGTTGAATCTACATCATAACTCACCAAATATAATCATGATATTAGTAAATCTATCACTTTAGTTTCATCTATAGTTTTATTCGATAAATTCTAGATCTTATCAATTGTTTAAATTCAAAATTAGATCAAATAGAAATACTTTGCTAATAAGTAAAAACTATATGAAGCAAATCATGATTTTACAAGGAGCTATTGCAAGTTTATATACTAAATCATCCATCTTGTAACTTCTACAATTTGTCCATTCACGTAAATGCTTATTGTAAAAAAATATTTTATTCTTCTTCAATAAAAATATAATAAAAATATTATCATATTATTACATAGAAGTTAATTAGTGAATGATATGCATAACATGTGCTATAAAGTCACCTATTGCTAACACTAAAAAACATCCCAAGATGATAATCATGCATTCCAAACTACATGTGTATCCTCTTTTCCTAACAATCGAATGGAAACAAGTACACAATGTTGCTGTTGTAGCTTCGGGCTACATACTTCCGCCTTGATTATTGGACAATAAATTCATATAGCCTAGCGGCTATTCATTTATTTATTAAAGTGAAGAGGCATTTCACTTGGCAACATAATATAACATTTAATTATTGTGAATAATTAAATGAGGCTGACTTAAAGAAATAATATTTATTATTTATTATTTGTCAATCCTTTATGAGGCCGACTTACTTGAAGAGTCATATCATTTTGTATTTATACAAGGTGGAGTTTGCTCATTTGATCATCAAGTTCATTCATTCATCCGCACTCCTTGAAGAAGTTCGCACTTGAGCAACAAATCATTATTTTGAGCAGCAGATCATCATCTTGAGCAGCAGATCTTCACATTATTGCAGCGAATATATTTCAAGGAGAAATATATTCATTTTGTATCTTCGCATCTAGGAGAGGTGCTATTGTTCATTTTATCAAATTCGCCCTTGAGAAGGGTTTGATTGTAAAGCAGATTTCTGCTCTTATTCCTGAATATATAAGTGATATATTTGCTGGGTATCTTGTGGTGTTCATTGTCTTATGTGTTGCATTTTCTGATTGCTTTCATTTCTGATCCTAAAACTAACATGGTATCAGAGCGGGTCTAGAAAAGATCTATTTAGATTTGTTAAAGCATTCTGAAGTTGAGTGTGAGAGATAAGGCAGTGTGTAGAAGGAGAAGCGAATCAAATGGTTGGTTCGAAAGAAGAAGCGATGGAGAGTCCTTGCTAAAGACAGTGTTGCTTATGGTGTATGCATCATTCTGTGTGAGGAGATTATGAGCTTTCTAGAGAACGCTATCATCTACATCTGGTTGCGTTTTGTTTTGGGACTCTAAGTGAAGTCTGGAGATGTGTGGGGAGTTGTTTATTGCATAAGCTTCAGTCCGGTGTCATGACCTCATGATAGTTTTGACATACTTATGGTATTCATCTTTAGAATACTCAACATTAGAGGCTGTAGTTCCTGTTTTTTACCAGTGCTATGCAATTAAGAGATAAGTATTCTTTTTCTATATACCTTTTAAATTTGGGGTAAAATTCAGTCTGCTGAGTTGTGCAGATCTGACATCGGTTATTTGAATCATATGTGTTTAGTAAAGATCACTGGGATAAGATTAGTCATTTGAATCATATTTTGTGTTGTCTGGTCATCGAGTCTATGTAGATTAGGTGATGGTCCTACACAATGTTCCAGTCTTGTAAAGATTTCAACTCCAATTCTGTGTGATCAGGCAAATTGAGCAGGCATAGTGCCCATTTCAATAGATTGCATTATAGTTGAACATCTTGACAGAAAAGTCGCCATCAATACTTAGAGCAGAAGTATAGATACATATATATGGCGAGGACTTAGTGAAGGATGCTTAAGATGATGAAGATGTTCTTTTGGTATTTAGTTGCAATCGAAGTCAAGAGTTTGCATTGAGAGCAGTAGTGATCAACGCCACTGAAAGGGCGGAGAGAGCAGATATTGTGATCGTTGTTTGAGGATATCGATCCCTCATTTTCTGCTTACAGGATTCTAATTTCAATGAGATAAGTATTTCATGGTTGAATAATGTTCATGAATCTTTATGTAGTTATTAATTCATGCTATAACATTGAGATAGTAAATCATGTATGCTTCTAGCATTGGTATTTCTCTTTGGAATAGTTGAGTTCTATGAGCTATTAGTAATCTCTCCTTAGAAGAAAAATAAGAGATTTCTCTCAAGAGAAGAAGAGCTTGATGCATCCTGTAGGTTGAAGAATGGAGTCACAACTTGCAGCCATAGGACGAAGTTGGTGGCTAGAGACATCTCTCGAAGATGAAGAATCTATTCAGATTGTTTTTGCGATCAGTTCTTCGAAGAGGAGGAATTAACATTTAGAGGGAGTTCTGTGACTTGTTGAGGTTGCAGTGTTGCAAGGTCAGGTGCTAAATCCTTGAAAGACCTCTTCAACAATTGAGATCAAAATCGCTCAAGACAGTCTATCTGGATTTAACATTGGTAGCTCCGCAAACCTATTCAAAATAGAGTGATCTGGGATGAGGTCGAAGAGGACAGCCTTGAATCTCTACAGAGGTGTGCGCTGGAAACCATTTCTTTTAAGCAAGCATTGCAATCAATCTTGGACAAGGAGGTCAGAAGGTTGATGCAAGTACTCAGAGACTTAGAGGGAGTCTACTGAACCAAAAGAGGATGGTGATTCAATTGAGCTTTTGGAACCTACTGATGGGCCTACTAACATTGTTATTGGTAGAAAGAGACCTCTATGGGCTAGGCAAACAACGCAGGAGGCAAAAAAGTTTGTAGCCCCTAGAGGAACATTTAGAGAAAGCAAAAGACCTCAAAAGTTTTCAAGCTATGTTGCTTTGATGAGTCAAATGATTGGATCTGAGCCTTCCAGTGTAGAGGAAGCTTCGAGTCAGCAAGTATGGAGAGATGCTATGGCTGAAGAATATCAATCTATCCTCAAGAACAATGTTTGGGACATTGTACTTAGACCAGAAGGCAAATCTGTTGTATCTTCTAAGTGGATTTTCAAGATCAAGCATGCGATTGATGGAAGCATTGAGAAGCACAAAGCTAGATTTGTGGCTAGGGGGTTCTCTTAGAAAGAGGGAATAGACTATGAGGAAACATTTGCTCCAGTTGCTTGTTATACCTCCATCAGGACTATCATTGCCATTGCAGCAGCTAAAGGATGGAAGTTACATCAAATGGACGTGAAGACAACATTTCTAAATGGTGTAATTGAAGAAGAAGTATACATTGAGCAACCTGATGGCTTTGAAGTTCATGAGAAGGAGTCTCATGTTTGCAGATTGAAGAAGGCTTTGTATGGCCTTAAGCAAGGTCCTCGTGCTTGGTATGAGAGGATTGATCGATACATGTTGAGCTTGGGCTTCTCCAAGAATGATGCTGATTCAAACCTATATTTCAAGGTAATTAATGGTGAGGCCTTGATCTTGGTTCTCTATGTTGATGATCTATTTCTTACTGGAGAAGAACACCTCATTATCAAATGTAAGGGGTTGGCTTCTGAATTTGAAATGAAGGATCTTAAGTATATGCATTACTTCCTTGGTTTAGAAGTATGGCAGAGACCTAACGAGATCATTCTAAGTCAAGAGAAGTATACAATAGACATCTTGAAGAAATTCGGTATGATGGATTGCAAATCCATGTCTACTCCTAGGGAAACCAATTTTCAGAAGTTAAAAGAGGCTGTAGCTAGTTCAGATCTGGTGGATCCTACTATGTAAAGGCAGTTGATTGGATCATTGATGTATCTAGTCAATACTAGACCAGATATTTTCTATGCAGTGAGTGCACTTAGTCAATTCATGTTTGAACCAAGGCAAATTCACCTAGTTGCAACAAAGCATATCTGGAGATACTTGCGTAGCACAGTTGGGTATGGCTTGAGATATTCTTCTGATGTGGACTTGAAGCTGCATGGTTATATTGATTCTGATTGGGTAGGGTGTGTCGCTGATCGGAAGAGCACCTCTGGATGTTGTTTCAGTTTGGGGTCTGCGATGATCTCGTGGTGTAGCAGGAAGCAGTCTTCAGTGGCATTGAGCACCGCAGAGGCCGAGTACATTGCAACGTGTATGGAAGCTCGAGAAGTAGTGTGGCTTCGGAAGCTCCTTGTAGGATTGCTTGGACAATCATTGGAGCCGACTGTCATTCATTGTGATAATCAAAGTTGTGTGAAGCTTTCTGTCAATCCAATGTTTCATGACATAACCAAACATGTTGAGATCAAATACCACTATATCAGAGATATGGTATTAAGGAAAGCAATCCAGTTGAGATACTGATGAGCAGATCACCGACATTCTCACCAAGCCTCTCTCTAGAGTAAAGTTTGTGTACTTTCGAGACAAGCTTGGTATTGTGGAGAATGAAGCCCTAGCTGAGAGGGAGACTCAACTTCAGCGATCTTCTGTGATTTGGCTTAATGCATCTTTCTCTGTGAGAGAGAAATTTGAGGTGTAAGCCATTGTTAATGCATCTTTCTCTGTGAGAGAGAAATTTGAGGTGAAAGCCCTTGTTTCCACCCTCTGGGAGTAGCCATGGTGGATGTCATGTTGAGTGACTCCATGACAACATCACGTGAGAGAGTTCGTGATGGTTTTCTTGTACTTGTGTTTATTCACCCTCTGGGAGTATCTATGGTGAACGTCATGTTGAGATGACGACATCACGTTGAGTGACTCCATGATGGGCACTTGTGCATACATGCTTTACCATACATGGGAGTAACCATGATGGTTGATATCACGATTGAGTGAATCCGTGATGAGCCCCTTCCACATATGGGTGTAGCCATTGCAGGTGTCATGTTGAGAGATTCCATGACAATGTGTATCGGAAGTATTCCTCCCTAGCTAAGAGGGAGTGTTGATGTTGTAGCTTCGGGCTAGATACTTCCGCCTTGATTATTGGAATTCATATAACCTAGCGGCTATTCATTTATTTATTAAAGTGAAGAGGCGCTTCACTTGGCAACATAATAAATATACATTTAATTATTGTGAATAATTAAATGGGGCCGACTTAAAGAAATGATATTTATTATTTATTATTTGTCAATCCTTTATGAGGTCGACCTACTTGAAGAGTCAGATCATTTTATATTTATACAAGGTGGAGTTTTCTCATTTGATCATCAAGTTCATTCATTCATTCGCACTCCTTGAAGAAGTTCGCACTTGAGCAGCAGATCATTATTTTGAGCAGTAGATCATCATCTTGAGCAGCAGATCTTCACATTGTTGCAGCGAATATATTTCAAGGAGAGGTGCTATTGTTAATTGTATCAAATTCGCCCTTGAGAAGGGTCTGATTGTAAAGCAGATTTCTTCTCTTATTCCTGAAAATATAAGTGATATATTTGCTGGGTTTTTCTCCCTCGAGTAGGAGGGTTTTCCCAGGGTATCTTGTGGTGTTCATTGTCTTATGTGTTGCATTTTCTGATCCTAAAACTAACACACAATTACCGTTAAATAAAGTAGATATCATTTGACATAGTCACTAAAAGAAAGTTCTAGAGCATTTTTTGAATCCAACAAGGATGCAATTCAAACTAGTTTATTTTTTTATCAATAGGGTGTTTAAAATAACTAACTTGGACACAAATAATTTCAACATGATGTAAACTATTTACAAGTAAGCAATAATGATAAAATTTCAAAGAATATTAGTCTTATAAAATAAAAAACATCTACAAGTTTATTGGGTTGATCAAGTCCAATAATAAAGTACTAAATAAAAAAACCTAAAAAATGGTACAAAGAATTCCCTAAATCATATTAAAACAACAAACAATTATCATGCAAAGAGTATATCACTCAAATATGTTAGGTCTTATCTTTTTTTCTTTTAATTATTTGAATTAATTGCTATCCTCCTCTTTTCCATCTAAATTTCTTCACAACATGATTAATCTTTGAGCCACCTAATTATGACTATCTCTTAAAAATGAATTACTCCACAATTCAAGGTCTTTTGGGTTAACTGCCCAAATTCCAAATAATGATCTAAAACTTGATGTTCTTAAAATAGGTTGCTATTTTGTTTATACTCCCTTGGAGCCTTCAATTTATTTTTTAAGTTTCAATCATTTTAATTTTGGAGGTTGCGATTTTTAGTTTCAAGGTTGTCTATCTTTTCAAGTCTTTGACACAAATAAAATGAAAACATAGAAACAAGAGAGGATTTTACAATTTCAATGTCTAATCAATTTTAAAGAAAGCTCGATAAGCCCAATAAGGTACCTATCAATTATGAAATGGCATTATAGTTTAAACTTTAAATAATGTTTGAAGTCCATAAGTGATTTATTGGTGACCAATGTGTAGTTAATGATAAGTTGTGAACCATCAATATGGTAATCTATATGCACTATAGATATAGTAGATTAAAATATATTTCTATTACGATCCATTGTTCAACAAAAGTTGTGAACTTGTGATTAGGCCTTATATTATTGTGAAGAACATGAGCATAGACTCCATGTATGAATCCAATATATCAATTCGAATGAAGTTTTTCTTTTTGTAAAAGGATAACCATATCAAATTCTGAGGTAATTGTTTGGCCTATAAGATAAAAACTAAGTCACAATCTAGAGAAGTAGACCAATAAATTTACATGGTATAGAAAAATGATAAAGCTTCTTCATTGGGAAAAATAAAATAAAATTGATCACTCATCTTCCCATCATGCACCTATCTTATATCAAAATAATGTTTACCTCCAAATACATAGAAGAAAAGAACACATATTAGACTAATAAGTCTATTATTATGCAAGTTTGTTTTTGTTGACTATTATCAAAAGGTAACAAGATAAATAAAAATTATGCCTATAAAGAAGTATGAACATTTGGGTGGTATCGTCTATAGCATTTTTATGTTATTGATAGACATACTTAAAATTTGAACAAACTATACTACCACCTATATAAATACAAAATTACACCCTTATAAATATAATTGATAAAAAATTAAAATAGAATAATTTATATATTTATACTAAAATCATTAAATTTTTTTATATATATTTTTATAAAAATATAACCTTTATATAAAAACATTTTTAAAATTAATGATTAGATTTCTAATTAAATTTATTTTATTCCACATCAAGTTTAATAAATCCTTAATAAAATTTGTAAGGAAACTTCCTTTATAAATAAAATAAAATTATATCCTTAATAAAATTAATAAGGAAACTTCCTTTATATAAAAAACAGTGTTTACCCCAAGTTTTTGGGACGGGGACATTAGGGGATGGTAGGACGAGTCCCCAAGTTTCCGACTTTTGAGGCCGAATTTGGGGACAGCGGGGGACGACTATATAAAATATAGGGAAAATTTGAAATATATAGGGAAATTTTAAATATTCATATGAAAACATGGATAAAGCATACATAATATACATTATAGAACCTTAACATATAACATTTGTGTTCAACATTCTTTGTCAATACTCAATACACATTGAAAATTCAGAATTAACATACATGAATCATAATACAACCTCCAAGTTATAATTTATAAACTTATATCAAATTACATAAGGTTATTTCCAGCTCACAAATTGGGCAAACATTTGTGATTACAGTGAAGATTGTTTCACCTAGGTTATTGATTACTTGGCACAAAACAATAATGAATAGCTGAGGCGTTTGAAGGCAGAATTATTGTAGTTTGGTGGGAGTGTGGACTACTGGAAGTAAATTCAATGCTGGTGTATTGTCTGATATGGATTTGAGCAGTTAAATGTGGGGACAATTGCTGCACTCAAGGAGTTTTGGGCATCAAATTGCCTTAATATTCAGCCTATTTCCAATTGTGAAGAATTGTTTAAAAGGGCCAAAATCCTAAGTCTTTGTCTCTAAAACCTGTTAGTGAACAACAAGCAAATAAATTCAATTTTACACGCTTTTGGAATAAATTCTTGTTATTTTTATATATCTCTAATCGAGCATCAAATATTTATCTTGTGAGTGTTCCAAATATTGTGAAAGATATATGAAAATAATTTAAATGAACAACTCATAAACCAGAAAACTGAAAACTATTATATATATATATATTTTATTTTTAAAAAATGCTTTGATGTGGGAGACTGCTGGGGGACGGTTGGGTAATGGCTCAGGCGCCCCCTGGCTGTCCTTGGGACCAGTCAGCCGTCCCATTTGGTCAACGCTGTCCCCCCGTTTCAAGGACGTCTCCTATTTTTTTGCAAAAAAAGGGGACGGTCGCCTGCCGTCCCCCAGCTGTCCCCTTGTACTCGGGACGTCTCGGGGACAGGGACAAGGCATTTTAGGGGGGGGGGGGGGACGCGTCCCCGGGTTTCCCTGATAAAAAAAGATAAAGTATGATATAATATAATAGAGGCGATCTTTTAAAGGAATAATGATTTTCTTATGTATTTTGCATTTTCTTAAGACTAAGACAATTTTCTTAATAACGTTTCAATAAAGTCACCTCCTTCGAATAATGATTTTACAAAGATAACTCAATTTTTCTATCGATAGCATTAGGTACGTATCCCTTTAAAGTTTCTATCGATAGCATTAGGTATGTATCCCTTAAAAGTGAGAAACATGGCTTTCAAGACAAATGGCCATGTACATTTGAAATATTGAATTAATAAGAAAGAAAATCATTTGAGGATAAGAAGTATATGGGATGTAATGTAGAATGAGGGGTAAGAAATGAGTGAAGAAATTGGAGGAAAGAAAAATATATATATAAATATTACTTAAATAGCATGTAGTTGTTTAGAGAATAATAAATACATATAAAAATTTGAATATGCAATAGGAGATTTTTTTTAATTGTTAGATTTCAATGAATATATATGTACCAAATTTCTAGAGAAAATGGTCATAGGATTTAATTTTTTATTTTCTTTTCTTAAATTGGGTAAAAGTCAACAAGCAATCTTAATATCACAAGTCACAAAAACCAGGCTCTAATACCAAAATGTAACACTACTTTTCTCTTGAAGTTGTTTAAGTATTTCCAGCAGATTTAAATATAGTTAATGCTTGAGTTAAATTAATTTAGAATATGTAATGTCATCAAAATAGATATAAATAACCAATGCAAACTATACATGTGATAATTTAGTAAGAACTCTAAAGTAAATAATAAACATAATAAATTGAATAACACAACCGCATAATTTGATTAGATTAACATCAAATCCTATATATAATATTCCCAATATCTTTTAACATCGATGATTTTCATTACTCATCTGAATCAGATCACTTGCGAAAGGCCACTCCTCACCCTAGGAAGATTTCAATGGTCTTGGTCCTCATAGCTATGGCATACTCTTGAGAACCTATGTAAAAACATAGAATGTGCCTAGATGCACCATGCTTATGCATCAAAGCCTTTGCTAGGACAATCCTGAGTGAAATCTGTACCCAAAGTTGGACACACTCTATGTGCCCCCTTCTCCAATACCCATAGCCCACCAAACCATCTTCTTCTTCCTTAAGTGGTCTCTATGTCCTTTCCGAGTCTGACATAAATGATTTATAAAAGCATTTAAGGGTTGGTTTTCAATTTATCACACCCTTTCACATAGGCTGCCTTTAATTATTATTTAATAAATATAATTACTCCTCTCTTTTAAAAAAGTTTTCATAAATATTTTTTATTAATCTCAATTTTTACCAAAGGATCATATTAACCTTTGTTTTTTCTATCTCCTTTTAATGCTTTTATAACTTTATTTTCACTTTGTGGAAAAAATTTCATAACATGAAGAGGAAGGAGAAATGATAAGCCAGATGTCTGATTGTAACAATAAAAGAAAGCTGCAAGCATGCGTGATAAATATCAAGTATAAATGGTTCTGCAAGCAACAATGTCAAACAAAAATAAATAAAATCAATGTTAGTGCATTTCAAAGCTCAAAGACCTCAAATGGTTTATGTCTCCCATAAAAAAGGTTTGTGTAGAAGAGAATGTAGCTATTACTGTAGCAATAGAAAATAATGGCATGGAGATGGCCAGTGGAAGAGCATCCTTGAATGGTAAATGCCTTGAGCCAAACACTTCCTCCTTTGCATGTAGAAAGATTGAGTGAGACTTTGAAAACTTAGAATGAGTGGAAAGCAGGACAAGGAAAGCTTTGAGAAGCTCTAGAGTTTAGAAAATTGTGAGAGGTTCAAAAACTATGATAATGGAAAGTATCACAGATGCCTCTGATTGTAGAATAGCATAAAATGACTGTTATATCCTAAAATGCTTAACTACTGGGCTTCACATTGATCTTGGAACACCGGAGGGACAACACAACACATTGCATATTAGACAGGATATTCAAAATAGGATATTGCAGCAAATGAAAATAATAATTACTGCTACAGCACATGAATTAAAACAAAAACGAATAAAACAGCAGAGTGGGGAGATAGAATTGAATGTTTAGCTGTATAAGAGAATAATCTTTAATCTTGGTATGTAGACTAGAATGATTCTAGCATGCATTCTTTAGGATTTAGCGTGGGAGATTGAGTTGGTTTTAGCACTGCAAAAGAGTGAAGGGTAGTGTAGCAGATTTAACTATAAACTAAAATTGAAACATCCAAGTAAGAATGGAATAACCTCTTGCAGCACAGGAGAAAAGTCTGAATAGAGGCATTAAAAGTAGGAAAATCACAATATTTTAACAGCCATGAGTCTAACAAAGATTGGCATACCAAACAAATAATATGCTGCCAAAAGTAGTGTTAGAAGATGTCTTGTGATCTGCCATGAGAGAGGTGTGTAAGAAGGAAGAATTCTATGATGTCTTTTTGCATTGAATAAATGGGATAAATACCCCCAAAATTGACAGAAAATAGAGTGCTAAGAGAGGCATATAGAGGAGAGAAAGGCTCTTTGTTAAAACTGTTGTAATCCTGCAAATTAGGCGTTAGATAATGATTAATAATAATGTTTGCTTTGCTGCCAAAAAGGCATTGGAATATGATGAAGAAATAGAAAATGATGAAGGAATAGAACATGGCTGGCATTTGGGAATTGTAGATTAAATGCCAAAATTGCCTTGTCACTCTTTGTTGAGTGTGAGATTTAAATGATAGGAATAGCTGATTATGGAAGGGTTAGTAGTTTACTACTTAAACCCTTCCATTTATGTGAAAAGGTGCAAGGATGACCTTTTGGCAGCAATTAAACTTGTTGGGGTGTCTACTTGAAACAAGCGCCCAAAGCAGTTGGACATGCCATCTTAGATCAAAAAGTTAAAGAGAGCTCACATGGACAAATTATTAGGAGTTTATGTGGAGAGGTATGCATGACAATGTTATGAAAGGATCTATGAGGTGATCTAATGTACCCTACGCCCTCTAGGGAAGAATGCCATCCAGAAATAATCTTGGCCTAGCAACGTCCAACCAAACCTATGATATGTCATGGAATGGGAGGTCAATGTGCCAAAATACTCATGTCAACAATTCATAAACCATTATGATATATAAAACTTCCACTTAACTTATTATCAAATCACACCCTTTTGGTACTGCTACTATACATTGAAATGTATGTACTTGTGAAACTCTTTCTACATCTTCCAGCTATCATGCTTCATAAATGAGCTGTTGAGAATCTATGCAGCTGGGTTTGGTAAGGACTTAAAGTGATGTTGTGCATCTCTCTAACAATGCAAAAGGTTTTCTGGGTTTGGAGGAGAGCTCACATTTAGTTATCACATAAGATAGATGTAGACAAATACATAGTTGTCATATGCGTATTTGAAATCATCCACCTAAATATCTATGCAATCTCTATTTTGAAATGGAAGCTCATGCGCAAAACAAGCACTGTGCATGGTAACAAATAAATTTGTGTTAGGATATTCCAGAGAAATACATGTGTACATGTTGGTAAAAGTATTTAATCTTGGGGTTATATCTAAAATTAACAAAAAAATAAAAACATAAAATGGGCTTTCTAAGAATTCACAGTTTGCTTGTCAATTTTATTATTTTAACAGAACTATATATTTCTTTGCTTTTTCATATTTAGATATTTGAAAATCAAATGTACTATAGCTTCAGAAAATTCATATTAAAAGTTATTAAGTAAATTCATTATGTTTGAATTCTCTTGTGATTTCATATAGTTTTAGTTTCTGTCAAAGAATTCATTATGTATTATGGTTTTTGAAAGAAAAAAACTAGGAGTTCTTGACAGAAATGTACTAGTGCACAATGCCAGGCCTCGAAATTGGAGCCAAATCGAAAATCTATCCGATATGCTGTAGCAGTGCATCGGATAAAAGATGCAGAAAGATCCAAGGACCCAACCCAGCAACTTTCATGGGCTGCCAATGAAATGGCTTCCATACTGAGAGAAGGCGATCCAGCAACTGTCCAGCCTTGCCTGGCTTGGGCAGGTCTTGCTATGGTTGACAGAGCACAGCATGAAACTGCAGCAGGTTTTGAAGGAGAAACAGATTTGAAAGAAGTGGAGGAAAGAGCCATTTACACATTACAACAGGTACAACTTTCTATGTTATATTGTTGCTGTTGGATTATTATATTTTCTTGTTTGAATGATTTGTATATTCTAATTTTTTTTTGCAATATTCTATTATTTCATTTCTTAAATTTTTTGATGAGTTCAATTTCTCTTTGGGCTCTGCTCAGGAAGTCAATGGTTAGTTTAATCAGCTTTGTTATCTGTTTTTAATCCATCTCCTCCCGCATCAGTCCGATGATTTTAAACGAGATTTCTTTGTGATGATTAGACAACTCAACTTTTTGTTGTAACAGACCCAGAAACATTGAATGCCGATGACCATTATAACAGGAACCTTTGCCTAAATTATGGAGAGCATGATAAATCTTTTGTCTGGTCAGAAAATGAAAAATTAGCATAATGCTTTATGATAGACATTTCTTTCAAATACAGTAGTAACTTTGAGCTCATTATTGCAAATATTTGTAAATTGTATTAGGAAAGTCAATTAAGTCTTTATGAATTTGTGCTATATGAAGTTGCTGTTGAAAGACATTACAATAAATTGAGTCATCTCAGAAGTAAATTCATGTTTCTAATTATTTTCAATTCCGTTGCGAATATTGAAGATTAGTTAAATGATTCTAGCTTGAATTAGATTCCATTAGTGAATCTTCATTAATTTCCTACTTATTGCAGGCAATTTCATAAATAGCGCATTTGAGAATACAGAAAATTACTTTGCAACTGGGGTATTCTAGCAAATTTCAGTTTTTTATCCAGTACACTTCTAGCATAAACCTTGGAAATAAATCATTTAGATATGGCTAGGTGACAGTGAGAAGTAATCTGAATTGTATTTTCTTGATTTCTGTAGTGGAATGTACAAAGAAGTAAAATCAGCTTACTCATTGTAAATTTTGTGCCTCTGTTTGGTGGTATAGTAAATTTATGGCAGGTAAAAGAAAAAGAAAATCTTGTGTAGGCAAATACTGTATGTTGTTGTAGTGTTCATTGGAGTATTGAAAATCTCTCTTACGAATGTAGTGTCGGAAAATGTACTCCTTTACAGTTTCACACTATGTTTGGGTCCCTTAATTAATTGGACTTAATTAAGCCTCTAGTTGGCCCAATTATGCATCTACAAGCCTAATTAATTGCAATTTCTGAAAGTGGAATCAGTATTTAATTAATGCAATTACCATTTTTAACACCCCGAAATGAATAGGTCTTAGCAATTAAGGTTAGGATCCATTTGCCGGGTGAATGGATCCCCTTTAGTTGCCAAATTCAAGTTTTTAATATGTTTTAGGTGGCCTTTTTATGATCCAAATTCAAATTTCAAATGTTGGCTTGTAATGTTTAATTTTCGGGAAATTAGAAAATTACCTATAAATACAAAGTCTTTTTATCAATTCAAATCCTAGAAAGATTATCCAAACTTCACAAAAGCAAAGATTATTGTCAAAGGTGTTCAAGAGCAGATTTATCAGTCATTTGTTGCAGCATTCAAGATCTCAAACATCATGTCAAAGTTATTTGCATCTATGCATGTTTTTGGAGCTAACATTGTGATGTAGGTTTCAAGTATTCAAGTCAAATTTCAAGTATCAAAGATCAACATCCAATCAAGCCATTCATGCAAGATCAAGACCTTGGAGAGATGTATTAGATTTCAGTCCTTCAAGGATCTCCATTCAAGGGTTTGGTGAGTTGGAACATAGCAAGTGTTCATTCATCATTCTTTTCATGTTTCATTTCATTTCAAGGTTTAATTACCAAAATGGGGTTTGACCAAGGCAAATCCCCATTCGCCAAAAACCTAAGTTAGCGGGTTCGGCCTTGGGAGGCTTGGGTTCGATCTGGGTTTGATCCGGGTTCAGAATTAGGGTCCGGTTCGCCCAAATTTGCCCAGGGTTTGAAAAACCGATTGTGGGTTTGAACCGGATTCGAAACCGGATTGTGGGTCCAATTCGAACCTGGGTAGAATTTTGTGCCCAGGCGGACGTAAAAGCGCTTTTTTGCAATTTTTTAATATTTTTTTTAGTCTTTGTTGACTTTTTAATATTTTTCTATTCTTTCTAACCCTAATATGTGCCTCTAAAACATGAAATAGGTAAAGTGATAGTCATTTACCAATTTGTGAATGAAAAAAAAAGATTTTTTGCCTCCATTGCTGAACTGTCTCTTTTGCTTGCACAAGCTTGAATAGACTTGAAGGCTGATTGTAGATTGTTTGAAGTTGGTTGTTGTGCTATTCCTAAGCACTTGCAAGTGCCTATTCGTTGCCAAGAAGATCATAGAGCAAAGATTTCTTCAAAAGAGGTAGGTTTTTTGATTATTTTTTTTACATTTTTTTTTTAACAAATGGACTTCAACTCTTTTGTTTTGTTTTACTTTTCATTCTTTTAAATGTCTATAACACATGTTCAATTTTTTCATTTTTTTGAAATTAATTAAGTCTGTTAGTTTCAAATTCAATCAATCAATACCAAAATTTCAATATGTTGTGCCTTGGTATTTCATAGTACAATGTCAACTGGTACCTCCTCAAGCTCAATCCAATCTCGTTTCAAAACAAACCCAAACTCTCCCCTTTGGAAATATGTAGAAATGGTTCAACAACTTCTAGGTGTTGGAGGATATGTTTGGATTTGTACTCATTGCCATGTTCAATATTCGAGCTCATACAGTTGAGTGAAAGGGCACTTGTGCGGGATCCCTGAAACAGGCATAAAAAATTGTCCAGGTGAAAACGAGGAAGGCATTTCAAAACATATACTGTTGAAATATGTTGCTGAGCAAGAAAAGGCAGACCAAAAAGAAGCCAGTGGTAAAACAAGCCATCCTTTGAAGAAAGGATCTCGATCCATGAAACCCCCTACACCGCCTTCTTATTTTCCACCTACAGAAAGCCATCCATTTATGGACATCCCTCAAATAAAAGATCTAAGGGACCGTTGGAAGCTTCATTTCAGAATGAGGCAAGAGAGATTGCTGAGCAAGACATAGCAAGATGTATCTATGCCAATGAATTGGCATTCTATGTTGTTCGTTCACCATATTGGCAAAAAATGGTGAAATCTATTAATGAGGCTCCAAAGAGGTTTAAGGGCCTAGGTTTTGAGAAGGTGCGTTGCACCTTATTGGAGAAAGAGGTGAAACATGTAGCAGACTCTTTGAAGCCCATAAGGGATTTGTGGATCGAAATAGGGGTGACCATCATTTCTGATGGATGGAAAGATGCAAAAAATCGCCCATTGATCAATGTTATTGCTGTGTCCCCTAGAGGGGCAATGTTTTTGAGAGCAATGGATTGTGAAGGACAGGTGAAGGATGGTCCATTTATTGCTAACATCATTTGCCAAGCTATTGAAGAAGTGGGCCATCTAAATGTTGTGCAAGTTGTAACTGACAATGCCAAAAATTGTAGGGCTGTTGGGTTATTGGTTGAGGAGAAGTATCCACACATTTTTTGGACATCTTGTGCTGTCCATTCCCTTAATCTAATGCTACAAAAAATTGGATCCAAAATTGAATGGATCAAACAGGTGTATGTTGAGGGCGAAGACATCCAAATGTTTGTCACCAACCACCATATGACACAAGGAATATTTAGACAATTCTCAAAATTGGAGTTGTTGAAGGTAAGTTAATTCTCAATATTTTTTTTTTAATTATTTTTTGTTAATTTTAAATTTTGATTTTGTAAATTTAAATTATATTTTAGTTTTAGTTTTGATTTTCAAACAGGTTGCCGAGACTCGTTTTGCCTCCAACACAATTGTGTTGAGACACCTTATAAAGGTTCGTGAGGCACTCTTTGCCATGGTAATCATCCCTAATTGGGCCATATGGAGGCAATCTACTAGTGAAAGGGAAATTAGGGTCAAGCAAAGGATCCTAGATGATAGTTGTCGGGACCTTGTTGAGTATCTCGTCAGTTTCATTGAGCCCATATTGAGCATGATCCGTTACACTGACATGGATAGACCTTGTTTGGGTGAAGTATATAATGGTATCAACTCAATGATTGAGAAGATGAAAACCATCATCAATGCAAAAGAGGAAGATCCTGAAGAAAAGTTCTTCAAAGAGCTACAAGAAATCATTGTTGATAGATGGAACAAAATGACCACTTCGTTGCATCTTCTCGCTTTTGCATTGAGTCCCAAATATTATAGTCCAAAGATACTTTCTACTTTAGCAAGAGTTGCTCCATATAGGGATGCTGAAGTGGCTCAAGGGTACAAGGCAACAATTCGTAGACTCTTCACTAATCGTGACCAAAGTGATTGAGTGAGGGTTGAGTTCATGGCTTTTGCATGCTCTAGTAGTGCTGATCATAATCTTGATGCTCTTCGAGACAAGGTTAGGGTGGATGCTCATAGTTGGTGGTACTTCCATGGGCAAGATTACAGGCACCTCCAACCTATTGCAATAATTTTTTTATCCCACGTAAGTTTTATATTTTGTAATTTTAATTTTAATTTTAAATTTATATTAATTAATATTTTTGTTTAGTTAAATTTTGTAACTCCTAACTATTTAATTTGGTCTTAATAGGTTGCTAGTTCATCTTCTTCTAAGAGGAATTGGAGCACATACTCCTTCATCCACTCAATAAAATGCAATAGGCTACATTCGAAACAGGCAGAGGACTTGGTGTGTGTGCATTCAAACTTGCGACTCCTTACACACAAGCAAAGTTCCTACAAAGAAGGAGACACAAGGAGGTGGGATATTGAGCCGGAGCAGCTTGACTTGGATGCTTCCACAAGTCACTTAGTTGCACTTGATATTGATGATGACTATGAGCCTGAAGCAACCGTTGAGCATGAGAGTGGTAGTGTCAGTGCTAGTGGCAGTGCTTGTGCGAGTGCCACTAATGCTATTTGTGGTTCTACACATAATGTAGCATCTAATGATGCTGCTTTTTTTGATGACCCATATGATTTAGATTGATCAATGGTCAATGATCAATAATTATTAATGGCTGGTTGTAAACACTTTACATTTTTATGTTTGAACTTTGATGATTTGAGTATAAAGTGGTGGTGTATTTTTCATTTTTGCTATGTCATTTGACTATTAATATGGTGGTGTATTCTGAACTTAATTATTGCTGCAAATATGTATATATTTTTGATTTTTATATGTTTTTGTATTGCCGAACCCAAAACGAACCCAAATTTAAAAAAAAAAAAATCCCGAACTAGCGAACAGGGTTCTCGAACCCGAACCCGAACTCGAACCCAAAACCGAACCGGTAACTTAGCCAAAAACAAACAATTTTTCCCTCTTGTGTGTGTTTGCAAATCTTTGGTTGAAGAAGGATTGAAGATTGATCAAAAGTGCAATTTTGCAAAGTTGTCAAAGTTGTCAACATTGTCGTCAAGACACATAAACTCAATTACGGAACTTAATTCCAACTTTCCGACTGTGAAATCCAGAGAAATTGGGAGTGTAGACCTAGGAGCAGGGGATGTAAAAGCAGATTTTGGATCCCTGTAGCAAGACCCATTCACCTTGGGGCGAATTTGTTACAAGAGAACACTCAGCAGGAGCTTTTTGTGATAGGTGCATAAAATCATATCTTTCTTAGATCTACTGGAACTTTCTTGATTTTGTTAGATTAAGTTTTTAAATTGATGATTCATATGTTACATTGCATAATTGTGTTCATTTCGTATTTTTCATTCATCTGCCAAAAGTGCAGTTCAGGCTGATTTACCTCGTCCTCAATCATAAGGAAAACAACAATTTCTCCATTAAGATTGACTCACCTAAGGGTTGAAAGTCAATCTTGCCCTAGGGGATCTCTTTTTCCTAATGAAATAGGGAGAGTGTAGGTGCATACCCCCATTACACATTCCATTTTAGGATCATCCACATTTTTCTCCATTTCAACGAATAAATTGGCAAACCAAAAGACATTTTTTTCGAAGAATTTTAATAGGGAATAAATTATGTTAGGGTTTTTGGAAAAGAAAAAGTCCATACATAGTCCAAAAACTGGCAAACAATTACCATCAAATCGGAATCATGATTCTTGCGTGGATCTATTTGGATAAAGTCAGGAATAAATCAATAGAGGCAAGCTACTGAAATAAATTGCATTTTTTGATCAAAAAAATTGGGATGCAGGTCGAGTGGCGATAAATTGTGATTTCTTGTGATTTTTTTACAAGTTATGTTTCCATGGTTCATCTTATTACAAGATGATCAAACTTATAGATCATATGCCTTGTTTGCCACTGCTATACTTGAATTAGAGTCCATTCATTACTTGTGTCTCATGGGTTTTTGTGGATGCCCTGGTATTTTAATAATATCCATAGTGAGGGAAAGATGAGCTTTTGTAGGAAAATACCCTTTGCTGTTGCTATGCTCATCTAATGATCAAAGCTATTAGTAGCAGCATTGATCATGTGCCCTATAGACCACTCTTATTCCAATGGAGTTTGTTAAACTTGCATCCCATGGCCATCCTAGGCTGCTTTGATAAATTAATAATATGTAGAGGGATGGATGATCTTCACCACCTATACTTTTAGGTAAACATCTCTCTACTGGACTCTTTGGTTATTTGTGGACATTAATATAATTTTGTTGTTTTTCTGAATTGGTTATATTGAATAGAAACTTCCAATATTATTTCTACTTTAGTGGTCATTTATTGGGAGATGGAAACTTTCAACATGTGCCCCAATTTGGATGCCAATTTTTTTAGCATTTAATATGTCCTTCCGAGGATAAATCAAGTTGGATTAGCATGAGGAAATCCTCCCCTCAAATTTGTAGGGGAAGCTTCTTGATTTAAACTACTAAAATCGAAACAATAGACAAGTTTGCTACTCTATGTAAAGACCCTAACAGGAATTTTGTTCCATTCTTGCAATTTTGCTGATTGTATCTTGCAGACATTTCCTCAAACACTTTGCATAACAACAAACTAGACAATATCTCTACATTTAACAATAAAGAGCAGCTGCAACTTTTATGTATGATCATAGACAATCTCACAAATAGTTTGCATACATGGAATAATGCAGATACATATTAACAAACACTTGTCATAGAAGTGCTGAAGCAAATATTCAAATTTACAATGCTTAAATCAATAGTTTTCTGGCATCTTAGCTGATAGAGAGGATGCTGCTATAGAATAGTGCTCAACAGGTACTAGGAATTGGAGGAGTGACCTTGGTTAACCTTCATACATTAACAGCTGTAGCTGTTTTCACTCAAATCAGCAAGACTGGTGAACTGTTCTGCAACCTTATAGTTTCTTTAATCCCTCCAAGGATAGCAGTGCACCCAATAACCATCAGCAATCACCTTGTTATGTGGTGGCCAGTATTAGAGTGGTCAAAATCACCCCAAAAAGCAGTTGACTCCCTCTCCAAGTTCCCACGCCCACTCTCACATGGTACTGCCAACAAGGGATAATATAAGTAAATTAAAGCACCCACAAATCTCCTTTACTACATACTAAGTCATTCACATATCAATGCCCTTCCTTATTACAAAGCAATCAAAAAATCCAAAAACATGGGTGGCTGGCTAGGAATAACTGTAATCTCCTCTAGCTGGGATTGCTAGGAAAAGCAAAGATTTACTTCACTATTTTTTCGCTTTGCTTGCAAATCTTGTATAGATTAATCAATTTATTTCCAACTCATACTCTGCAAACATTAAGCCTAAATGTGAACTCTAGGTGAATCCACCTTTGAATTATTTTTTGTGCAAACCGTGACTCTGAATGAATCTTTCACCATTGAAACCAATCTTACCTAAGGATTTCTTTTAAGGTGGAAGAGATGGACAATGTTCAACCTTACAGAGAAAATAAAGTAAAATGAAATTTTTCAAATGAACTTCTTCTCCTTCGATTTCCCTTTATAAGCACTTTTGAACTTTCAGGAAATAACAATTTTAGTTTAGTTTTTAATAATAAACCTTGAGCTCCAAATAAGTGACTTTATTTTATTATTTTCTTTTGAGCCTTAAAGTCACTTTTATAAATAATTAATATAAGTTGCCTTTAAATTCATCTTTTGACAACTTAAATATTCTATGTTACCGGGTTCTTTGGTTTAGGCTCCCATGCCTGCTTCGGGAGTATTCGAGTCTTGGAGCGGCCTGGGGAGTGGCCCACAGGGAACCCGAGGCTGCTTGGGCACTCTCGGGCACTCCCAAAAGGACCCAAACTATGATGGTCATAATTACACATTAACCTGCATTTTCCTGTAAGTTTCTAAAATCTATATAAAGGCCTTACAAATTTGTAAGAAAATGCAACACCACTCAACTCAAGCCCGACTGTAATCAGTGACAATCTCGAATTCCATATCAAGTTTTGACCACCTAATACAGCAATGAAATATTCTTTCTTGAAAGGTTCCAGGGCATTTGTTAAGTTTAGATTAAATATATCAGATCAAAAACTAGAATGATGAATCTTATTTCCTTTGGTTGATGTCCAACTAAATCTGATTGTATGTATTACGATTTCTAAGTCTGAATTTATCTTATTGATTGTTGATCCTCAATTTGTAGAATATATATTTATTTCGATATCCACAAATGAGGATTGAACAATATTAAATATCTGAAATGGGAGACACGTCCCATTGTTTGTGCCACACGTCTTAACTAATTACCCGATTTCTCAATTGGTGTTAGTTGTTTAGACATTAGGATATATCTCTAAGTTCGATCTGAACTTTAAGATTGTAAATGTAATCAAATCTTTATCAAAGTGGATCCTAAAATCTAAGGTTAAAAACTAAAGTCTGAAATTCTATGTGAGAATTCTAAGTAAACACGATTTCCAGATTTCTTCTTAAACTCAAATGTGCTGATTGCAGAACATTTATTGATTTCTATATTTGCATATCAACCAAGGAGTCACCATAAATATGATTGTAGACCCGCCTCCAAAGGATGCGCCTCATGAGAGGACATGTCTCCATAAGCGGAGACACATCCGCTCATGGGACGTGTCCCTTAGAGCGTGCAGGTTCTTTGAAGAAACCATTTAGCATTTGGTTAATGTCTAACACACATAAACCTTTACACTATGGCGGATATGAGAATTTCGATTATATTAAATGCAAATAACAATATCTTTTATTATTACGAATTTATATATATATGCTCATAAATTCGATTTCCATTAATATGTGTATTGAGGATAATCTTTGATCACATATAAATAACGAAGATGCTTTCAGCATTCGTTACTTATATCTAACCGAAGCTATCATCCATTAACACTCCCTCTTAGCTAGGGAAGATATTTCAAATCAAATAAGTGGAGATATCACCTTCACACGTGATATCGAAGATATGATATGTTTTCTTAATGTTGTCAAGTCACATGACATTCTTCATAACACATCTTCATTATGGTATGTGCACTGACATCAAGTCACATGATGTCTACCATAATTCATGGCATATCCACGGATATAAATATCCACCATGATTATCTCTTAAGGATCACAATGATCTTCAGATGATATCAAGTCCCATGATATCCATCAAAGTGTCCAAGAGATACTATCATGACATGTCCACAGATATCAAGTCACATGATATCTATCATGATAGTTTGTCATTGTAGAGTCGTCACTTTAATGTCAAATACAAGTGTTCATTATCAGAAAGTTCGTCACCTTTCGATAATGTACACAGGGGGAGTAGGCCCATAAGGTCATGGAGTCACACACATGACAAAAGAGTTTACACATTAAACATCTTTATATATTAGTACAATTTATAAACAATTTGTATTTCAAACATAAATAACAAATTACATTTCAACCATACCAAGTTTCTTCTTGAAGTGCTCTACCTTGATTCAGGAGAGAGGTTTGGTGAGAATGTCTGCAGTTTGATCATTTGTATTGATATACTCCAACTGGATCACTTTCCTTTCCACCATATCTCTTACATAATGATAGGGGATCTCAACGTGCTTAGATCTGTCATGAAAGACAAGATTCACAGAGAGTTTGATGCAACTCTGATTATCACAGTGAATAATTGTAGGTTTCAAGGGCTCACCAAAGAGTCCCACAAGCAATTTACGAAGCCAAAGTGCTTCTCTTGCTCCCATTGAGGCTGCAATGTATTTAGCTTCTGTTGAGCTCTGTGCAACTGAAGATTGTTTTCTGCAAATCCAGGAGATCATAGCTGATCCTAAACTGAAGCAACATCCTGATGTGCTTTTCCGATCGGTTACACTTCCAGCCCAATCTGAATCAGAGTACCCATGTAGATCTAGTTGATCATTCTTGTAAAGAAGACCATATCCAATAGTGCCTTGAAGATATCTCAAAATGTGTTTCACAGCCATTAAGTGAATTTCCTTAGGTTCACACATGAACTGGCTGAGAACATTTACTGCATAGCAAATATTAGGTCTGGTGTTAACCAGATACATCAAGGATCCAATCATCTGTCTGTAAAGGGTTGGATCTGCACACTGAGATTCTGTTGCTGCTTCTTTCAATTTGTGAAGGTTGGTTTCCATAGGTGTAGACATTGGTCTACAGTCCTGTTGTCGTGTTTTTTATGACAACACCAACACAGAATAAAATGTCCAACGGTCACTCTATTCCCTCTTGATCAAAGTATTATGCATGCTAAGATTGTGTGAAAGTTCATGCGTTCAACTCTAAGGTTCCTTTTATTGCGAATAGACTCAGTTGGTTGATGTGAATATGCTGGGTATTCCAAGGGGACTTATGTAATCGTTCAACCTTGAAGAAAGGATTTTCAAATTTCGGGAGATCTGTCAATGAAGCTTGGGTTCTTAAACTAACCGGATAATGCTGAATGTAAAAGGATATAAGGATTAGAGATGCTACCATCTACTCCTAAAGGGTGGAGGACGAGGATCGACTTAAACAATCTTCAAACCAGACTTCGCTTCGTCTCCCTTCGGACAACTCTGACAAAGCTGATGCAATCTTCAAAGGATGATAAAAGATATTCAAATTGTGATTCAACATGTGCACTCCGTCACAACGATGCAAGTGAACACACGAATCACAACCGAAGTTAGGTACTGATATTCCAGTTGACCACGCAGGGCGGACTTACCATCAGCAAGCCCGCTAGTGGTATGGATGAAAGAAGATATGCTCAAACCAAAGCGCCACACTCCACAATTAACAACTACTTGCATAAAATAAAGTCTACTCTACTCTATCAATCTGAATTGGAAAGACGAAAAGGCCTTGCTAGCTATTCACAATAAAAGATAGAACCACCATGCAATGATAAACCTTTGTATTATGAGAGTTTTCCACAACAACCTCTTACAAAACTTTCAAAGGGAAAGTTTTCTTTCCTTTTCAAACTACGCTATCTTCTAAGCTAACTTTCTATCTATTCTAACTTTTGTCCTCTACTCTCGATCTAATATCTACTAAGTTACAAATGAGGGGGGATGCCCCTTTTATAGTTGGCCCATTTCAGTAGACGACTTAGATTGAAATATAATGAAGGGCTCAGATTGAGCCACATATGCCCTAATTAGGGTTTTTGCCCTAAAAACCGCCATAGAGAGGAGTGGGGTAATAAATGCACAGAATATTCTCCACTCCTCTGCAGGAACCATTATCTGCAATTAATGCCCACTATCTTCTTCTAGAAGATTCTCGTCCAGAAACGTGTTCCCATTGTCTGTCTGCCAATTTTGTTGCGTTAGGAGGAGAGCAAAAGAGTCTCTAAGATCGTCTCCGCAGATAATAAAATTTGAAAGGATTTGACGTTCAGCCCTCCTGTTGCTTTGACTCTTGGACACACCTCTTCCTTGTAACTTTCACATTTCTTTAGCCCACTGCCTTGGACGCATTTAGCCTCCTTTGCATCACGTTCTTAGTGTCTTAGCCAGATCTTCACTGTCGTTTCTTCTTTCCAAAGTTGCAATGTTGTCTAGCTCCATCAAGTCCTCACGCCTTGGCTTCAACGTTTATCCTGCAAAACAAAAGAAGAGTATCAGAACACTTTATAATCTAAATTCACCTTACTTACCTTATCCCCACGTTCTGACTTCCAAGGTCTACTTGATGTCTGATAAAATTCATCATTTTCTAGCAAACTTTTATCATGGGCCCATTGTGCTAGGGCGCATGCCATCTTGTTGTTTTCATTCTCCCGCTTTAGCAATTTCATTCACTTGCCTTATCCACCTTCCTTTAGGAGCTTGGTGACTTAGATAAAATTCCATTCGTCCTGAGCTTGAATGCACTTGACCCACTCTGCTTTCCTTTTCCATGCCTTAGAAAATTTATCCCTCAGAGCCTTAGGAAATTTGTTAAACGGGTGCCAGGCCGAAATCTCTGCCGAAACAACATGAGCAAGGTGTGGAAGAACCTCAAATCATTTCAGCTGGGTGGCTTTTGTTTTTGCCTTAGAATATTTTCGGCCTTCTACTCACCTTTGCTGGGCGCATTTCCACCTTTGAGCTTTCATTTTTTTTTTTTGTGACTTAGAATACTTTCAACCCTCACTTCCCTCATGGGCGCATATGGAAGGGTATGCCACCATTTTCATGACTTAGATAATTTCTAAGTCCCACTCTCCTCATTCTTGGTGCATCCAGCATGTGGCATTCTCATTTGTAACGCCTTAGGCGTTTTTACTCTTTCAACAACCTTGGGTGCATTTCCACATGCAAGCTTCCATTTTGTGACTTAGAAAATTTCCATGCCTTAGAATTTTTTTTATGACTTTCCTCTATGACCTGGGCGCATTTGAGGGGGTGAGGAGGAATTTGCAAACACTTAGAGACTTTTTTAAACATCCTCCATGCTGAAGGCGCATTTCACCTTTGATGCTTTCTTTTTTTTGCCTTCGAAATTTTCTTTGAAGTCTCCATATAGGCTGCTTGAAGTGGGCGCATTTTGCCTAGGGAGCTTTCATTTGTGCCTTAGAAACTTTTTCAAACACCTCAACTTACCTTGGGCACATTTGGAGGGTCAAGCTTCCATTTTAAACTTAGAAACTTTTTCAAAGTTCTCGCTTCTCATCTTGGGCGCATTTTGACCCATGCACTTCCATTCTTCAAGACTTAGAAAATTTTCTAAGACTCATGCTTACCTTGGGCGCATTTGAGAGGGTCAACTTCCAGTTTTCAATCCCTTAGAATTTTTTATCACCATCTCTTCAAGACAGGGCGCATTTAGGGGGGTCTCCAGGAATTTTCCATGCCTTAGATATTTTCTTGCTTGATATCCTTGCTTGAGGGCGCATTTAGGGGTGGCTACTTTTGTTTCATACTTAGAAAATTTTCAGGCTATCATCCTTGATGTGGGCGCATTTCCACTAGCATGCTTCCATTTTGAGTTGAGGGTGCCTTCTGATGGTGGAGCTTTTGTTTTATACTTAGAATATTTTGACCTCTTTAGCCTGCCTTCACATTCTATTTTTAGTAAGTCTCTGCTATTTTGACCTCCACAGCTCCGTCTGTCATGCATTTTACACCATGTGACCTCCTTTGCTTGGTGGACTCGTTTTCGCCTGTCCTACATGCCAACTTGCTATTTATAGCCACTTGCTATTTATAGTAAGCCCTTGACTTTCTGACTTCCACTGCTTCGTTTGACTTGAATTTTTCGCCAAGTGGTCCTCATCACTTGATGAACCTGTTCACACCTGCCCCTCGTGTTGACCTGCTATTTATAGCCCTGTTCTGGAGACGACTTACTATAAATAGTAAGTGCCCGGATTATGCCCAAATTTTACCAGTAGATTGCCTGAAGGATGCTGATCGCAGTGGGATACCTTCGTTTCTCGAAATTCTAGCCTTTTACCCTACTTTTTAGGCATCGAAGATGGAAACCCTAATCTGACTTGCATGTGGCTCAAATGACCTTAGTTTGACTTGATTTTTGTCGCCTGCTGCTCTGCTCGTGAAATTGAAGTGTCGGGGAGCTGCTGGAGTGAACCTGCTAAAAATAGTAAGTGTCCGGAAAGTGGTCAATCGGACGTCGGATGAGTTCGCATGTTACACCGCTTGCGGGATCTCAAAAAACCCAAAAAAACCCAGAAAACTGGTCTGCATGCGGGCAATGGCTAAAAATAGTAAGTCCCTGAAACTTGATCTTCTCTGCTTGCATGTCATATCGTTGCGAAGCTCTCGCAAAACCCACATGGAATATCCGGACATGCATTAAAGAACTCTGCATGCAAACCCTAAAAATAGCCTCCGAAGGCTGAATTCTGAAAGTCACCATCTAGGTTTGCATGTTACACCATCGCGAAGGTCTAGAAAAACCCAGATCAATTCTCCTATCATTTATCGGAGAATTGTATGTCGAAGCCCTGAAAATAGCTCGTGAAGCCGAAATTGCTAAAAATAGCCAGTTGTCTGAATCAGCTCAAATTTCATGTGTAGGCCCTTGGAAGCTGCCTAAATGTGTTGAAGTAGTTAGAATCCCGAAATCCTGATGAAAAGCTCACAGATTGAACACTTACTAAAAATAGTAAGTCATCAGAACATGATGAAAATTCAGTGGGAGCCTGCTGGAAGCCTTCTGAAAGCAATGTTAAGCTTAGCTGTCAATTTATCAACTTGATTTAATCTTAATCCAGCCTGAAGAACAAAACCCTGACTTCACAGATTCACTTCAGTCTTAGCCAAAATTTCGAATTAGGTCAAAGAATGGGGACATCCCCGGAAGGACAAAAGATCAGAGAGAGAGAGAGACGGAAAACGAAAGCCAAAAGACCAGAATGGAGCAAAAATTGGGGGTCCCCATTTGAATGGGGCGATGTGTCAAAAAGGTCACAACAAGTCCAACATTCCAAATCTCTTCAGAATATCAATAGTGTACTTTCCTTGGTTCAGTATAATGCCGTCTGATTTCTGCCATATTTCTAAACCTAGGAAGTAGTGTAGAATGCCCAAGTCTTTCATGTCAAATTCAGAAATTAGATCCCGCTTCCCTTGAGCAATGAGGTGATCTTCTCCTGTTATCAACAGGTCATCAACATGTAAAATAATTATTAGCATATCACCTTTGATTACCTTGAAGTAGAGATTGGAGTCAACATCATTCTTGGAAAATCCTAATCGCAAGAGATAGCTACCAATTCTTTCATACCAGACCCTGGGAGCCTATTTAAGTCCATAGAGTGCTTTCTTCAGCCTGCACACATGTGAGTTAGATTTATGTATCACAAAACCTTCAGGCTGTTCTAGATAGACTTCCTCTTCAATGGTTCCATTCAGGAAGGTGGTTTTCACATCCATTTGATGGATCTTCTAGCCTTTAGCTGCTGCAATGGCTAATACTGCTCTCACTGATGTGTAACGGGCAACAGGTGCAAATGGTTCTTCATAATCAATGCCTTCCTTTTGAGAAAAGCCTCTAGCCACAAAACGTGCTTTATGTTTTACTATACTGCCATCAGCAACATGCTTGATTTTGAAGAGCCATATAGAAGAGAACAAATTTCTCTTTTGGTCTAGGCACTATATCCCATACATCATCCTTTAGGATGGATTGATATTCCTCTGTCATTGCATCGTTCCAAGCTTGATGTCTAAAGGCTTCTGTAACACTGACAGGTTCTGAGTTTATGATGTTGCTCATTAAAGCAACATAGCTAGAGAACCATTTGGGTCTTTTACTCTCCCTGAACGTTCCTTTGGGTGCTGTATGATCCTCGGCTTCCTTGATCATCTTTCTGGCCCAAAGTGGTCTCTTTCTGCCATTGTCATTTGTATTCTCATCTAAATTAGAAGGAAGTTCATGTGGCATTTACTCAGGATGCTCCCTCTGAATCTCAGGAGCAAGTTCCTCTTCAGGTACTCTAGGGGAATAGGTTTCTATCTCACTAGAACTTCTTGCCCTTTTGAATGCAATGTCTTCTTCAAAGATGACATCTTTGCTCAATTCGATTTGTTTTTGCCCGGGTATGAATATCCTGTAGGCTTTGGAGGTTTCACTATAACCCACAAATACTCCCTTCTTTCCAGAAGGTTCTAGCTTGAATCTCTTCTCTTTGGGCACATGAATATAGACAGGACACCCAAAAATCCTAAAGTGACTAATGTCAAGTCTTATGCCGGTAAAGGCTTCTTTAGGAGTTTTGTTATCAAGATGAGAATGAGGGCATCTATTTTGGATATAGACAGCAGTCCTAGAGGCTTCTGCCTAGAAAGAAGTTTCAATGTTTTGGTCTAGTAACATTGCCTTAGCAGCTTCTACAATGGTTCTATTTTTCCTTTCAGCAACCCCATTTTGTTGAGGGTTGTAGGCAACTGTGAACTCCCTCTTAATTCCAACACTCATGCAGAATTCTGTAAAGATCACAGAGGTGTATTCTTTCCCATTGTCTGTCCTTAAGGTTTTTATTTTCTTCCCGGAGAAGTTTTCAGTGAAGGTTTTTATTTTCTTCCCGGAGAAGTTTTCAGTGAGGGTTTTAAACTCTTTGAACCTTTTGAGGATTTCTATTGACTCTTTACATTTAAGGAAATAGATCCAGGTTTTCCTAGAGAAGTCATCTACAAATATGACATAGTATGGAAATCCCACTTTAGAGGGTACAGACATGGGTCCACATAAGTCTGAGTGAACCAGTTCTAACACATTTAGGGTTTTGCTCACACTATTGGGAAAGGACCTCTTTGTATTCTTTCCTAAGGCACAACCTTTGCAAGTTCCTTCATGAGATGGTTTCAACATAGGTAAGCCTGTTACAAGTTTTTCCACAGCAGGTAGGGCACGGAAATGAAGGTGTCCTAATGTTCTATGCCAAATCTCATTTGAATCAAAGGTGTCAAGAGTAAGAGCTTGTTTAACTTCAGTGCATAGTTTGTAGAGGTACCCTTGTCTTACACCTCTGGTTTGGGCTTTCTTAATTGTTGAGTTCTTAGGCCATACTAGAACTTTCCCATCCATAAAGGTAACTCTATATCCATTGTCTTCAAGGGCAGAGATGGATATTAGGTTCCTCTTAATTCCAGGTACAAACAAGACTCCAGTGAGTTGAAGAGAAAGGCCAGATTTCAGTTTGATGGAGCAAGTTCCAACCCCTTTTACAGGGTGTGCAGAATCATCCCCAATGGTTACTTCTTCATCAGACTTTTCAGTCATAGTGTCCAGGTGTTCTTTGAATCCTGTGATGTGTCTAGAAGAGCCACTATCAATTACCCAGTTGTGGGTGTTGTCAGATGTTTGGCTAGATAAGGCTAAATAGAACACAAAGTTTTCAGATTCATGATCTGAATTTGTCTTTCCTACTTTGGTAAATGATGCTTGTTGCTTTGATCTATCAGGGCACTTCATTGCATAGTGACCATATTGATCGCATCTAAAGCATTGTACGTGAGAGATATCTTTCTTCTTAGAAGACCCCTTTCCATTGGGATTTCTCTTTCTTTTAAAAGATCCTCTCTTGTAGGAGTTTTTCTTGTTCCTTTTATTAGTTGTTATGTTGAGTACATGAATATCTTCATCCATGTTCTTTTGTTTATTTTCCTTAGTTGAGAGTCTTGTTTCCTCTTGAAGACAGTTAGTTCTCAGTCTATCAAACTTGGGGAGTTTAGATCTTGCACTTATTCCTTGAACAAATGACTCCCATGAGTTGGGTAGGCCTCCTAGTGCAATTAGGGTTAACTCTTTGCTATCAATCTGATATCCAATTGTGGATAACTGATCCCTTAGTTCAGTGATCTTCATGAAGTATGCATTAATTGACTCTCCTTTGTTTATTTGAGCATTGTTGATTTGCCTCTTTAATGCAAGAGTCCTACTGGTATTGTTGATCTCATAGGTGCTCTCAAGGGATTTGAACATATGATATGCAGTTTCATGTTTTGCTAAGATAGGCACTATATAATCCCTAACTGCATCTACTAGGATTTTCATGGCTCTTTCATTGTTTTCATTCAATTGAGTTTTCTCAGGTTCAACCTCTGGTTCCTTTTTATTTTCTCTCACAAGTGAGTCTAGTTTATTCTCTTTTAGGATCATCATGATTCTAAATTTCCATGATGTAAAGTTGTCTGCTCCTGCAAGATGATCTTCAAATCTGATCACACTTGACATTATGAAGAATGTGATGTGAATTCGATTTTTAGAAAATACGAATTTCTGGAGCAATCTGATATTTAGATTTGATTTGGATTCACACAACGTGGCTCTGATACCATGTAAATGTAATGAAATCTTTATCAAAGTGGATCCTAAAATCTAAGGTTAAAAACTAAAGTCTGAAATTCTATGTGAGAATTCTAAGTAAACACGATTTCCAGATTTCTTCTTAAACTCGAATGTGCAGAACATTTATTGATTTCTATATTTGCATATCAACCAAGGAGTCGCCATAAATATGATTGTAGACCCGCCTCCAAAGGATGCGCCTCATGAGAGGACGTGTCTCCATAAGTGGAGACACGCCCGCTCATGGGACGTGTCCCTTAGAGCGTGCGGGCTCTTTGAAGAAACCGTTTAGCATTTGGTTAATGTCTAACACACATAAACCTTTACACTATGGTGGATAGGAGAATTTTGATTATATTAAATGCAAATAACAATATCTTTTATTATTACGAATTTATATATATATGCTCATAAATTCGATTTCCATCAATATGTGTATTGAGGATAATCTTTGATCACATATAAATAACGAAGATGCTTTCAGCATTCGTTACTTATATCTGACCGAAGCTATCATCCATTAACAAACATACACAAACACATAAATAATGATGTTCGATCTGGAAGTGATAATCGGAATTGATACTTGATCTGAATTCAATGAAGAACATGCAAGTAATGTGGGTCAAATATATATACTTGGGATGTATCGATTTCGATATAAATGATGATGATGAATACATTCAATCATCATTTATCTCTGACCGAAGCTACCTTATTTCAACAGCATTGATAGTAGCATATATGGATTTAAAATCTGCAATTCTATTTGAAAAAGCATATTTATTTAATATTCGCGATTCTATTAAACAAAGCATATTTATTTAATATCTGCATCTGTAGTAGCATATATGGATTTAATATCTGCAGTTATGTAATGTCCCTTCTCAAAGCAAACAAAGAGAAATTAAGAATTTTTTTTTTTTAATTATTTTTGAGTATTTGCGCCCAAAAGGAGGAAAAAGAATATTTAATTTTTGAATATTTTGTGCCAAAGTATACTTTTATATTTAATTGGGCTTGGGCGGCCCTTTGGAGAAATAAGGAGGGAAGCAAATAAAAAGAAATAAAATAAAATTCAATTGCAATTTGGCGCTCGGTTTTAAGAAGAAAAAATAAAATAAGGGATTATAAAGGAGGTTTGGTATTTATACAAGGTCATTTGGAGGCATTTAGACATCAATGATTTGTCTCTGCTTTTCTGATCTGCACTTTGACGAATATTCTAAGGACAAAAACCATTAAGAATATAGGAGTTGGACGAAAACCTAGCTCTTCAATGGAGGACTCCATGACAGAGGTTCATATGCGCTTCAATGGAGATTTTTGATAGTTTTCATGCTCAGATTTTTGCATCAGTGTGGGCAACTAGTTGAGGGGCGAATTTGGGCAAGTTGGAAGGTATTCTTTAGATTTTCAAGGGTTGCAAACCCTATAAGCAGACCAGCAGCCCAGTGCATCCCTTTGGTAGGGTTTTGGTGTCATTTTTCATCATATATTTGCATTGGTGTGAGCTGGAGCATTTTGCCCAGGTAGGGTTAGGCTAGGAGATCATTTTTCATTGCATAATCTGGGGTTTTTTCATCAGCAAACTTCTATATGTTGCTGGGCATGTTTGGAGCCTGTTTTCATTGTGACATTGCATCAATAAGTAGGTCTGATTTGTAGCAGCAAACTGAACTTTGAATATCAGAATTTTGGCATGTGTTGGAGGATGTTTTGGTGATCTATTATGTTGGTTTCATACTTGTTCATGATTAAACAAATCTGCTATGAGTTTTGATGTTATTGAGATGGTTGAATGCTGCTGTTAATGCATGAATAAACTCAGAAATTTATATCAGCAAACTAGGGTTTGAGCAGAACTTTAAAAATCAGAAAATTAGGGCATCATTTTGTGTTGCAAAAATCATAAAAATTGTATACATATTGGTTGGGATATTTCAAATTATATTTCTTCATCCAAGTCAAAGCATGATGTTAAAATCTTGAACAAAGTTTTAAATTTTTTTTACTCTTATGGTTTCAGGGATTGTGAAAACCTTATATTCTCAATGTCTTTATTACATGATGATTGAGGATTGATGAAGTATCATACTATCAAATGTATTTGCAATTCTGTATATTTTTAATTTTTTTGCTTATATATATATACATATATATTACACAGCCGTACCCAAATGCACCGTACCCAAGGAAAAAAATTGCCGTACCGGTGTACCTATATTCAGTACCTGTATCCGATCCCGTACTGGAACTGACAATTTAGTAAATATTAGTTATTTAATATTTTAATTATTTTCCCGCACATGCACCCCAAAGTTACAAAAAATAATAAATTAGCCCAAAAGTGAATTTTGATTACGCCAACACACTCTAAAGCTCACTGAAGATCCAACTCAATTAATTGATACTTTTTGAAAATAGAATATTCCTCCAAGAAGTGTGGAATGCACCCGAAATGTCAACACTGCATCTGGAGAGAATCAATGAGCTCATATTGATCCCTTGAACACAACGTCGCTATCTGAACTCCATTCTGAAAAGGCTGGTGCTCTCCATGAAAGTTGGAGTTTCCGAAGATGTTGGAATGACCAAAAACTGGGGACATTACAATTAAATATTGGAAACCAAACTAGACCTATGATTTTGATCTTCGAGGTTACAGCACAAGACTAAAAAAGTTCTTTATCTCACCAAGAGGACTCTTTATCATAAAAGTGAACAATACTATGAACTAGAAACAAATTCTATTCACTGGTTAAAACAGAGACCAACAGATTTGTACTAACAAAAGGGTTGGTTTAACACAAAAAACATTCTAATAACACTATGAAACAGAATGCAAGATTGAAGGAAACACTTCTGTAAAAGCATACAAAGCTACTTACGAGGAAAGATAACAAGTGCTAAGCAAAGTTGAACAAAAATTTCTTTATTACTGACTTATCAAATCTCACAACAAAACACAATAAATTGACTTCAAAGTTTGAACAAAAACTTCTACAGCATAATTCTTGCATAGACTCCTATTATAAATTATGTGTTCAAAGCACTTATTTATAAGGTCATCAAAAACAACTTTTAAAGACCAAATAATAATAAAATAACCTCAATAAAAACAACTTTCAAAAGCACTATTTGTATCCATTGCAAAGAGGAAATAAAGCACTTAAATACCTACAATAGGTTCTTTCTTTGTTAAGTCTGTTTTCTCCTCAATATGGGGCAGTTAGAACAAAGTCGCATCATGATTTGAATGATTTTTGCTTTAATCTTTCATTTAGGCATATTGAAATTTGAATGTTGGCTGAGTAAGGTAGTAAGGGGGGAGTTTTGACTTGGTAGTGCCACTCAAAACTTGTGACATTCTTTGATTAATGTCACTTGAACTTGGTGCTAATCAACCTTGGTTGTGCCAGCATAAAAATGTGGTTTGGCAGTGTTAAATGGCTAGGAGCTGATTGAAGCATGCCTTAATGTGTTTTTAGAATGACTTAAATGGATGGTGTGGTTTTCTTATGTCTCTGCCACTTTTGGTGCCTTCTCCTATTGGCTATACCACTCAAATAATGCGCCAAAATCAATATTTCATGCTTCTTATGATGGCAGGATTTTAATGACTAATTGCCACTTTTTGATATTGGCACAAATTTTCCATGGCTGAGCCATTTGATTTTTTGGTGCTTAAAATGAATGTTTATAATGTATTTTTGTTGGGGTCGCAAATTACTAGCTCTTATGCCACCTTAGGCACCTTTTTCTTGTTGCATTGCCACTAGGAAGTTGTGCTATGATGGTTATTTCCCTTTTTCCACTCGTATCTTTTTGTCAGATTTTTGTGCCTTGCTTTTGCTTTGTTTGTTATTTGCCTTTTTTCTCTTGTATCTTCTGACAGATTTTAGTATCTTAATATATATATATATATATATGATTTTTTCAAAATTTATTAATATATTATAGACAGAGAGAGGGAAAGAGAGAGAGATGTGTCAATAAATTAATAATTGATAACAACAATATCAATACATAAATAAATTGCGAGAGTAGTAGTATAACAACATAATAAATGTCATTAAAGCATTATAATATAAAATTTATCATAGCAATATCAAACATCAATATAAAGCCATGGTCTATCAATATCCAAATGTTTCAAACATGCATCCAAAAGTCTTAAAGTTCAAACATGAAAATCAAAATACTAAATACATTGTCCAATAGTCTATGAAATTAAGCCTCATTCGGGCTATGAATATCAAAAGGCTCAGAACTATCTGAGTCACTATCATCCTTTGGCAAGAGTGGATCATTCAATGGTAGCCCAACCAATCCTGGTTGCACCTCATCCTCATCAATTTGCCTAACATCCTCAGGATCAACATCCCATCGTGCTGCTGGAGTCTGTCGATACTTAGTAGTCTGTCGGTCCTGAAGTCTCAAGGCACTATGAACTACAACTGATTTCTCAGCTCGTTTTGAAGTAAGCTTGTTCTTCTTAATGGAGTGGATGAAGCCATAGGTGGACCAATTCCTCTCTGCAGTAGAGGAACTAGCAATCTGTGAGAGCAAACAAATGGCAAGTTGTTTCAAATCCGGTGTGTCCTTCCCATGAAATTTCCACCATCCAATGGGGTTGTTTTGTGCAATGGTGGCCCTATCTGTCCTAGCCTTTGGTTTGCTGAATGTAGGACCCTAAAGATTAGCAAACATAAGCCATTGCTCTCTAATAACGGTTGCTAGCTCATTGGTATACATTTTACGAAGGGTTGCTGTAAGCCCCTCTATCACCTCGTCATCCTTAGAAGGAAGAATTCGGCTAGGTCTAGGTACATACCACTTTGGATTAAGAGCATAGGCAAGCATATGAGGAGGGGTATTCATTGTGTTCCACCTCTTTGTCACAATAGGTCTAATATGGTCCTCATAAAAACTCAACTCAGGTTCCTTTTTTTCGAATAGCTTGCTTCATTTGGTCAAGCATGCTATCAAAAGTCTCATATATCTCTCCCAAGCTAGGAGAGTCTATATCTGCATATCGAATTACCCTCACAGTTGGTGATATGAAAGAGCAAATATACCTACAAGCAACAAATTAAATATTAGAACTTTTAAAATACAAACTACAAAGTAAAACAAAGTGTAACAAATTCAAAAACAATTTAAATTTTCAGATTTCTTACTTGATAGTGGCCCACCAAGTTTCATTAAGTACTCTATCTCTCACTTCCTTCCCTTCATTTGTCTTCGATAGAGTCCACCTTTTCCAATTTGCACAAACAATTATGGCTTGTAGAGCATTTTGGACCTGCAACACCCTCTCCAACAAAATATAGTAGCTAGCATATCTAGTCTCAACCGGTTTGAGGAATTCTTTCTTTGAATAAGACCAGAATAGTGCGTGTGAAGTGTGATGGTTACATACAAACATTTGTATGTTTCTAGCCTCCGCAACTGCTGCCCTCACCCAATCTATTTTTCCAATGTCTTTGAAAGCATTATTCAAAGCATGTACATAGCATGGAGTCCAAAAAATATGTTTGTATGCACTCTCAATCATCAAACCAGCTAGCTTACAAACCCGAGCTGAATCTGTCACAACCTGCACAACATTAGAAAGCCCAACCTCCTCTATGGCCTCCCTCAAAATGCCAAATTGACAATCAACATCCTTACGCTTCCTAGAACAATCAACAACTCGAAGAAAGTATGAACCAGCAGGGCATGTAACAATAACATTAATGAGTGGCCTATGTCGAATATCAATCCACCCATCCTTTACAATGGAACAACCAGTCCTAAGCCATGTTTGCCTCATCTCCTCCATCAACAAGGTAGCTTTTGAATATTGTTTGTCAAGGAGGGAGGTACGTAATCTATGTTCTCCGGGGGGGCATAAGAGGGTCCAACTGTCAATATTTCTTTCACCATAGTTTTGAAATAAGGTGACCTTGCCAAATGAAATGGAAGAGCATGTGCATAAAATAATTTGGCCATTGCATCATCAGCTTGCTCACGTTTTTGCACATTCATTAACCCCATGATTGAAGTTTTCTCACTTGCTTTCTTCTTCCCTCTATCACAACTCTCTGAAACTGATACATTGGAAGAGGCTTGCAAATCAACTAATGGTCGTTTTTTATTTTGAATGGTAATGATTTGGTCATCACTTAGTCTAGCCAACTTTGCAAATTGAAGTTGCTCCTCAAATGTTATTTTTTCACAAATTCTAACACCCTTTCCAGTGTCACCCACTAGATGGCCTCTAATCCTAGTATAACTCCCATGGTAATTAGATTCACAAACATGACAAAGCCATTTCCTGCTGCCCCTTGAATTTTTCTTCTTGTTGATAGTCACATCTGTGGCAAACTGATGCAATGGTTTGTTGCAGTTGAAAGGGCCTTTTGCAAACCTTTGAAGAGTGGGTATAGGGCATGCAAAATGGTTTGAAGAAGCATGGGTTGGATTTTCAGAGGTAGAAGAAGGGTCTATTGACATTCTTTGAACTTCATATTCATTGTCACCACCCTCATCCTCATGACTGTCACTGCCACTGCTGTTGCTGCTCATTTTGAAATTTGTATGGCTTTTTTTATTTTTTAAATTATGAAAGTTTGTATGCTGGTTGAAAATCTGTAAGTTTGTAAAAATGATGCCAAATCATTAATCAATGAACATTGAACAATGAAAACAAAAAATGAAAATAAAAAATAAAAAATAAAAAATAAAAAAAAGGTAATGCAGCTCTATGTATACTGTATAGCAAAGCAAAATTAAATTTAAATAATTAATCTCAAACCTAGAAGTGGTAGGAAGTGGAACTGAGAAAGTGCAGCTCCCAGCTCCTCAAGGCGTCCCAAACACAAAGAAAATGTAGCTAAATACACAAGCAATAATGCCCTAGCCACGATTTTGACCCTAGCCCTAAGAAATTTGAAGAACTCAACACTTTAATACATTTGAATTTGAAAAACGCCTCCTCCAAATGCAAAAGCGACTCCCCTAAATGCAGAAACACATGACTGAAAGTCGATTTAGGGCGGGTTGTGGGTGTTTGAAACTTTGGCGTGAGGCTGTGAGAGCCGTTGCTGCCCAGTCGATGGTATTATGAAACTTAATAAAGTTTCATTTACATTTTTGATAAAAATGTAGGGTTGCAAGACAAGGTGGGCCCTACACAGCCTTTAGCATCAAATAAAAATATTTTAAAAATCAAAACTTTATGTGTTTTTACGTTTGGGAGGCTCCATTCATGGGGGACGGTTAGTCGTTCCTGATACGATAGGGGACGTTTCCAACGTCCCCTAGCCGTATCGGGGATGGGGGATCGTTCCCTACCAGGAGGAAACGTTTCCTCTCGTTTCCTAATAATTTTCCCAATTTGGGGACGATCGGGGACCATCCCTTTTGCGTCCCCCCATCCCTGGGACAGATGGGGATGGGTACAATGAGTTTTGGGGCAGGGGACACATCCCCGTGTAACACAGCTTAACACTTTTTCCTTGTTCTTGCCATCTTTTGTCCCTTGGTGTGATTTTAGATTCAGTTGGCCAACATTTTTTTGTACTTTTTAGATGGCAATGCCACTTAAAAGGTGCAATTTGATTGCTACTTTAACTATTTTGTGTTGGCGGAATTTTTGTTTGTCATTACCACCTTTTGAACACTATTCCTCACTGGATTTCTAACCTTGAACTTGCGCCAAACTTCATCATTTGCTGTTCTTTTTTACTGGCACATTTTTGTGTTGGAATTGCAAGCAAAAAAATGTGCTAGGGGAGTTTTCTAAACCCTTTTCCTATCTTCTCTTCAGAGTCAAATCTTTGACATCTTTCTTAATCTTTATTTCTATGGTGGATCCTCTAATAACCAAGAACTACTTCGTCTTTTTTTTGGCATGGTGCAACCTCAAAAAATCTGCAAGAATGTCAATTAAAAAACTAAATCAAGACAAGAGAACTTTTCAACTTGACAAGAGAGGGAATTCAGCTAACATTTATAACATGACAAGAAATACTTGATCTAAGGCTAAAAACTTGACATGTAAAAAAAGTTTCATAGGGGTACCAACAATTGGCTCTTTCTAGGGAACAAGGAACAAACATGGGCCATAAGAGAACTTCAAAATCATAGAGTTCAAAGAATCAATGTTCTATTCATTGGGCAATAGAGTCAAGCTTATACTAACAACTAATCTAAACAAAACACCTAAATCAAAATGATAAGAAAACACTTTATGTTAATAGGAAAATTTTTATGACCATAGGGGTATCGTAGAGTTCAAAGAATCAATGTTCTATTCATTGGGCAATAGAGTCAAGCTTATACTAACACCTAAATCAAAATGATAAGAAAGCACTTTATGTTATGACTTGACAAGAAATTCTTGATCTAAGGCTAAAAGTTTGACATGTAAGCAAAGTTTTCAATGGGTACCAACCATTGGCTCTTTCTAGGGAACATGGAACAAACATGGGCCATAGGAGAACTTCAAAAATCATAGAGTTCAAAGAATCAATGTTCTATTCATTGGGCAATAGAGTCAAGCTTATACTAACAACTAATCTAAATGAAACACCTAAATCAAAATGATAAGAAAACACTTTATGTTAATGGGAAAAATGTTATGACATTAGGAATCACAATATGGAAATGTAAAATACGTCATAGACCAAAAAGAGAAGACTTTGCAACCTCAAGGGTTGAAATGTTTTAGAAATTGCTTGTTCTAAGGCAAGGGAAATCATGTATCATCTCTTTGAGAAAGATAGTACTTGCTATCTTTGCTTTCGTTCTGGATTTCAAAAGGACCAAACCAAAAAGGAATCAAAATTTTCGTGCATTCCTTTGAATTCATGAAGCCTATCTCATAGCAGAACTTGATCTTCAACAACGAATTCCCTCTATTGAGCCTTTTCATCAAAAGCTGTCTTCACACATGGTTTGATGCTAACTAATTGTGTTAACTATTTCCATTCTTTCTTCTTCAAGCTTGAGAAGATAAAGAATACTCTTTTCAATTGGATCTTGGAATTGGCTATCTTCAATAGTTGAAGCTAATTGTAGTGCTAACAATTCCATCTTGTGCAATCTTGCACATCTGTCCCCCGAAAAACTAATGATGTTTTTTTCTTCAATTTCTTTTTACCTTTCTTTCTTGTGTTTCAAGAAAGTCCTTCAACTGGTTTGATTCCTTTTGGACTTGATGATCTCTCGGGTTAAAAGACAAATTGCAAGAATAAAAAGTTAAAGTCACATTTTAAATGGAGCAGTTTCAACTCCTAGGCCTTCTTCAAAGTCCTTGCAGCTCACTCTAAGTTGTTTCATGATGTAGTTGAGATTGGGGGATCTTATCGGACAACACAATCACACAGCCGATACAATCATCCATAGCAAAAATGTTCATAGAACAAACAACTTCAAATTCTTACTATCTTCAAGCAACATAAATTAGCTATAGGAGTACAAACAGATCAATTTGATCTCAATCACCTTTCTCAAACTTCCCCAAAAGATTTCCCCCTCCAAAAAGATCTCTCCTAGCATGTATCAATCTCCATTATATCCTTCGGTGGCTAGGAAGTTATATCGAATTAGATTCTAGCCATTACAATAATTGAATCACTGCATGAATGAAAAATGCAATAGCAAGTTGAAAGTCTGCAAATGTTGTATTAAGCTGAAACTCTACAAATGCAGTAGAAAGCAGAAGATCCACAAACAACCAATTCAAACAGGAAATTCCACATGTTCAATTGGCTAGCAAAACTCTACAATTTGTACATGGTGATGTCATCATTACACCAAGCTTACCCCATGTTGACGTCATCGTTGGAAGTGTTCATTTAAATTGATTGATTGAACTTTGAAATGTTCAGTTTACTTGAGTTTACTCACAAATCTTGATGGCCATAAGAAACTTGCAAAATCTAGTTGGATGTGGGATTCTTGAAAGTGTCAGATGGGCAAGACATTCCCACAAGCTAGATGACTCTGACATTCCCACAAATGTAGAAAACCCATTGGTACTGGTTGTGTGTCATGCCCCACAAAAATAAAACTCCCATGTTGATCATAAAAGGCAATTAAATAGTACAAACCATAAGTCATGAGGCATTCCTGAAGAGACACGAATATGAAAGACGCGATTACTAATCATTAATGATGTCGTCCAAACCAAAAGATACATCCCCTCAGATAATAAGGAAATAACAAGGATAGGCAGATAGTGGGAGAAAGACCAATGATTATACAAGAATAGTATTAATTAAATTAATTATTCTTATCTGTAGAAAGTTGTGTCCTTTGCAATCAATACCTTGAAAGGTCATGGCCCCTTACCCCATCGGGGGTATAAAAGGATGAACAATCAAGGAAGAAGGGGCATCGATTAAGGAGAAACAAGATACATACCAGTAGTAAGAGAGATGTCATGCCCCCGCAAAATACACAAAGATTGTTGAGTCGAGAAAAATCAAACTGCCCCAATACAAGTTAACCCATGCCAAAGAGGAAGTTAATCAAATGAATATTAAAAGTTAAATAATCATTAGGTAGCGAATTAGTCAAAGACGCAACGATTAAGCAATAAGGCTGTGATTAGTCAAAGTAAAAGACACGTCTTCTAAATAAATACATGATACGAAGAGGCATGACCCTTTACGATGGGAAGTATTAAAGTGATGCAAGGAGATCATTGAATCTGGGAAAGATACACTTCGGTGGACACAGGGAATACACAGGCACAATAGATCGGTTGAAGGATCCATACACCTACAAACCCAAGCATAGGAGGGATCAACACATCTCATTATCACGGTTGGCTAATTATCTTAGATACTCTATATTCAAGTGTATCTTTTCTGCAATCAATATTTACATATGTGTGCACCATTGTTTATATAATAATCAGTTTGTTTAAGTGATATATGTAATGTGCTTGACCGTCTGAAACTCGTGTGGTAGGATGGGCCTGGGGTGGAGTGGTAGTTAGGTGAGAGCCAATAGAGCCCACTTATGACCCCCGCTCAACTCCCCAGATGGAAAGTGTCTTCCGAGAGTCGAGGTCATGATGGGAAAAGCAGGTACTAAGTCGCCTAGGGGGAGGGTTGTGGTATACACCCTCTTAGGCTTGGCATATGGCTTCGGGCGGACCCATCATGCCCCTTCTCCCAACTATGTTGCATTGTTGATGATTTATGGATTGTGATGAAATGGTCTAACCCTAACTAGCGTATGTACCTATTTGCATATATTGCTCATGTGGTGAATGCAAGATTCTAGTCCAAGATTACTTCGTTAAGGAGATATTTATTTAACAAGGTGAAACCCTAACCCTAATTTGTTGTCCTTTGTGATCAATAGGCAAATTCTAGGGCAAATCGAGATAGGGGACATCACAAGAGAATCAGTCTAGTTCATCACCACCACTTTCTATTATCAGATCGATTGATACATTCAGGTGTATTTCTGTTATTTATTATCTTACATCTATATAGCTATGATCCTGCATAATAAAGGAATATTAAATGCGTAATTTCTGCAAGTAATTGTTTACCTATATATGCATATTGCTTATAAGTTAATAGCAAAGGATTTCTTATGATTGAATTAGAATTATGTTGACTGTCTGAAATCCACCTTGTGGGAAGGGCTAGGGGTGAAGTGGTAGGGGCTAGAAGCCCACTTGCGACCTCCACCCAATTCCTCAAGAAGGAAGGGCCAAGGGTGAATGTAATGTCCCCATTTTTAGCACTACACTTTCCAGCGAGTGAGAGCCTATTCTCGGATGCCTGTAGGCTAGTCAGTGGCAAAATTAGGGTTTCCATTTTAGAGGAGGTTTTGAAGGCTTGCATGCGAGATTTTCTGATGCATGTCTGTTGGAGCTTTTTGGGTTTTTGGAGAGCTTTGAGATGTGGTAACATGCATGACGAGATGTTGACTTGCAATTTTGGCTGTTCCTTGGCTGTTTTGGAGGTTTGCATGTTGGAGTTTTACAATTCTGATTCTGGATTCCTTCTGGGTTTTCAGAGAGCTACGCAGTGGTGTGACATGCAACTGAATCAGAGAACTTTTTTGGACTTACTATTTTTAGTAAGTACGACGGCTGCTCGGATTGTGGTTAAAATGAGTTTGGAACAACTTACTATTTTTAGTAAATTCTATTTTTAGCAGGGTTTCTGCAATTCAGTTCTGTGCAGTGTTCCACGGGCGTTGGGGACGGGGGGACAAAGGGCCTAAGTTTGGGGACGGCGGGGGGACGACAACGGGGGTGTGGCAGGGTGGTGATCCTGATATAGTTATACTTATACTTATAGTACTTGAAAAACTAGTTTTGAAAAGATGTATAACAGTATAAGAATTACATTTCAAATGAAACTATAGGAAATTAATAAAATTATAACATAGTAAAATTTGAAATACTAAATCTAAATACGATGATTTCTTGAATGCTAATTGCTAAATAAAATTTGGCAAATGAAACTGTCAAATTGGAGATTTCTATTATAATTTATATCGAAAATATGAATATCTGATGTCATATGAGATATCACAAAGTCTATAAAGATGATTACATGATTCATCATTACAATGAGTAGCAAATGCCAAATAGTAAATACAGATACTAATAGCAATAGCATTACAAAAGACAAAATGCCAAAATGTCAAAACTCAAAATGTAGTGAAGGGAGGTCTCTAATCATCTGCAAGTACAAACTCCTCATCACTGGAATTGCTAGACTCCACAAGGTCAAGATCCCTCAAGCTCACATCAACCAGCCCTTTATCTGAAGTGGTAGGATCATCCTCATCAATTTGTGAAGGCTCCTCTGGCTCCACATCCCATCGTGCTACTGGACTCTCCTTGTACCCAAGTGTCTTGCAGTCTATGAGACGCAAAGCACTGTGTACAACCACAAGCTTCTCTGCTCCCTTAGAGGTAAGTCTGTTCCTCTTAAGAGAGTGGATGAAGCTATATGTAAACCAGTTCCTCTCAACAGCCAAAGAACTGGAAACCTGGGATAGCAAACGGATAGGTAGAGTGGTGGTCAAAGATTTTGTACCATGACAATTCCACCACAAAAGTGGGTCCTCTTGTGCCATAGATTCTATATCCATCTTTGCCGCATCTGAATAGTCTCTAAGAGTGGCAAATTTGGTCATGTTGACGTGTTTTTTAGGACAACACCAACACAGAATAAAATGTCCAACAGTCACTCTATTCCCTCTTGATCAAAGTATTCCGCATGCTAAGATTGCATGAAAGTTCATGCGTTCAACTCCAAGGTTCCTTTTAGTGCGAATAGACTCAGTTGGTTGATGTGAATATGCTGGTTATTTCAAGGGGACTTACGTGAGTTGCTCATTCAGAAGAAAGGATTCTCAAATTTCAGGAGATTTGTCGATGACGCTCGGGTTCTTAAACTAATCGGATAATATTGAATGTAAAAGGATTCAAGGCATAGAGATGCTACCATCTACTCCTAAAGGGTGGAGGACGAGGATCGGCTTAAACAATCTTCAAACCAGACTTTGCTTCGTCTCCTTTCGGACAACTCTGACAAAGCTGATGCAATCTTCAAAGGATGAATAAGATGTTCAAATTGTGATTCAACATGTGCACTCTGTCACAACGATGCAAATGAACACACGAATCACAACCGAAGTTAGGTACTGATATTCCAGTTGACCACACAAGGCGAACTTACCATCAGCAAGCCCGCTAGTGGTATGGATGAAAGAAGATATGCTCAAACCACGACGCCACACTCCACAATTAACAACTACTTGCATAAAATAAAGTCTACTCCACTCTATCAATTTGAATTGGAAAGACGAAAAGGCCTTGCTAGCTATTCACAACAAAAGATAGAACCACCATGCAATGAAACTCTTTATATTATGAAAAGTGTTCACAACAACCGTTTACAAAACTTTCAAAGGGAAAGTTTTCTTTCCTTTCCAAACTAAGCTATCCTCTAAGCTATCTCTCTATCTATTCTAACTTCTATCCTCTATACTCTCTGATCTCTTGATCTAATCTAACATAGATTACAAATGAGGGGGGATGCCCCTTTTATAGTTGGCCCAGTCCAACGGACGGCTTAGATTGAATTACAATAAAGGGCTCAGATCGAGCCACATATGCCCTAATTAGGGTTCTTGCCCTAAAAACCGCCACAAAGAGGAGTGGGGCAATGAATGCACAGAATATTCTCCACTCCTCTGCAGGAACCATTATCTGCAATTAATGCCCATTTTCTTCCTCTAGAAGATTCTCGTCCAGAAACGCGTTCCCACTGTTCTTCTCTGCCAATTCTGTTGCATTAGGAGGAGAGTGAAAGAGTCTCTAAGATCGTCTCCGCAGATAATAAAATTGAAAGGATTTGACGTTCAGCCCTCCTGTTGCTTTGACTCTTGGATGCATTTCTTCTTTGTGACTTTCACATTTCTCTAGCCCACTGCCTTGGGCTCATTTGCCTCTTTTGCATCACGTTCTTAGTGTCTTAGCCAAATCTTCACTGTCATTTCTTCTTTCCCAAGTTGCAACGTTGTCTAGCTCCGTCAAGTCCTCACGCCTTGGCTTCAACGTTCATCCTGCAAAACAAAAGAAGAGTATCAGAACACTTTATAATCTAAATTCATTTTACTTACCTAATTTCCATGTTCTGACCGCTTGATCTCCGGATCTGGCAGAATTCATCACTTTTCTAGCAAACTTTTATAACTCTTCAACATCCGAATGCTTGATGTTCTAGCTTCATTCCATCTTCAGATTCTCCTATGCTTTGAACAAATTTCACCTCCACCCTGTGATTGTATTTGACCCCCTGTTGCTTTATTTTACCGTGCCTTAGAAAATTTATCCCTCGGAGCCTTAGGAACTTTGTTGAACGGGTGGCAGGCCAAAATCCCTGCCGAAACAACACGAGCAAGGTGTGGAAGAACCTCAAATCATCTCCCAGTGAGAAATATCCAACACCCAGAAGAAATTTCCCCTCAGAAATCATCGTTTTCATGTGTATCCAGACGAAGGGGTTCATTTAATTATTATTATTATTATTATTTTTTTGAAAAATAATAAAAATCAGTAAGGTTTGTTCATTTTCAAATCTGGGTGCATTTCATGCCTGCAGTCTTCACTTTTTTATGCTTTGGTATTTTTCCTTATTTTCTTGAAGAAATTCCCTTTATGTTCATGGGCGCACCCTACCTTGCACTAGGAAAATTTAATATTACCTCCTCTTGATTGCTGGGTGCATTTTACTCCCTTTAGCATTATTTTTCCACCCTTAGAATATTTCCAGGCCATTTTATCCCGCCTTTGAAGAATTCTCAAACTCATCTCATACCTTATCTTGCCCTCCGAAGAATTTCCAATTCCTCTTTGTCATGGGCGCATTTCTCTTAGTGAAATTTTCTTTCACTTAGAAATTTCTTCTAAACCTCGAAGGGGGCACTTCACAGGGCCTTCTTTTAGTTTTCACGCCTTAGATATTTTATTTAACTTCTTCCTCTTAGGGCGCATTTCACATGTGGTGGAGGCAAATCCTCAACGCCTTAGCATTTGTCTTACCTTGTCTTTACATCTTAGGCGCATATGAGGGTATGAGGGGGAACTTGCCACGCCTAGCGTATTTTTCTTCATGTTTATTTCTTTTGAGGGCGCATTTCATGTATGCTAGAGGAAGATGTGGGCGCATTTAGGTATGTGAGGAGGATAACTTTCAACGCCATGAAACTATTTTAATACCCCTTCCACCTTGGGCGCATTTCACACATGCTACCTCCACTTTCAAGCTTGGGCGCATCTTACCTTTGGAGAAGGAATTTCCACGCCTTGGAAACTTCTTGCCATGCCTTCTCTTCTTTGGGCGCATTTCACCTATGTAGGAGGAACTTTTATACTTAGAAACTTTTCTCTCACTCCCCTCTTTGCTTACTTCATGACTTGGGCGCATTTAGGGTATGCAGCTGCAATTTTGTGACTTAGGAAAATTTCTAAGTCCCCTCCTTCTTGAGGGCGCATTTGAAGTAGGGAGGAGGAAATTTTATTGCCTTAGATTTTTCTTTCACTCCCCTTATAGCTTTGGGCGCATTTGGAGGGTCAAGCTTCCATTTTAAACTTAGAAACTTTTTCAAACTTCTTGCTTCTCATCTTGGGCGCATTTTGACCCATGCACTTCCATTCTTCAAGACTTAGAAAATTTTCTAAGACTCATGCTTACCTTGGGCGCATTTGAGAGGGTCAGCTTCCAGTTTTCAATCCCTTAGAATTTTTATCACCATCTCTTCAAGACAGGGCGCATTTAGGGGGGTCTCCAGGAATTTGCCATGCCTTAGATATTTTCTTGCTTGATATCCTTGCTTGAGGGCGCACTTAGGGGTGGCTACTTCTGTTTCATACTTAGAAAATTTTCACATCATTTCTTGGCAACTTTGGGCGCATTTCCACTAGCATGCTTCCATTTTGAGTTGAGGGCGCCTTCTGATGGTGGAGCTTTTGTTTTATACTTAGAATATTTTGACCTCTTTAGCCTGCCTTCACATTCTATTTTTAGGAAGTCTCTGCTATTTTGACCTCCACAGCCCTGTCTGTTATGCATTTTACACCATGTGACCTCCTTTGCTTGGTGGACTCGTTTTCGCCTGTCCTACATGCCAACTTGCTATTTATAGCCACCTGCTATTTATAGTAAGCCCTTGACTTTCTGACTTCCACTGCTCCGTTTGACTTGAATCTTGCTATGCCTGATCCTGATAACTTGAGTGCCCTGCTCATACCTACCTTGGGTGCAGACCTGCTATTTATAGCCATGTCCTGGCTTACTAAAAATAGTAAGTTCTCCGATTTCGCTCAAATTTTGCTAGCAGGTACCTTGAAGTGTGTTGATGTTGGTGAGGTACTTCGTTTTGACAACTTCTGGATTTCACCCCCTATAAAAGTGGAAACCCTAATTTGACTTGCATGTATCCCGAACAGTCTCCGTTTGACTTCGTTCCTTCTGCATGTCGTTTTGCTTGCTGAACTGGAGTGTTAGGTGGCTGCCAGAGTGTACCTGCCAAAAATAGAAACTGTCTGAAAAGTGACTCATCCACTGCTGAATGATTTTGCATGTCATATTGCCTGTGGGATCTCAAGAAACCGAGAAAAACCCAGAAAACTGGTCTGCATGCATGCGTTGGCTAAAAATAGTAAGTCCTCGAAATTTGATCTTCTCTGCTTGCATGTCACACTGTTGCGAAGCTCTTGGAAAACCCAGAAGGAGTATCTGGACATGCGTTGAAGAACTCTGCATGCAAACCCTAAAAATAGCCTCCGAAGGCTGAACTCTGAAAGTGATCTTCTCGGTTTGCATGTTATATCGTTGCGCAGGTTTCGAGAAACCCAGAAGTAATCTCCGGACATGCAATGAAGAATCATATGTTTGACCCCTGAAAATGGCTCCTGAAGCTTGAACTGCTAAAAATAGCAAGTTGTCTGATCTGGCTCAAAATTTACGTGCAAGCAGCTTGATGTGTTCTGAATGTGTCGAAGCTGACCGAATTCCGAAATTTCGATAAAATAGTCCCAAATTAAATACTTACTAAAAATAGCAAGTTGCCGGAATACAGTGAAAATTTAATGGGACCCTGCTGGAAGCCTTCTGACTGCTGTACGAAGCCTGGATTTCAATTTTATAACTTAGTTTGACCTTAAATAAGCCTGAAGGATGAAAACCCTAATTACACAGACTTAACCAATACTTCAACCTGGGTCAGATGACAGGACATCCCCGGAAGGACTAGAGATAGAGAGAGAGACGCACTAACCAAAGCCAAACGACCAGAATGGAGCAGAAATTAGGGGGGTCCCCATCTGGATGGGGTGATGTGTGAAAAGGTCACAACAGGTTCACTCAGTGCGAATTGTGTCGGCATCTCCAGAATCATACATCTTCTCTATGCACCTAAAGAAACCCGCCTTCACCTCATCATCCTGAATCGGTGTCACTCTACCCGGTCTAGCCTTCTACCACTTAGGATTCAAGGCAAAGGCAGCCATATGCAAAGGAGTGTTCAACTTGTCCCATCTGCGTTGAATGATTGGCCAGATGTGCTCATTGTAGAATGCTAGAGAGGGGTCCTTCACTCTCACAACAACCCTCATCTGGTCAAGCATAGAGTCGATGCACTCATACACCTCTCCAAGGTTAGGTGCATCCCCATCCCCATATCTAATAACTTGGAATACTGGAGAAATGATGGAGACAATGTATTTCGCATCAGTCCAAAACATGTCACTCTTCACTATCTCCTTCATCCTTCTCCCTTGCGTTGTCTTGGCCTCGGCCCACCTATTCCAATCATTAGTCATAACCATGAGTTGCAATGCCTCTTGCAACTCAATCATTCTCTCCAAGAGAATGAAATATGATGCATATCGGGTCTCCATCGGTTTCAAGAACTCCTTCGCGAAGGTCTTGAAGAGTGCATGTGAAGTGTGGTGGTTGCAAATAAACATCTGCACATCTCTCGCATCGGTGACCACTCCTCTGATCCAATCAATTTTACCCATGTCCTTGAGTGCTTTGTTCATGGCATGCACACAACATGGGGTCCACCAAATATGACTATAGGCTACCTCAATGAGTTTCCTTGCTGCTCTACACATATGGGCTGCATCTGTGACTACTTGGACCACATTTTGTGGCCCAACCTCCTCAATAGCCTCCCTGAGGACCTGAAACTGAAAATTAGCATCTTTGCGATGCCCTGTACAATCAACTGCTCTAAGGAAGTATGGGCCCTCTGCACATGTGACCATGATGTTGATGAGTGGACGATGGCTAATGTCCGTCCACCCATCCATAACTATGCTGCACCTAGATGCCACCCAACATGCCTTCATCTTCTCCATCAAAATATTGATCTTGGAATAACACTTATCCAAGATCGAAGTCCTCATTTTCGTCTCACCTGGTGGCACATATGATGTTCCTCCCTTAGCCACCATAGCCATCATCTCCCTATAATAAGGAGACCGTGTAACATGAAATGGAATGCCATTGGCAAAGAAGAACTTGCTAATGGATTCATCTATCTCATCTCTCAGCTGCACATTAAACATATCAGCAATGGGGTTACTCTGCGATGTCTGCAACTTGCGTTTCCCTGCAGCTGTCCCCCTAGCGACACTAGTAGTGGAAGTGGATGGAGATTCAAATGTCATTCCTCCCGTCTATGAAGCATTAGGAGAAGTATGTGGCGCATCATGGATGCACTGAAGGGCTGCTCTAGCAGACAAAGTAGTAGGGGCTGAAATATTTGTGCCATTTGAAACTCCCCAAAGCCTGTTAAACTCAATTCTATAATGTATATTTTTAGTTTCCTTCAGAAACTTACAAGGCTCCACATCTTTTCCTGTCTAAAAACGAAAGTGTGCATTCGCTCTAGTGATGCTACCATACCATTCAACCTTTCAAATGTTGCACTTCCACTTCCTTGTTCCCCCACCTGTATGTGATGTGCCTTGTATTCTTGAAGCAAACTGTTTAAGAGGAGACTTAGGATCAAAAGGACCCCTAGCATACTCTGCCAACAACTCTGAAGGGCAACTTGTACTAGTTGGTGCACTCGCCATGGAACTAGAATGGGCTGCAGGATCAGCCCCATTCATTCTCAGGTTCAAAATTTGAATTATGTTCACTATGGGAATGGATTTCCATGTCATCCCCATTCATGCTACTGCTCATTGTGAAAGTGACACTGCACAAAATTAAAATAAAATCAACCTAGTTTAACAAATTGAAATACAAATTTGAAATTTTAATTTTGAAAACAAAATTTACAATTTATAATTTAATTTTTTTATATTATTTAAAAATAAAAATAAAAATATTAAATAATAAAATTTGATGTTGAATCTTGAGGGCAAAATGATGAAGATGAATGAATCATTCATAATTTTGCCCTCAAGATTCAACATCAAATTTGATTTTGAGATGATGAAATTTTAAAAAAAAAAAAACAAGTTTAGTATAAATTTTTTAAAATAAAAAACCTGATGTTGAATCTTGAGGGCAAAATGATGAATGATTCAATCATCTTCATCATTTTGCCCTCAAGATTCAACATCAAATCTGATTTTGAGTCTTTGAGATGAATAAGAAAAAAAAAACAAGTTTAAACTCAGAAAATAAAACAAAAATAACAAGAAATCTGAAAAAAACTTCAAAAACCCTACATTGTACTTGATAAATCTCTCCAAAATGCAGTAGGATCCTCTTCCTCCTCTTCTTCTTGCTCCTTCTCACTCTTATAACACTTGCAATCACTCTTTTCACTCCATCAAGTTTTTCCTCTTCAGCTGGCTGCAAAAAAAATCAGTCATTCAAAATGTGAGTGAAATGATAAAATTACATTGTTTTGTGTTGTTTTGGAGGAAGGGGTGGGGCCCACGCCAAATTAGGGTAACCCCAAAACACTTAAAAATGCAATTTTTTTTAATAAATTTTTAACTTTTATGCTTCCATTGACGTGGGCTCGACAGGAGACGGCTAGGCATCTCCCCAGGAGACTTGGAGACGTCTCCCAAGGAGACTTGGAGATGTCTCCACGTCTCCATGTCTCCTGGGAGATGCGAAGACATTTCTCCGTCTCCGACGAAGCATCAGTGGCAGTGGCAGTGGCGGGACGGCAAGAAACGCCAAGTACCCGTTTCCTCGTCTCCGAAAGGTCCTTGTTTCTAAAACTTGGTCAAAAATGGGGGAAACACGTCCCCGTGGAACATTGGTTCTGTGGCTATATCTGGTGGGTCAGTTTGAGCAGTTTGGTCTCCAACACTCTTGGTGCTATTTTTGGCAGTGCTATTTTTAGCAGCAGTTCACAAGTTCTGTGCAAAGGCTATTTTTGGTAGGTGTTTAGCAGTTTGATACTATGGCTATATCTGGCAGGGCAGTATATTCTATTTGGTCTCCAACTTTTGAGGTATTTAATTTGGCAAGTTAAATATTTGAGGAGATAATGTTTTAAGTGAAAATAATTCCTTTGCAATAATGAACGACTTCATAAAGGAAATTATTTAAGTGATTTATAATGTTTATTTTCACTTAACTTATGGGACGCCAATATTATACTTTATTTGCATTTTATAAAGTATATTGCCTTCATGAAAAAGGGACGCTTTGGAGAAGATATTTGGATAATTATAAAGTATTTTCCTCATATGCTTTTGGACGCCTAAGTGAAGGAGGTAAAATACAAATTACAGTTTATTGAAGGTAAATGTGGATTTCACCTTGGGTGCCCTAATTGGAAGGAAAAAGAATTCGAATTTGGGAAGAAGTTATAAATATGAGAGTTGGCCTTCATTTGCAGTTATCTATTGTTTATCTTAACAAAATGTTGCTGAAATGGTTTCAGACATATTGCTTCGAGGAATGCATACCTCCTAGCTTATCAGTTTCGTACTTGAGAGATAGTACCTAGTTGTTGAGACTACTTCTTCAATCCAGAGGTTGCAGATTGAGCTTCAAGTTGGTTTTTGAGTGATATTTCATATTTTGGAGTTGCTGGTTTGGTGCTTGGCTGAAGCACATTTTTACTCGTTGCTCCGCACTCGATTTTTTGTTGATTTTGGGTATTGAACCTATGCTTTAGTCTACCTTGGGCGGGGGTCTTGCAAAGTTTCAGAATTCTTGGTGGGCTCTTGGTTTTTATCTTGCTGGTCGACTTCTCCCAAGTCATACTTTTGCCTGGGAAGTGTCGGAAAGTTTTAGAAAAATAAATAACTTCAGTTTGTCGTAGTCTCTTAGTTCTATCTTGGTCACCCTTCTCTTATGCTTCATTTGCACTTGGTTTGACGTCATTCAGAGGTGTTCTGACGAAGTTATGAGCGTTTTGGTTATTCTAAGGCTTGCTGGTATGAATTTTTGATTGCTGCAATTTTTTATATCAGACCTGACATTTCAGTCCTTTTAACTATATTTCATATGTTGGATAGCTTGTACTTGTTTGCAGTTCATTTCCTAACATTCTGGAGTTCATTGGTTATCTATATCTCATTGTATTTACAGATTGTTCATCATATTGTAATGCTGAATCAATAGTACTGATCAACTCTTTACTTTCTGCACTTTACATTTTGTATCCCCACTTTAGTGGGAGAGACTGGCTTCGCCGTTTATTTATTTTTCAGTATTTTCTTTCTTGTACCGCTCGCTGAAAAGCAGCAGGGGTCGGCTAGCCGCCCAAATATTTACTTTCAGTACTTTGTAATTCACTCCCGCTGAAAAGTGGTTGAGTTGCATTTCTCATATTGCTGATCGGCTGAGCCGTCAATACACTTCCGTTGAATAAGTGGTTAAGTTGCATATTTACTTTCAGCATTGTAATTTCAATTCCAGTCCTCCCATTGAATAAGTGGTTGAGTTGATTGTTATTTCCTCTCATTGTACTTTCCTGTAGTTTTGATTTTATGCTAACGACCCCCTTTCGAGTATGCTCTCACCTTGCCCATACTGGGATCTGGGTTGATCAGAAAGAGAAAGGATTCCATTCAGTTGGTTTATGGTTTCACTAATGTTAACGGGTGAAATTAATGTGTTAAATAATTGAAAAAAATTGGCTAGCACATTTCAGTGAAGTGGTATGAGCCGAAAAAGCCCACTTGCAACCTCTACCCAATCCCATAGGATGGCAAGTGTCTTTAGGAGTTGAGACATTGATGGGGAAAGCAGGTACAAGTTGCCAAGGGGGAGGGTTATGGTATACACCCTCTTAGGCTCTGCATATGGCTTCGGGCGGACTCATCATGTCCCTTCTCCCAATTTCCTAATATATTGCATTATTGATAATCCATGAATGTGAGGCAATTGTCTAATCCTAACAAGCATATATACATATTTATGAATGTTGTTCATGTGGTGAATGTAGGATTCAATCCAAGATTACATCATTACAGAGATTTATTTGATAAGGTGAAAACCCTAACCCTATTTTTTTGTAATTTGTGATCAATAGGTGAATTCTAGGGCAAATTAGGATACGGGACATTACATTGTGTTGGAAAACACATTGGAACCGGTTGTAAACATAAAAAGTATTGGAAATTGTGTATTTAAACATGAAGCTTCACGTCATAAATCACAACTCAAAAACCTTCTTGATAGGTTTCACGTAAGGTCTCCATTCTCAATCTTTTTGCAGGTTTATGGATAAAGTTTCAGAGCCATTTTTTCAAGCAATCAAGGGGGCAGTGTTTAAGTACTAATGCTACAATGACTTTCACCACTAATAGTGCTTTCCATTCATATTACAAGTTTAGATTGGACTGTTGCAGAAAAAGAATTACCACATCAGCTTGCAGAATTACCAGCTATTTCCTTCGTCTTTCAAAGTGCCTACCGGATTTGAACAGCTACCGTTCTTGCAAATTAATTACATGTCTGTGACAGTGGTTTCAAACTTGTTAAATCAGCACTTCAGCATCTTTACCTGCAAATTACCATATTTCAGACTGTCACAGCAATAGGACACTTGAAAAATCATTACTTTTCAGACTGCTACAGTGACTAGCTACAATCATTCTTTACCAGTTTAACAGCAACTTTATTCTTAAAAAATCATTAATTTCTGAGTTACAACAAGAAGGAGCTTGTTTTGTCATCGTGGAGCTGTGTGAAGGCATTATAGAACCCAAAGATCCAATGACACATGGCATATTTCATGTCCACGATACGGTGCTAGGTCACATAAACATCAGTGACTTGAGGAAATAAGATTGTGTCAGAGCTGGAAGCAAGCTAGCCTGCAAACTAGCAGAACATGGACTCATACAAGTAGCATCCTTCACTGTCACTGTTATATCCTTAGACCTGGTGACGGCTTGCATTCATCACTAGGATGGAAATAGAAGAAGAATTATTTCTTTTGATAACAAGGTTATATGTTGCCCAGATGCAGACTTCATCGAATTGGCCTTCAGTTTGTAGCCCTACAAAGAACACAGATTATCAACCTAGAAGATTGTGAGCTCTAATGGGAAAGCATTATTTCGAAATGTCAAAAAGAATTGAATAAGAAGTGTTTACTTGTACCATACAAAAAATATGATCATTTGCCAAAAATGCTATACAGATGTGACTTCAAAGAAGACCTCCAATATGATTGCTATGCTAAATTGAGTAATAGGGCAGAAAAAGGCAAGACATTCAAGAACTGAATGTTATACATCATGAATCTGATATGTGAAGGAAGAGTTTATGTTGATTGGGGGCACTTAATTAGTGATTCAGTCCATTTTCAGCTGACCAAATTCTTTGAAATGAGGACCTTCCATATGGTGTCATACCTAGTATATTCCCTTGTGCAAAACACTGCCCAGGCTTGGAAAAGATACATACTCGAGGAAGATTTTACTTACAGTATCCATAGTTGGAGTACAAAGAAGCTTTGAAACATCTCAAGAGGGTAAATGATATGTTCACAATGAAGATTGTGCAAGATTTTAGCAGCCAATGCCATGCTCATATTCCAGATTATCCACAATCAGTCATCTCAGAATGGGCTGATTGCTTCATACAGCTCCCCACATTTTCCTACATCAAAGTATATGGCTTTGATTCTCAACCAAACAAGCTTCCATGATGTCCCAGTGATTGCATTCTTCTAATGGAATATTGTCGATAGTAAGTAGTAATTCATGACTGCTGCCAAAAGAGACGAAGAGACATTGGTTAGGTGTTCATTTCCCAATCCTAATTGGGCCATATAGGTGTATTGATGCAGAAGATACCAATTGTATAGATGCTGAAATTTTGCATTTCAATTTGATACCTAATCATTTAAGCAGGTTTTCTGACTCTTAAGGCATTGTTGGTCGGGAGACTTAGATCAACCTTCACCCATGATCCAAATACGGAGGATCTTTAGGCAAATTACCTAGATGAGTTCGAAGTATGTAGAAGAAGACACAGTAGGTTAACCTTGGATCAATTAATAATGCTTGCAGCTGAGCTAATACCATTTGAACTTGAGGAGATAGGAGAGGAAATGTTATTCCCTTGTTCTGTTTAGACAAAGATAAATCTTCACCCACATTCAACATTTGCTAGGTCACTCCAAGATGAAGCCACTGAAGAAATCACGAATAACATAGTTGTGGAAAGATCCAAAGCATTCATAGAAAATAAAATTGGCTGAAAGAATTCAAGAAACTTCTCACAAGAAATGAGCAAGACAACCTGACAAAAACATAGAGATAATTGTGGATGTAGAAGATGAAGTTCCTGCTGTTTAAGACAAAAATGGAAAAATGAAAGCTTCAAGTTCATACAAGAAAAATTCTTAATCAAGTAAAGTTAAACTTTTTGTCAAGAAGAGAGTTATTTCTCCTTCACAAATTGATATCATTACTTCTCCAAAAATTACAAAAGCAACTTCTTGTAATCAACACCCAACCATGCCTCAAGAAAACATAATGAACACATTGCAATTCCAAGTGCCAACATAGATAGTATAGAATGGGTGTAGGAAAATAGGAAGAAGAGGAAAATAGTAGTGGCAAGGACAATGAACTTCACTGCAGTTTCTAGCTTGATCTCAGAAGAGAAATCAAGGCTCAAAAAGAACTAGGAAGGACACAATTGCAAAAGAAGAAATACCACAAGACCATACGGATTTACAGAATTTGCAAGCTGTTGATTATCAGTTCACAGAGGTTAATTTGGGACCTGTAAGCAAGCAGAGCCACATGGAGATTATAGATTTTGTCACCTAAAGTACCAAGGATAGACTAGAAAAAGATGGTGAAGACAAAGTGTTAAAGGCCAAATAAAAACAAAGCACTCAGAGAATATATTGCACATCTAGTATCAAAACCAAGATATAATTCACCATCAAAACTTGATATTCCTCAAAAATAGCAGTTAGATGAGTTGGTAGCTCATGGGAAAACAATTCAGTAGTGGATCGACAATTTGAATGAGGATGGTGAAGACCATTGATGGACTATTCAACTTGTTGAATGAGTTTCAAGATGCAAATCGATAAGCTTGCAAATTAGAGTTTTCTTTGTCTACTAGTGTTGAAGTGTATAATAGCTGTTTGGACTGTCTTGAGCTGACTGAGAACTTGGGGATTGATGAACTTCTAAAGTTGAAAGCTATTAATATTGTATTTGACCATCCAATTCTTGATTGGGTGGCAGGTTGTCAATTAATTTCTGAAATCCAAACCGTTGCCTTGAAGACTGTAAAAGAAGCTATATCAAAGTTGTGAGCAACAGAAAAAGATGTTTTTGTCTCTCAGTGATAGTTTTCCTATTACATTTTTAGATGATCTAATTGAAAGAAACAGAAGTTTTGAGAAGCTGGTAATGATACACTTGGGAGGATCTAATTATGACATCAGTCACATGGTGGAGTTAATAAAGATAGCTATCAGATTTGGAGCTTTCACACCCAAATAATCAAATTATCAAGTGCCAGTCATAAGAAGTAGAGAGTTTGTTTAGCTTCAACGAAGAAGAGAAAACTCACTTAGAGGCCATCTATGATAGGTGTAAAGGACTTTGAAAATAAAGTTCATTTGGCTACACAAAAAGATGCAACACCTTCTTCAACATCGCCAAATATTTCAGAATCAAATGAAGCAAAGAATGACTAAATTAGTCATTATTGGTGATAAATTCTGAATTTTGTCCACATGTTATTTTGAGCACAAGTTGAGTGCCTATTTGGGCATATTGTAATTAATTTTTCTTTTTAGAATAAGTTCTAATTTATAATATTTTGTTCTTATTTTAGGAGATATGAATAGGATTTGTTTTAAAGAAAAATTAAATAATATCATTTTATTCTTGAAAGCAGCTTCTTGAAGGCTTCTAAATAAGTGCTAAGAGCACATTGTATTCAACATTCATAGTTTCATTGATAGAAGGATTCAGACTTAGGATTTTAGAAGAGTAGTTGAAAGTTGTGCACCGAAGAGGAGAAGAATGAAAGTCAGTTGATGTTGTTGAAAGCTTCGTTCAAATTAAATGCATGTTATTGTAATATGCAAGAAGAAGAATAAGCAAGAGAGAAATTTTGTGTTTACTTTGTGCAGTGTCCACTTCCAGTCTTCTTGGGCAGCTTTGCATGTTTCAAAGTGTTTACTCATTCTAGTTGTTATGTTGTGCTATGTTCCAACCGATTCTGTTGTTGCTGCGATGCCAGTGATCTCTGATTTAATCATTAGATAAACATTATTGTTGAATTTTTTTATAGCTAAAAAAAGCAAAAGCAAAAATCCGCGTTGGTGAGACAAGAGTTCTTCAAGTCTTGTGTTCTAACCTTTGAGATAAAAGGAAATAGGTCAAGTTTGCTTTAGTTTATTCATCTTTATGCAAAACCCCAAAGAATAAATTTTATAGTAGCAAGCTTGTTTATTGTTTTAGATTTATGCATAGATTAAATTAGGAAGCTTCTCTTGTGATTTTGAAGACAGAATTTCGTCATCCACCATTATGTTTTGTGTTGCCATGAAAGTGACAAATTAAAACACCAACAACATGCACATGTTTGGTATTCTAGAATTGATGAGTGTTTAATCAAGTTGGGCCTTTCCAAGTTAAGTGCAGATTTTAATTCTTTATTTAATAAATTTAATCTACTTATCTTGGCAAGTATACAAATGAGTTTATTATTTGAGGGAGTCTTAAAAGACTTATACATGGTGTGAGGAGAATTTGATCCATGAAGTTGACATAAAGGATGGAAAAGGCTGGCAGTTTGCTGATAAAGTTTTCCATGTACAAGGGATTTACATGTTGAAGAGGTTTCAGAGTATAGAAGGGAGCAATGATCCAAGCTCATATTTCTTTAAGTTCACAAAAAGATCAATATGATGATGATGTGTCTAGCAAAGGTGAGGTTCAAAATTTTGTAATAGTATCTTGGCTTGTTAAAGAACATCTTCCTCAAAAAGAGGTAGTGTTGGGGTTTACTTGTGTTTCTTTGAAACTGTTCTTCCTTTGCAAAGTAGTTGTATACTGTAATTTACTAATATCCCATTAATAGAGAATCATATCAAGCAATAGACTTGATCTGTGTAGATGGGTTGAAGGTGCAATCAAGTGCAGTGTCAACATGGCACAATAGTGATCATTTAGCTCACCTTGGTTTTTGTGCAATTGAGAGATCAACATGGAGAGGATGTAGTTATGTAGGGGAATAAATTGTTGTGTAGTAAGTTTCTTTGAGATTAGCAGCTAGTTAATTGCTTGAGTGACTTGTAGAAGTAACTTAGTCTCAACTACTTTGATAATGAGTTCTTTGTTAGATAGGTTGATCAATTAGTCAAACTAGTTGATAATCAGTGAAAATGAGTGTCACTACAGTGAGTCATAATCTTAACTTGGAGATTTACTTGACACCTCAACTGGTTTTTCTATGTTAGGTTCTTAGTGCATTTGTCTATTTAAATGTTACATATTTTAATTTTAATCATGATGCATATAGAGACTCTTTTCTAAAATGTCACGACCCCACCCTTGGGTAATTAAATTTTTTCCAACATTTCTCTTCAAACATATAGAAGTAACAAGTAACAAAGACATTACAATAAAATTCTTCCTTTCTTTATTGATAAATACATGCAAGTTACAATATATATTTCCACATGAATTCCATTTTCATGGCAAATATAAATCAGAGTACAAAAGTAAAACAATTACATACATAGCTCATAAGCTTTTGCACAAATATTAGTAAGACGGTCCAGGTTCCCTTCCTTTCAAATCTTGGTGTATCCGTTGCCTGCTATGGAGGAGAAACATCATTCGAGCACTTTTCCGCCAACCACAGACTATTAATGTGGTCCCCCGTGTTGATGTTATAGCAGCTTAGGGCTGCACTTCCTTCGCACAATTTACAAGAAGAAGTACATGAATTAAATGAATAGCCTTCGGCTATTTAATTCATGATTACAATATTTACTAATGTCAAAGGGCCGACCCTTAAAGGATTCGCACTTACTATGGCCGACCCTAAATTGTATTTATTATTTATGTTTTCCTTAAAGGGGGCCGACCTAACTTGAAGAGGCGCCTCTCTTGTATAAATACAAGGTCTTCTTGTCATTGTTCATCATCGAATCCACCAAGCAAGTTCGCATTTCCTTAAGAGCAGAATTCGCACTTCATAGCAGCAGATCCGATTTCAAGGAAGAACATATTCATTTGTATCTTGTGCATCTAGGAGAGGTGCGACCTCATTGTATTCATTGTTGGCCATTGCTGGGCCTAAGTTGTAAGCAAATTTCTGCTCTTGTGCTACATTATATAAGAGATTCATTTGCTGGGTTTTTCTCCCTCAAAAGGAGGGTTTTCCCAGGGTATCTTGTTGTGTTCATTGTCTTATGTGTTGCAATATTTCTAAGTGCTTTCATTGTTAAATCTGATCTAAGAAACACTAACATGGTATCAGAGCGGGTGTGAAAAAGATCGTGATCAGTTTTTTAGCAACACTCACTTTATTCTTTTTCAGTCTATCTTCTAAATTTCTCAAGATGGTGAACGGTCTGAAAATCGAGGATAGACTCGAAGGAATTTCGAACTACACATCATGGAGGTTCAGGATCATGCTCACATTGGAAGAGAATGATTTGGCTGAGTTTGTGAAAACAAAAGTTCTCGAACCTGAGGAGGAAGAAGAGAAGTTGCAGTGGAGGAAGAAAGATATTAGGGCAAAGAAAGTGTTGGTTGATTCCGTCAAAGATCATATTGTTCTGATTGTCTTCAAGTTGGATACTGCAAGGGAGATGTTCAAAACATTGGAAGAGATGTACGAAATCAACAACACCAGTCGTGCCCTAACCTTGAAGCAACAACTACTTCACATTAAGATGGCGGAAGAAGAGTTTGTCATCACCTACTTCATGAAGATTTCCGAATTGGGAGATCAACTCTCTACCATTGGTCATATTGTTGATGACAAGGACTTGACCATGATTGCTCTCAATGGTCTTCTGCTTTCATGGGAGTCGTTTATTCAAGGAATCAGTGCAAGATCTAAACTTCCCAAGTTTGATCGATTGAGGATTGACTGCATTCAAGAGGAGTCGAGACTAACGGCAAGGGGCGTTGGTCAAAGTTCAAAGAATGAAGATTTACATGTTCTCGCCTCTCATTCATCGAAGAAAGGAAAAGGTTGGAAGAAAGGATTTTTTAAAAGGAATCGAGATAATGGGTCAGATGGTGCTCTTGCATTCAAGAAGAAGTGGGATCTCTCTCTCGTGTTCAATGCTTTAAATGTGACAAATTTAGTCACTATGCGAAGGATTGTCCTACCAGGCCTAATCAACATGCTTCATTTGCGGATGTGATTGAGATCTCTCCCCAAAATGATTCTAGTGAATTCCTACTCTAGGCATGGGCCTATGTTCAAGCTGTGAAGGTTGTGTACTAAGCGCAAGAGCAACATATCATACGGTGTCCACCCTTCAGAATATTTTAAAGATAAGTATTCTTTGTTTTTTGATTGTATTTACTATTCTAGGCTAAAATTCAATTTGTTGAGTTATGCAAATCTGACATTATTTACTTAGGATTATGTGTGACCAGTAAATAGTGATCACTGTGATAAGATTCTTTAGATTTATTCATTGCAAGTAGGATCATGCTAATTTGTGAAGATTGCCTTTTGTTTTGCTGAGATTAGCTCTTCTGTGAAATTGAAAGAAAGACATGTCATGATTGATGAATTAATTATCTATTACTCAGGAGATTTTGAAATCCATGAGATAAGTATTGCATGGTTGAATAATGTTCATGAATTGTTTTTGTAATTATTAATTCATGCTATAACATGGAGATAACCTGAGCATCAAGCAATTTGCATCTGGAAAGATTGGATATCGAAGTCATACCGAATGAAGAAATGATCAAGCTTGGAGTCATAGCTTGCAATCATTGGACTATATTGATGGCTGGAGATATCTCTCGAAGTCAAAGTACCTTTCAGGTCGTCATTGTGTTCAAACTGTGAAGGGTACGGATTGATCTGAGCTCAAGTACAACGTATCACACTATGTCCAGCATTTGGACCTATCAGAATAGTTAAAAAGATAAGTATTCTTTGGTTTCTCAGGTATATCATTTATTTATTCTTTGGATCTTGTAATTAAGAGAGATAGTAGACTCTCTTGAATTGTGTTGTGTTCACTAGCATAAGATCTTATTTTCTCTCATGATATAACTTGTACGATTCTAATCTTGATATTTCTTTGGATAATTATGGACTGTTAGTAATCTCTATCTAAAATGCTTCTTGGACAGGTTTAGGAGGAAGAAGATGATAAGAGATTACTTAGTGATGAAAAGCTTGAGGCATCTTGTGAAGAAGTCATGTCAACCAAAGAAATGATCAAAAGGGAGTAAACACTAGAGGGACTGAGTTGGTGGCTAGAGGGAGTACATCTCCAGAAGTCTTCTTTGCAATCTCTGAAGCCAGGATCAAGAGGGAGTTCTATGACTCACTGAGAATAAACAAACGTTGCAGGCAATTTTGGTCAAGTGGTTGATACAAGTGATTGAAGATTTAGAGGGAGCCTAGTGAATCTAAAGAAGATGGTTGTGTTTTCTCTAGATGCTGTTTCAGTTGAGGCCTGCGATGATATCCTGGTTCAATAGGAAGCAGTCTTCTGTGGGACTGAGTACAGCAGAGGCTGAATACTTTATAGATTGTGTGGCAGCTCGTGGCTTCGAAAGTTCCTTGCAGGATTGGTTGAACAAGTATTGAAGCCAACTGTCATCCTTTGTGTTAATCAAAGCTTTGAGAAGCTTTCTTTTTTTATGTGTGTTTCATGACAAAACTAAGCATACCACTATATCAGAGATATGGTATTGAGGAAAGATATTCGGTTGAGGTATATCAGCACTGATGAGCAGATAGCAGTCATTCTCATCAAGCATTTTTTGGGATAATGGTTGTGTACCTTCGAGACAAGCTTGATATGATGGAGAATGAAGTCCTTGCTGAGAGGGAGTCTCAGTATCAGTGTTCCTTTGTTTAATGAGTTCTTCTTTGAAATAAGTTCGAGGTGAAATCCCTTGATAATGCATTTCTCTATTGAGAGAGATTTGAGGTGCAAGCCCTTGATAATGCATTTCTCTATTGAGAGAGATTTGAGGTGAAAGCCCTTGTTTCCACCCTCTGGGAGAGCCATGGTGGATGTCATGTGTGTGACTCCATGACAACATCACGTGAGGGAATCCGTGATGATTTTTTAATGCATTTCTCTTTGAGATTTGAGGTGAAAGCCCTTGTTTCCACCCTCTGGGAGAGCCATGGTGGATGTCATGTGTGTGACTCCATGACAACATCACGTGAGGGAATCCGTGATGATTTATTTGTGCTTGTGTATCACCCTCTGGGAGAGCCATGGTGAAAGTCACATTGAGGTGACAACATCACATTAAGTGTTGAGCACTTGTTTATACCATCTATGGAGGTAGCCATAATGGTTGATATCATGATGAGGTGATATTCTATTTTGTTTTCATTCTGATATGATGTGTCTTGTGCAGATGGAAGTTCATCCCTAGCTAAGAGGGAGTGTTGATGTTATAGCAGCTTAGGGCTGCACTTCCTTCGCACAATTTACAAGAAGAAGTACATGAATTAAATGAACAATATTTACTAATGTCAAAGGGACGACCCTTAAAGGATTCGCACTTAGTATGGCCGATCCTAAATTGTATTTATTATTTATGTTTTCCTTAAAGGGGGCCGACCTAACTTGAAGAGGCGCCTCTCTTGCATAAATACAAGGTCTTCTTGTCATTGTTCATCATCGAATCCACCAAGCAAGTTCACATTTCCTTAAGAGCAGAATTCGCACTTCATAGCAGCAGATGCGATTTCAAGGAAGAACATATTCATTTGTATCTTGTGCATCTAGGAGAGGTGCGACCTCATTGTATTCATTGTTGGCCATTGCTGGGCCTGAGTTGTAAGCAGATTTCTGCTCTTGTGCTACATTATATAAGAGATTCATTTGTTGGGTTTTTCTCCCTCAAGAGGAGGGTTTTCCCAGGGTATCTTGTTGTGTTCATTGTCGTATGTGTTGCAATATTTCTAAGTGCTTTCATTGTTAAATCTGATCTAAGAAACACTAACACCCCGTACATCTATCATTCGATAGATGGCCCTCCCTTCGAACGAAGAGATTAGTAGAGTATCCGGCTGCGACAACCCAATTGAGCATAGTGCTGTGTCCTATACATCTAGAACTTGCTATTTCACAATCCCGAACTAGCATGAAGGATCACAATGAACTGACAGTGTAGTCTCAACTATCTCACATCTAAGTGGATGTCGTACATTTCACTACTTTGGCCAAAGTATTCTCATTCAGTACTTCGAATGAAGGTCATCTATCATATACACTACTTAGGGCCGATTTGACTTAAGGCTATCTTACACTATGCGTAGGCTAAGTCCTTACAATGGGTAGTCAATCACCTCAGACTCACTACAACAACCTATCTATTTAGGAAATGAAACAACCTACAAGTGTCCCTCAGGTAACTCCTATTCCAAAAATCTTTATCCATGGAGTACTTAGCTTATCTCAGTTAACCTAATAAATTAAGCTTTAGACCATACTTGGTGCTGGTTTCATCTCGGTCCTAATAGATATTAACTAGTTTTCTCGTATTCTCCATAAACGAAGATCATATAGAATAAACAACATTCATACAAAAATGTATTTCAATTTATTCCTATTCTTTCTTTCACAATAATCTACTATTCTTAGAATTCCCTTTTTAGCAAAGTAAAGAAAACAGTTTCCTTTTCCCTTATAAATACGTTGCATTCAAGACATATCTTGTAGTCATTGCAAACTTATAATCAAAAAATATAATCATCTTTCACTCAATTAATCAGCTATGCCTATTTTCAGTCAATGCATAAAGACAAACACAAAGAATTCTTTTACTTTCAAAAACAGAGAAATAAGAAGGTTTTCCTCATGCCCGTTTCCTCAAGCTTATCCTTCTTTGATGCTCTTTGAACGTTCCGGAATCCAACTGAAAACAACTCCTTTGTTGATGGCGAATCCATCTAATTGAATTCCTCTAATCTCTCTCTCAAAGGTTTTTTCCCTACTGAATATCCTACTCAGTTACTATTCCCTATGTTTCCCTCTCTAAACTCAGAATGAATGTATCATAGTGACTGGTAATGCAGTTTTGTACTTGTTGTATTTTCCAGAATCAATAATATAGAAATGCGTCTACATAATGTGATGAAAATGATAGCTCAGAATTGCTAACTTAGAATGCTCAGGTGTTGAAAGGCTGGGCATCCTTTTATAAGCCCGTAGTGAAACGGATTCCTCAAAGGAAGGCATGCGAATGGACAACAGAGTGCCCAAAATTAGTCAAAAAGCTACATGGCGGGTTTTCAAGCCCTAAGTCATCAAAAATGAGTGTGAATCGACCTCATTTGAGCTAGCAGATTCAAGACCTGTTCAACTTAAAATTGAAATTGCCACTTATAGGAAAAACGTCCCTCTTTGGCGCACAACAAAGAATGACTCATGTTTGCTGCGAAATTGTCAAGGTTAAGCTTGCAACAACACAATTCTATTTGGCTGGTGTTTTCCTTTTATCCAGCGTTTGATTTTTTCTTCCATTTCTTCCTGCGTTTGAAGCTCTCACTACTTCACGGGAAGGTTTCCTCAATAATTCGCTTATTTCAAATGTCAATCATAATGTTTCAAGGAAATATTTCCATTTTATGAAGTTGGCATACTTTCCATAGAAGTACTTTGCATTTTATAGTGCTTAAAATATTTCAAACATTGCAAATCGATTTCCATAGTTCATTTCCCATGATGCAATAATCGATTATTTCAAATGACTTAATAAAGTTGTCTTTAATTTACCAAATCAATTTCTTCTTTATTCCAAATATATATATTTATATATATTGTTATAGTTTTATTTTACTTCAAAATATATATATGTATATATATTTAAATATTATAATTTAAATATACTTGTATATACATATATATTTATTTTGGTAAAACTATAATAATATATATATTTACATTTATTCATATATACACATTTACATAATATTTGATTAAATACGTGTATTGCGAGCCAGTCAACATACTTTCAATATACCTTTCAATGTATATGTGCATATATGTATATATGTAAATTCCAAGATAATATTATAATAATATTATATTCACAGGTAATAGGTAGCGTATATATGCATGTATATGTGTATAACCAATTATACTGTCATGTACATGTATGTGTATGTATACCATGTCGACACATACGTACGACATATCAGTTTGCCGATCATACGTCTGTATCGCCATGTCTATACATATAGATACGTGTATATGAGAGATACATGTGTATACATATACACTCTGCCCATGCACATATAACCAATCATGTTTCACACCCAAGGTCACAAAACAATAAGTCGGGTTTAAAAGTAACATCACTCACAAAGCACAAAGAAGTAACCTAAACTCCTAAAGCCTATGGATGATTTATCATGACCAACCTTTTTGACTCGGTTCCTCCAAACCTTTTAGTGAAGTGTGTGTATGCTCAATTGATTTACTTTACCGGTTATCCAACCAAGCCCCTCTCCCAAGTGATGTTTCCCCTCCGCCTGGAGGAATGGTTCTCGTTCTTGCATCCATTGACACAAAACCACGGTAGTTACTTGCTCATAACAATTTACAGTATATAAATCATCTTAAGTTAGAATATTCGTTACTCCATAACTTGCATGCAACATTAAACAAGAATTACACCAATAAAAGTATCAATCAAATAAGACAATCATTTAAATAGAACGCATTCATTTTGATAACAAAAACATGTTTTATTCATCACAATGATTCAAACATTACAATCAATTGCCTATGCAATAGTAGCTATACAATCGGGGTGTAACATAAAATTTTGTTCCACTAGAGTATTTCTATTCAGATTACCATATTTAGAGATTATTGTTTTGATTGATGCTTTTGTATTTTGAGCTACCTAGTTTCAGGATTAAAATTTCTTGCAGAATCTGCTTACCATAGTCTAAAAATTAACAAGCCCATGGTGTTTTGAAAATCTGCTGAAAAACTTTGGTAATGGTGAACAATGATGATTATATGCTTTGAAAGCCTGCAATTCTTGGCAAAATCCTATCAATGGCAGACAATGGAGCTGCAACTCTTGAAATATTGAAGAACCGTCACTCCTGTTCTTTTCAAATGGAAAGAATTGAATGAAAAGTGTGGAGTGAGAGCTAAGTAGAAGACAAATCACGGCCCTTGGAGAATGAAATGCCTTTAACTTTTGGGTTTTGCCAAGAAATTCATACCCAAATGGCCTTAGTGTGAAGGAGACAAAATTGGAGAAGAATGGAAAAATCTCAAGGAAGATCCTGGAAGGAGACAAAATTATCTGACCTTAAAAACCTCAATCGAATTATTGCCAAGGAAATTTCAGGCTTGAGGGAGCAAAGATGTGATGGTAAAAGATGACAAAAATCATAAACTTAAGAAACCATTATCGAATTCTACTTGATGACATCAAAATCTGAAAAGAAGAAAATAGAAGTCAATTGGAATTTACACACAAAAGCCAAGCTGAGTCCCAATGAAAATGAGGAATGGATATGCTGCAAAAGACAAGGACTTGGAAAGGATGAAAGGTATTGTTGTTTGTATTCTACTAAAGGGCGATAACTTTCACAAATTGGCCTAGTTATGGAAACACATGAAGTCCAGGAGGTAGATATCATGCTCTTTCTTCAGCTCTGCATTTTTTATTTCCTTCCATGCTTGTTAACTGGGCAGCAGGTGCTCTGTCTTTGCACATATTGACTGGCTCTCCATCATGATTGATTTTCGTAGAATTCAAGATACAGACAGATTTTCCACTGTCTATATATTTATATCTACACTATTCTGTGGACTGCTTTTTCTGATTAGGTCATTAAGCCTGTGAGATGAAGCTTGCAATGGTTCCAGTTTCACTTCTTGCCAACGATGCCTTAAGTAAAGTATCAAGTTTCTGTTGCATTTTATTTTGCACATGCTGATTTGAAGGATGTAACCTTGATGCCAGAGTGTCAAATTATGCATGTCCACTAGTTGTAGGAAAGTTATTTTTTTCACCTCTTCATGGTTTATTTCAATTGCTTTATTTATGATAGATTTAGACTAATTGCAAGGACTCAGGAGATTGATGTTTCCCTCAAGCTGATTGACAGCAAAATTTGTAATAATCCAATTTGTTTCCTGAAAATCTTAGTTTGTAGTAGTTGTCTTTCAGGTAAAAATAAACAAACTGATAGTTGTGATGTTAGCAGATAAAATGACATCAACTGTTTAATGCCATTTAAATATTAATAGAGTGGTTTTCCAAGAAGTTTCGGAGATTTTGATTAGAGTATGTTTACATTTTGTAGTGGGAACAAGTTTCAGAGATTTTGATTAGGGTATGTTTACATTTTGTAGTGGGAACTATTGTTAAGTAAATAAACAATTTTGTTTTCTTCTGCATTTGAAATGTTTTTGGAATGAACCTAATTTTTTTAATTTATTTAATATTTGTAACTTTAGGCTTTAATTGATTAGCAAGTCAATGATTGAATAGTTTTATGGCGATGAAAACTACCTTACCCAGCCATACCCTCGTAGCTTCTCTGATGATGTATCTGAACTCAGGGTGTTAGTCATGTATGTGCATGTTGGGTATTGTAGACTTTATTTTTACAATAAACTGTGTGAAGAGAGATTAAATGCTTTTTTATTCCTATGTTATTGTTTTCATTACACGAATAGAAGGAATTTAACCTCATAAACTGATGTAAGACATTTCCATTGTTTATGCCTAACTATGAGTCTTTTATTGTAAATTTACAAATTATTCTGTCTGGCTACATATTTGTAATGTTTTTTAAGCTCTAAAGGCCTTCTGCAGAAAACTTTGTAATCTCTGAATCTGAAGAATTTTACTTGTGAATTATTAGCAGAGGTGCAACTGCCATTTTAAGAAGCAATCATTAAAGAAACCTTATTCCAGATCATCATTTTATTGGCAGGCAATTGAGGAGGATCCTGATGATTCTGTTCAATGGCATCAATTGGGATTGCATACCCTCCGTACATTACAGTTTAACAAAGCTGAAAGCTACCTGAAAACTGCTATAGCTTGTCGAAAAGATTGCAGCTTTGCCTGGTCAAATTTAGGTAATGGTTTGTGATATTCTTAGGAACGAAATAGTTTGTTGCATTCCTACTCCTAAGTCATATACAACCAGTTTCATCTAGCATGTTTCGGATAAATCTTATAAATGTTTTGGTGCTGCTAATGATGAAGCGATTTATACAACTACAAAATTGTGCTTTTTGAAGACAGTATGAGATGGAAAATTGAACCGAAAAACTAGTTTCTAAGCTATATACATTTGAGACAGTGTTTAAGTCATTAGTATGTAAAGTTGAACAGAAAAAGACATCAAAAGATTTGATCTCATGGGATTTGCCAATTCTGCTGTAATAATTAATGTTTTGCCTAAACAAATTCTTGCCGAACATTATGTATCTCTGATTAAACAATGTTGTTTGCACAATGAATCTTTGTTCAATATTTATATTTTTTCAATCCTGATTTTATTCTTCAAGTTAATAAACTAAAGGCATTACAAATCCTCTTGGAAGGCCTATGCAAAAAGAACTTCAAATTTTAGGGAAAATATCTGTAAATTATGGGACTAATCCCAGTTTTGATTCAAATAAGAACATTTCTTGAACCTTAGCGCCCTTCCTTGCACTCATATATTAGAATGTCATGCAGAGCAGCAGAACTATTGAAGAATTTATTTTTATCAGCCCCTAGGTAGAGAGAAGTTTGTGAATATTTTGCAGCCAATACTGATTTCTGGAGCTATGACCTGTTTTAGAGTTGCAGCTTTACCCTCTTGTTGCTTTCAAAGAACCCTTGATCTGTGTTTCTCATAAACCTCTTCCTTCTGATATATATCATCTAGCTGCTTCAAAGCTCCTTTCTCCATGGTAAATATCTCATACCATTGATCAAAAATTTGAGAGAAACTCATGTAACTTGTGAGCTGCAAAGCAAAACTGGGCATAGTAATTCACCCCTTTATTCATGGGTGGGTTTCAGTGAGTTTCAGGCTTGAACTTGAGTTTGAGTCTGCAACTCAGCCCCTCATGTGAAACATGCTATGCATGCAGGAACGTGTTAAAAATGCAATTTTTTGTCTTTATAAGTCCCCCAAAACTTCACTTCTCAATCACACAACCATTTGCCTTTGGGCTCTTCTTGTGGTGATTTTAGGCAATTGTGGAAGTGAGATTTCAAAGATTTTTGGAGATCTTTTAGGTATGTTTTTTCTTCTTAGTTTTTAAATTTTTCTATTTTGTTTACATTTCAATGTTTAACCAAGCATTTATAAATTTAATTTTACAAGTACATTTGTGTTTTACATGCATTTGAATTAATCTACTCTAGCTAGGATTATTTTCATTTTTAATTTATTTTTGAAGCTTTTGTCAAAGCCAGTTTCTGCATTTTTTCTAATGCTAGGCTTTCCAGCAATTAATTTTGTTTTTATTTTTTATTTTTCAATGCCAGGGATTTGCACTTTGTATCCACTGGTATCAACAAATGGAAGTGAAAGTTGAATCACATCCACAAATAAATAGCATGTCCGGTTGATTGAGCTCTACTTGAATACAATCACAAGGGTTTCCACATAACATACCTGGTTCTTAGCCTTCACTTGAAGCTATAGGTTGGAACAAGAAATGAGGAGCATGACTAAGCAAGCACAACTTGTGCAATTTTTTTTATCTAATGGCAAGAATCCTATGTTTGGAAACTCTGGTCATAACCTTGACTATTGTAGGGAAAGGGTGCAAGGGGCCTTTCACATGACTTAAGTGTGTTGTTTCTCTAAAAAGTAGTGACAAATATCGAGATGATTGTGGAAGAGCAAAAGGAAAAATGAATGCACAATATTATTAGATGGGTGGATAGATGGAAAGAATCATATGATAGGATGGGTGACATATGAAAGTAATCATACAATCATTAGTTTTTCAATTTCGTACTGGCTTCAAATGGTTAGATGGCGTTCTTGAGGTCCAATGATTCCTTTAGCAAATAAAAGAACTAAGTTACCAATTCGGGTTCGGGTTCGGTTTGCAGGTTCAAGCAAATTTTTTTTTGTTGCTTGGGTTCGTTAATACAAAAACATATAAAAATCAGAAATATACACATATATGCAGCAGTAATTAAGTTCAAAATACACCACCATATTAATAGTCAAATAACATAGAAAAAATACACCACCATTTTCATAGTTAAATAATAAAATATTAGTGAAACTCGAGTCATGATATAGATTAAAGTTCAAACATAATAATGTCAAGTGTTTACAATCAGCCATCATTGATCATTGATCAAATATCATATGGGTCATCAAAAATATCATCATCACCATCCATATTAGATGGTGCATGTAGTGGTAAATTAGAAGAACCACAAATAGCATTAGTGGCACTAGCACTAGCACTAGCACTAGCACTAGCACTAGCACTCTCATGCTTACTAGCTGCCTCATAGTCATCATCAACATAAGTGCAGCAAAGTGGCTTGTGGAAGCATCCAAGTCAAGACGCTCTGGCTTGATATCCCACTTCCTTGTATCTCCTTTGTAGGAACTTTGTGTGTGATGAGGTGCAAGTTTGAATGCACATACACCAAGTCCTCTGCCTTTTTTGAATGCAGTCTATTGCGCTTTATTGAGTGGATGAATGAGTATGTGCTCCAATTCCTCTTAGATGAAGATGAACTAGCAACCTATTAAGACCAAATTAAATAGTAAAGAGTTACAAAATTTAACCAAAATAAAATGTAAATAAAAATTGAAAATAAAATATAAAACTTAAATTTAAAAGATAAAAGATTTTGACTATAAAACTTACTTGGGATAAAAAATTTATTGCAAGAGGTTGTAGTTACATGCATTCTTGGCCATGGAAGTACCACCAACTATGAGCATCCACCATGTACTTGTCTCAAAGAGCATCAAGACTGCAATCACTAGAGCATGCAAAACCCACGAACTCAACCCTCACTAGATCATGTTGGTCACGATCAATGAAGAGTCTATGAAGTGTTGCCTTGTACCCTTGAGCCACTTCAGCATCTCTATATGGGGCAACTCTTGATGACACAAATAGTAGCTATAGTATTTGGGACTTAATGCAAAAGCAAGAAGATGAAGTGGAGTGGTCATTTTGTTCCATCTCTCTACAATGATTTTGTGAAGCTCTTTGAAGAACTTTTTTTCAAGATCTTCCTCTTTTGCATTGATGATGGTTTTCATCTTCTTAATCATTGAGTTGATGTCATCATATACTTCACCTAAACAAGGTCTATCCATGTCAGTATAATGGATCATGCTCAATATGGGCTCAGTGAAACTGAGATACTCAACACGATCCCACCAACTGTCTTCTAGGATCATTTGCTTAACCTCTATTGCCCTTGCAGTGCTAGATTGCCTCCATATGGACCAATTAGGGATGATGACCATATTAGAGAGTGCCTCACAAACCTTCACAAGTTGTCTCAACACAATTGTGCTGGAGGCAAAACAGGTCTCAATAACTTGTTTGAAAATCAAAATAAAATAAAATTTAAGTTTACAAAATTAAAATTAAAAATTAAAAATATTACTAAAGTGAAACATGTTTATTATTTAACGTACCTTCAACAGCTCTAATCTCGAGAAGGTTGTAAATATGCCTTGTGGCATATGGTGGTTGGTGACGAACATTTGGATGTCTTCGGCCTCTGCACACACCTGTTTGATCCACTCAATTTTGTTTCCAATTTTTTTGTAGCATTAGGTCGAGGGAGTGAACAACACAAGGTGTCCAAAAAATGTGTGAATACCTCTCCTCAACCAATAAACCAACAACCCTACAATTTTTTGCATTGTCTGTTACAACTTGCAGAACATTTCAAGGGCCCAGTTCATCAATAGCTTGACAAAGGATGTTAGCAATAAATACACCATCCTTCATCTCTCCTTCACAATTCACTGCTCTCAAAAACATTGCCCCTTTATGGGACACTACAATAACATTGATCGATGGGCGATTTTTTGCATCTTTCCATCCATCAGAAATGATGATCACCCCTATTTTGATCCACGAATCCCTTATGGGCTTCAAGTAGTCCTCTACATATTTCACCTCTTTATCTAATAAGGTGCTACACACCTTCTCAAAACCTTGGCCCTTATACCCCTTTGGAGCCTCATTAATATATTTTATCATTTTTTGCCAATATGGTGAGCAAACAACATTGAATGCCAATCCATTCACATAGACACATCTCGCTATGTCTTGATCAACAATCTCTCTAGCCTCATTCTGAAATGAAGTTTCCAACGGTCCCTTTGATCTCTTATGTGTAGAGGGCACGGTTTGCTCTTGAGGTATGGACATAAATGGATGGCTCTCTATAGGTGGAAAATGAGAAGGTGGTGTAGGGGGCTTCATCTCTCGAGATCCTTTCTTTAGCAAAGGATGACTTGATTTACAGCTTGTTGCTTGGTCTTCTTTTTCTTGCTCTTCAATATATGCCAATACTTGGGTTTTTGGAATGCCATTATTATTCGCACCTAGACAAGATTTGATTCCTAGTCCAGGGATCTTGCACAAGTGCCCTTTCACTCGACTGTATGAGCTCAAATATCTAACTTTGCAATGACTACAAATCCAAACATAACCTCCACCACCTGGAAGTTGTTGAACCATTTCAACATATTTCCAAAGTTGAGAGTTTGGGTCTGTTTTGAAATGAGATTGTTCGTGGAGCTAGAATTGGTTGCCATTGTAATATGTAAGGCACAACACATTCCATTTATTCAAAATTTCAAAGTATTGAAACCAAATAACTTATTTCATTTCAAAAAATTAAACATGTGTTATAGACACCTAGAAGAATGAAAACAAAACAAAAACTCAAAAACAAAACAAAATAGTTCATTTGTAAAAAAAAATGTAGGAAAAAAAACCAAAAAACTTAAAAAAATCTACCTCTTCTAAAGAAATATTCGTCTACGATCTTCTTGGCAACAAACAAACACTTGCAAGTGCTTAGGAATAGCACAACAATCAACTCTGAACGTTCAACGATAAATCTTCAACTCTATTTGTGCTTGTGCAAGCAAGAAAAAAAATTAAGCAATGGAGGTAAAAGGTTTTGCTTTTCATTCACAAATTGATAAATGAGTATGTTTTTGCCTATTAGATGTTTTAGGAGGCATGAATTAGGGTTGGAGGCATTTTTTAATGTCTAAAAGAAAAAACAATAGTCAATGTTTTTTTCTAAAAGTGCAAATTCTGTTTCAATTCCTTAGCTGGGCGTGTTTTTGCTTTGGGTTCGAACTGGGTTCTCCTTGGGTCCGGTAGGGCTAGACCCACAGGGAACCAAACTTGGACCCCAGACCTGGGCCGGACCGGACTCGGACCCTGTGGTTGCCCCATATGAACTGGTAATTTAGTAAAAGAATAATGAGAATCTAAGTCGAATGTTGGAAGAGGTTGTCTTAGAAGTTGGTATAGAAAATGTGATAGAAGTTGTGATGGATATTGCCATAAGATATGTGACGACATTGAGACTACTTGACGAGAGGCACTCAACATTTTTTTGGAGCCCTTGCACTACCTATTGCCTTGATATTCTGTTGGACATAAACAAACTCCATTGGATGAAATATGTGGTGGAAGATGTCATGAACATCACCAAGTATATCTATAGTTACTCTTTGTTGTTTAGCTTGATGAGAGATCACACTAACAGGAAGGAGCTTGTGCGACCAAGTATCACATGGTTTGCAACTAACTTCATAACCTTGCAGATCATTTCTGGTTTAATAACACTTTCAAGCAAATGTTTGTAGCCTACAATGGATGGATTCTTTTTATTCAAAGAAGACAAATGAAGAGAGAGTTGCAAATAAATGATTTGATAGTGTCTTTGCAAAGAGCTCTAATGAGATTCTAACTTCAAACTTCTATTTAAATTTAGATTATATGCTTTACGTTCTTGTTTTCTAAATTCTAATTAATAGATTTTGCTTGAGTTTTTGTAAGTTTTATTTTTGATTGCAGCTTAATTTTGTTTGTAGGTGTTGGAGCCTTTAGTTAGGGTTTTGTGCTTGGTGGAGGGGGAGAGAAACCCAATATTGTTATTGTATAAAGCTATCAACAAGGCCAAGTAGGCCATCGAAAAGTGTTGTGGGAATTGGAAGAAAATTCAAACCCCTCTAGAACATTATTGGTCCAAGGCGGAAAAAACAACTCCACCAACCCATTCATGCAACGTCATACTTGTTAGGATTTATGTATTGCATCATGTTTTTGTTAGTAGTTTATATTTTATCATCCCATACAGAATAGGTAGCTAGGTAGTATTTGGTGGTTAATAGGAAATTGCTATGTATAAAAAAAATATTATGCAATGGAATAAGATCACAACATTGGATATAACTACTTGAAGATGTTGGAATGTACATTACTTGAAGACATGCTGGAATGTGCTCTATTATTGTTGGGGTAATGAATTAAGTTGGTGTTTGATCATTTCAATTTAGAAACATTCAAGTCCGAGTCTCTCTTCATATACAAAGCCCAATGCCAGTTTTCATGTTGTTTGCAGAAGAAAAGAGAATGCCAAACAGATAATCATTGTCTAGTATGACCATTGCATTCAATAATTCAAAAAGTCCATTGAAAAGAATGTTGTTGTAAGAGGAGAATGTCTGTTAAAAAAGTGAAAAAACATTTTTCAAAGAGAGTACGGTGTGGTTTGAAGAAGCCACATTTTAAAAAATCAAATATTATAAAGAAGGCAGAAAGAGGCAGTGCTGTTTGTAGACGCATTTCAAGAAGTTTAAAAATCAAGGCTTTGCTCTAGGGTGCAGCACTGCAGAGGTGATTTTTTTTTTTTTTCAAAATCTAGAAATATTTTTTAGTAGCTTTGAGGGGAGCATCTTCAATTTTCAAGTACCATTAAATGGCTCCTAGTTGCTACCGTTGCTGTAAAAATTGAAGTTAAAGGTTCTCAACAAATCACCAGTAGATGCTGAGTTGTTATTACCTGTCAGAAAATTTACAGGGGTACCTTTTAATCTTTCTTATTGTAGGGTCTAGTGATCCAAGGTTATGCTTTTACATAGCTTAAAATAAATGTTAGTTGATTTGTTTGTTCTATATTTTAATTAAATAAAATAATGTATTGTTTCACTTATGAGACACCTGCTTTGTTAGTATTAGGATATTATGTTAGTCATTATTAAGTCTGGAAAATAGGCATAATCACGAGATAGATAAATGGTGTATATCATATATTATAAGTGTTGCAAAAATGAGTTACATCATCATATATAAATACTTGTTAAGAGCAAGTTATGAAACCTGTTCTCACAGGACTCAACTACCCGCTTCTACCCTCTAACATTACTAACAAACTGATAAAAATAATTTAACATACTAAAGGGGGTGTCTCATGCGGAAATGCATGCCTCATACAATTTTTTTTTAAAACTAAATAAAACAAAGACTTGGAGCACTAGACTCAACAAACCTTCCCTTGATCTAAAGGGGACTAAAAGATGATTTGGGGCTATCCAACAACACTTGCCGCAACCTACCAACTATACACTTGGTACCGATCAACTTGTGTCAACATGTCTATTGCTTCCTTTGCAACTTGATCTCTAGCACCCTATGCCAACTACAAGCCCTGCTGCCTCTAACCTGACACAAAGATGAGCATCATTCTGGAAATACCCATGTCTTTGATCATCTGTACCTGTACTGCAGTATGTAAGTGTAGTCAAGATGAAGTTGAAGGAGGTGACTTTGGTGAGCATAAAGGTGGGGTATGAGGATAAAATTAACATGGAATGTGAATTACAATATCCTAAAGCACAAATTACTTCTGGAATATACTCATAGGCCAAGTTGATAACCATCAATGATTCAAGAGTATATGTAATGGAAAATGAAGCACTATTGTGTTTATTGTTTGAGGCACATGAATTTCAAATCAAAACAACTTGTGTCAAAGAGGTGGAGGGAAGACTGATATGATTACCAACTCCAAATAACAAACTTCAAGTTGAGAGCACCTGGTTTTGAATACAATGTAAAAGGATAAATTAAGCATGGTAAATTCAAATAATTTTGGCTTTAAGCATTCAAGATACAAGCCATTTGAAAAATGGAAAAGGCTGGAAAACTTGGACAGAATACTTATCAAGCACATAGTGAATGGTTCAAAATAAAAATATTTTGTTAGTGGACAGAGATTATAAAAATAATCGATGTGGATTTTCTCCATATTGAATAAGACTAATTAAGGCATCCAAAACTAGAGTTACCACACAAAAAGAAAGCACCACTTAGACATACAACCACTTTAAGGTCCCATTGTACACCACCTCAAGAAGATCATATGGCCATTCTTAGGTCTTCCAACTTTACATATATTCTTCTGTCTTGACCATATCTCCAATATTTTGCCTTTGAGCTGTGTGGTCATTTTCATTTGAATGCTCAATGGTGATGTCCACTTGTCTAACATCCATTTTCTTGACATCTACTTGCATGGCGTCCACTTGCCTAACATCAAATTGCTTAATGCCCACTTAGTTGATGTCAACTTCTTGACATCCACTTGCCTTACATCCACTCCCTTGACATCCACTTGCCTTACATCCACTCCCTTGATTTCCATTTGCCTAATGTCCATTTGTGACACCTAATTATGCTCATGGTGACCAAATGAACTACTTTTCTAATTGTATGACCTCCTTCCATATAGTGCATTGAATACCTAGCTTTCATACAATGTTGCCCCCTTTTCTTGCTCCTCTCTAGCTGTATGATGCCTTATTAAACACCCACTCACTTGCTGCCCATTTTTTTCGTATGATCAGACTTATGTTTTGACTTCCACTTAGTTGTCACACAGCCACAACCACCTTGAACTACCAGATTGCTATCTTACTGATTGTTTTAAACTTGCGTACACACACTCACAGGTGAACACTTATCTTTATAAGATGTTGATATTTCTAAGCCAAGAAACCATTCTCCTCCATTAGCTTGCCTATGGTATAACCTTGCTGGTAAGTGCAATAAACACAAGTGTTTAGGGAAATTTTCAATAAAAGTTAGCTAAGAACTTGCATTTTTTTTGAGCTACATTGGGTGTTTGGAAGTTTTCGACAACGGTTCCTTTAGAGAAATCTTTCTTCCCTCCATATTGTATTGGGATGTGTCTAAATGGTCTGACTTTTACAAAAGAGGGGATAATTGAGTTTGTCATGTTTGTATTGGTATTTGTGCATGATTGAATTGAATATTTTGTAGAAATTTTAGTTATTTTGTCAATTAGTGTATTGTTCTCTTAGGTAGTGTATTTCACTAGAATGTTTGGGTTGTTTGTGTATTAATCAATGACCATTGGTCTTACAAGTATCAATTTGAATGTCAGGGTAAGTGCACTAAAGTGATATTACCTCCCTTTACCACACAAAAGAGTTGTACTCTTTACAACATGTGCATAAAGTCTATAGTTCTCTAAATTTTTCTATTTGTTGTTCATACTATGGTATGTGATCACAATTCTATTCTAAAAGTGGAATTTTGGGTAGTGTGTTACAATTTGTAGCAACCACCAACAATAATGACTTATATTACCCCGTGTTCATAATGTGATTAAGTCTAGATGTGTGGACGAGGACATTGTAGAAGCTTATGAAAAATCATTTAATTTGTAGTTAGTCTTTTAAATATATATGCATAAAACTAGAGATGAGATTTGGTGCTTGTCCTAGGCATTTTTGACTTAGTTGCACATATATGATATGCTGCCAAAGAACTAAACCTTCAATAGTAATGCAAACCTTTTTGGAAAAACAAAAGATTTATCAAGGATATATATTTGTTAGTGTTTTGATTCACACTTTTCAGTTTGACACAAAACATAATAGATGTATGATAGAATTGTTCTTTGAACTAGAAGGGGAAGCTTTGGTAAGCAAAAACTAACCCAATCTAAACTTTATGACTTGCTCTTTATTGCTGGTGTGAACATGGTATATTACCAAACAGGTTTCTTATTAGGTCCTATTCCCATTTACATACTTATGCTTACTCATATCATTTACTTTTGGTGTATCAAATCATGGGATTAAAACACTTATCATCCACGGGGTTTCGGGGACGGGGAGTGGCGGGTACGGTGGGACGAGTTTTCGGTACGGGGGTACTTTTGGGTCATTTTTTAGGGGATGACAGGGGACGACTGATAAAAAATAGGGAATTTTTTTAAAATATAGAGAAATTTCAAATGTTAATAGCATAACATTGATAAAGCATTCATTCTAGACATGTATAAGCTTAATACATATCATTAGACTGGAATTGAGATTTCACATGAGAATCGACAAACAAATTAACAAAATTCAAATGCTTTTCATTATCAATGTGCATACGTATCATATAAGAGTTTGATAATTATAACCAAAATGCCCAAAGGCTCCGAGTCTCAACTATGAAATGACATGATAAACATAAAACTAAGAAAATATATCACTGTCCAGTGTCCCTAATCAGCAGAAGGTAGGTCTAAATCAGCATCTCCCTCGCCATCGGAGCTTGAGTCTAAGTCAGTGTCAGTGTCCATGTCAATAGAAGGATCTGCCTCAACCAATGGAACCCCCAACAATCCCTCATGTGCATCCTCATCCTTAATCTGCATAGCATCTTCGGGATTAACATCCCAACGTAAGGCTGGAGTCTGACGATACTCACTAGACTGGCGATCCTGTAGCCTTAAAGCATTGTGTACTGCCACCAACTTCTCCGATCGTCTAGAGGTAAGGCAGTTCCTCTTGATTGATTGGATGAAGCTATATGTGGACCAATTCCTCTCTGCAGCAGAGGAACTGGCAACTTGTGAAAGAAGACAAACGACAAGTAATCTCAACTCTGGTGCATCCTTCCCATGCCACGTCCACCATCCGATAGAATCGGTTTGAGCCAATGTAGCTCTATCAGTCCTCGCCTCTAGTTTGCCGAAGGTTGGACCACGAAGATTGGCAACTGCAAGCCACTGTGTGCGAAGTATAGTAGATTCCTCGGAAGTATACATTTTTGTAAGGGCCCTCATGAAGCCTTATTTCACCTCTTCATCATGAGATGGAGCCACTCTTCTAGGTCTCGGTGCATACCATTTGGGATTGACAACATAGGCTGCCATATGAAGCGGGGTGTTCATAATGTCCCACCGTCGCGTCACAATGGGCCTAAGATGCTCTTCATAAAATGCCAAAGTAGGGTCCTTGCTATAAATTGCTTGCTTGACCTGTCCAAGCATACTATCAAAGGTCTCATAAATCTCTCCAAGGCTAGGAGAGTCAGTATCAACATATCTAATCACTTGCACAATAGGCTGGATGAAGGAGCATACATATCTGCAAGTGCAAACAAGTTACAAAAATTAAAATCAGCTATAAATATTAAATAATAAAATCAGCAATTATAAAAGTATGAAATAATTCAAATAAATAATAAAATCAGCAATGCCAATTTTCTTACCTCATTGTGGACCACCAGTCATCATCAAGGATTTTTTGTTTCACACTTCTTCCCTCTGGTGTGCTTGATTCATGCCATCTACCTCACTCTACATTGACCACCATTTGTTGTAGAGCCTCTTGGACCTCAACCATCCTCTCCAATAAAATGAAGTAGCTGGCTTGAGGAATTCCTTCCTCGAAAATGTTTTGAACAAAGCAAGTGAAGTCTGATGGTTGCAAATGAACATTTGCACATCTCTAGCCTTTGCAACCACTGCCTTCAACCAATCTATCTTCCCAATGTCCTTCAAGGTATTGTTCAATGCATGCACACAACAAGGGGTCCAAAAAATGTGCTTATATAAGCACTCTCCACCATCAATCTAGCTAATTTACACACACGAGCTGAATCGGTCACTACCTGGCAATGGTGTATCGTCAAGTTGATATGAGATTAGTATAGATATCAATTTAATAATTTAATAAATTTATAGATGATGGTCTCACATTCCAAATCAAAAATAAGAAAGAAAGAAAATGTGATCAGTACCTGCACAACATTAGAGGCTCCAACCTCCTCTATAACATCTGTCAAAATCTGAAATTGGAAGGTTGCATCCTTCCTTTTTCCCAGACAATCTATAGCTCTAAGAAAATAAGAGCCTGCTATACTAGTGGCAATAAGATTGATGAGTGGCCGATGTTTGATATTGGTCCACCCATCCATGATTATGGAGTAGCCATCTGCCAACCATGTTTGTCTCATATCCTCCATCAAAACACTCACCTTGGAGTACTCTTTATCAAGAAGGGTGGTGCGTAGCTTAGTTTCTCCAGGTGGAACATATGAGGGACCAGTAGCTATAATATCTTTGCACATTTGTTTAAAATATGGTGAACGTGAGACATGAAATGGTATGGCATTAGCATAAAAAACTTGGCAATAGAGAATTCAGCCCCATCTTTTACTGTAACATTAAACATATCAACAACATTCATACTTCTTTTCTTTCCTCTAGTAGAACCCTCCCCCACATGAGATTGAGAAGCTGAAGCAACATCCACTGATGGTGTAGGCATTCCTATACTAGGCTGCAAACTCTCAATTGAAACCCCTTTATTTAATGCCTCCCCCTTCATATGCAATCTAGTTGCCTCAATTTTTTGTTGTTGGGTTATTTTTCTACACCCTTTCACCCCTTGACCACCAATCCACAAAAGATGGCAGTAAACTCTCGTATAGCTGCCCCTATATTGTTTGTGGCACAAATGACACTCCCATACTCTACTACCCCCCAAATGTTTTTTCTTATCTTTATCAACCCTTGTTGCAAATTGTAGTAGAGACTTTTTGGGGTTAAATGGGCCTTTTGCCCATTTTTTGAGGATTTCAGATGGACAATCAAATGGGTTTGAACTTGCTAACCCTGCTCCACTCCCACTCTTACTCTCTAAACACCCCCCAATGTGTGCAGTTGCACTACTTCTAGGTCTATTTCTTGCTCTTTGAGTTTGAGTTCTTTCTTGCATTTGAATTTCAAAGTCATCACTTTCATTATCACTGCTGCTACTCATGGTTGTTTTTAAATTTTTTATGAAATTTCTGATTTCAAAGAGCTACAAGTTAAAAAAAAAATCCCCACAATGCCCTTCCTATATGTTGAAAAACTTAAAAAAATCTTGCAAAAATTAAAAACAAATAGCAAATACAAAAAAAAAGATGAAAAACATACCTCTAATATGTTGGAAATGATGCCCTAAGCTCCTCTCCAACTTGTTGTTCTCTCCTTCACTCAACTGCTCCTCTTTTGCTCTCCTTCACTTCACAATGCAAATGTAAAAATGAGTTGCTTTTTCTTATTTTAGAGCATATATGACACTTAGATTAGGTTAAGTGTCATGGGGCGTCCCTTGTGGGCCCGCTCATACCTCTTTTTGCATTTAAAAAACTTTAATTTTTTTAAAAGTGCGTTTTCTTTTTGGCTGGGCCGTAGGGTACGGCTAGCTATACCCAGTATGGTCGAGGGATGATTGGGCCATATTAGGTACTACTAGCCGTACACTACGTCCCCTACATGCTGGCAAAAAGTCCTAGATAAGATCTTGGTACTTTGAGGGCAAAAATGGACGGCTAGGGGACGTTTCCTAGCCGTCCCCGCGTCCTTGTTTCATACTCGGTACAGGAAACAACAAAAAAACATAGGGGACACGTCCCCGTGGAGCACAGGTTTCATCCTAATCTTTATAGCAATGGTTTCTTCATTGTATATTGTATTAGTTTCGTTTTACATTTAATGAATTCTTTGGCTTCATAGCATTTCAACTGCTTCTCTCTTGTGTGGAAGGTTAGTTTGGTTGTAGACGATCCTTGAGCTATTGTGGGGTTGATCAACAACTCTTACATGGTATCAAAGCTCTAGATCTGCAATTCCCTTCCCTCTTTTTAGAAAGTTTCAGCCAAGATTTTTCAAATGGTGCATCTTGTTGTAGATGGACCTCATGGTCTAGCTTAGAAGGCCTAAAAACTTATAAATCCATATAAGGCATGATAGGGTTTGGTGTCAATTTTGGATCTTTTTTTGGGTTTTGAATTTTTTTTATAGTTGAAATCTGTATGGTTGTATAGATCCGTACAGATCCATATGGCCATATAGTCATTGTATATTGTCATATTTGTTGTCGTTGCTACTCAAAGTTTAGAGTCTACTACGGAATATTCTTTTGCATAGGCTTACATCATTGCTTGTGTCATCCCAATACAAATTCTAGGGCTATAGTGTAGGTAGTTTGTGTGTAGGGTACATCATTGTCCAATCAACAATTTGACACACTTTTTTTAGGGTTTAAGGCCCTAGTCACATCAGCAACAAGTGATTAAGTTTCTAGGTCTTAAGGAGCTTGCACGAGGAGTCAAGCCGAAGCCCTTAGTCCCATGGAGAGGGGACCTTGTGGTCACTCCTAGCCCAGAGGGGCTACATTGAGTGGACCATGCAATGAGTGGTGCCACTCAAAATTGCCACTTCCACCCATGTGCAACCCTTTGCTATCACTTGGACACAATGCCACTAACTTTAGCCACTAGTGCTTAGCGTGAGCCAATGGCACCACCGAAATAATGCTACTTGCCTTTTTATCTTTATTCAAGAGCCATATCTTGGGTATATGATAACGGATTTTCATATCAACTTTTTATTAGGACTTATTCACACTAACATATTTATGCTTACTTTGGTCATTTACTTTTTGTCTCATATCATAGGATTAAGGCACTTATCATGATCTTAGTTTGTCCTAGGGTTTCATTCTCGTCTTTATAACAAGGGTTTCTTCATTGTATATTGTACCAGTTTTATTTTTGCATCTAATGAATTATCTAGCTTCATAGCATTTCCATTTCTTCTCTCTTGTGTGGAAGGTTATTTTGGCTGCATATAATCTTTGGGCTATTGTGGGGTTGATCAACAACTCTTACATTACAATTTGTAGACTATTTTCTAGGGTGGTTCATGTAGGGTGAATGAAACAAAATGTGCATTTTTGAGTATGCAATACAAACAAACTTAAAATAAAACCTAGACAACTACCATGCTCATGTTGTTTAGTTAAAGGCAAAGATGAAGTAGTGCAAGTGTACATGAAAATAGGATTTGGTTTTAACAACACAAACAATACAATAAATTAGAAGAGGGGAATTGCATACAAAGCTACAAGATCCACTTCGTTGCAATCTACTATACAAAACCTACAATTTACTTTATCTTACACAATACACAATATGCTATAAGCTAATCAAGGTAGTTGCATTCAAATCCACATCAACCACCCTAAGCCTATTGCAATATAAAGTTTTCAATAAATGCCAAACGATATTCAACTCATAAAAGCAAAATAACACAACATATCAACAACAATTTAGAAGCAAGATAGACATTACTAAATTCTATTGAATGATGAATAAAATAATTGTGAAATACAATTATTTATAATTTTTACTAGTAACAAGACTCGGACTCGGCTCGGACTTGGCTAGGGTGACTCGACTCGGGACTCGGGGACTCGGGACTCGGACTCGGCATAAACTCGACAAAATGAAAAAAAGTTGAAAAAACCCTAGAAATTAAGAGATTTTTAAGGATTTAAAACTTGTTTGAAGCACCCTTTAATGAATTCAACACAAATGAAAGCAAATTTGATCACATACATAAGTATACAACGATCACATAAGTATAAAGTACACAAATTGTAGTTGCGCTGCTGAAGGAAATAGCATACTTAGATATATAAAATTAGTCAAATGTATACAAAACTCATGGAATATGAAATCCATAACATCAAATGTTCCATACAAATATGAAATATCAAAACAATAGCTATAAGTCTATGACTCTATGGCATAGTGGAGCCAACATCCTTCCTACGAAGGCATCTAAGGGTCCTGGATGATGAAAAGTTACTTACATAAGTATTGTAAAATGAAAAGTTTTAAGTTTTTAACTTTAAATTTGAATTCGATAATGAGATACATCTAGATTCTAAAATAATAAAATTTAAATATAAATTTTAAAACAATTAAACGAAAAAGAATTACCTAGCTACATGGAAGGGAATGGTGCAGTAGTACCAAAAGTCTGCAATTGTTTTTTTTGTTGCATCATGTGCATCCTTGTTCCAACCCATGCTTTCGAGCGACGGTTGGGAACCAGGAGTAGTGCATGGTACAAAATATGAGTCCATGACATCAAATGTTCCAAACAAATATGAAATATCGAAACAATAACTACAAGTCTATGGCTCAAAGGAGTTTGCATCCTTCCTACGAAGGCATCTAAGGTGGGTCCTAGATGATGTAGCAATTGCAGCCATAGTCTCTGCTTGTGACTCCATGACACCCTCACCAGCATTAGTTTTGGATGTGTTTGCTCATGCTTTAGCCTCCTCCTCTGCCATGGCTATAGCCTCAACCTCTCTATCTACCCAATCAACCCAATCAAGGTCCTCATCACTAGCACAAGTATACATCAATCATATAAGTATAACTATAAACACAAATTGTAGCTGAATTGCTCAACCAAATAGTACACTTAGATATATAGTCAAAGACTCCAATGTATACAAAACTCATGGAATATGAATCCCTGACATCAAATGTTCCAAACAAATATGACATATCAAAATATTCAAAACAATAACTAGAAGTCTATGGCTCAAAAGAGCCTGCATCTTTCCTATGAATGTGTCTAAGATAGGTCCTAGATGATGTAGTAGCCATAATCTCAAGTATTAGGGAAATCGCCCTAATGGGGTTGAGAGGTAGTGCCCTTTGTGGGGGTTTAGGTGTAGTGCCTCTAGTGGGGTCAAGGGTCAACGCCCCTCATGGGGGTTTGGGGGCAGTTCCCCCAGTGGGGTCAAGGGGCAATGCCCCTTGCGGGGGTTTGGGGACAACGCCCCTTGCGGGGATTTGGGGGCAGCGCCCCCAGCGAGGTTGAGGGGCAGTGCCCCTGGTAGGTTCCCGGGGCAGCGCCCTGGGCGCACTCCCTGTCGTGATACAGGGCGGGGTCGAGGGGTAGCGCCCCCACCACCAAGCCCAAATTAAGACCTCGAAAACCATACAAAGCTCCATGGCGTACATCATTTTGCATTCACAATAAGTAAAAAAATAAAAAATAAATTTAAATTTCATGTATTTTTTTGCACTTTTCAAACCCTACCTATTGTCGAGTCCTGCTGATGGGACTCATATGGAGTCGGCGAGTCTATCCAGAACTCGGTAGGACTCGGCCGAGTCTGAACCCCCAGGACTCGGCTAGGATGACTCGACTCGGGACTCGCTGATTCCTGGCGAGTTTGGGCATGAAAAATAAATAAGAATCTAACAAAACTTGTATGCAATGAATAGATTGCTTGCATGTGAAGGAAGCTTATTACATATTTTTGTCTGCTAACACTAAACCCTAACTCAGGTAATCTTTAGTTACACTTTTGATAAGGATAACTACAAACTAACAGTAGACCTTCTATAAGGTCATCTAAAAATAGCTGCTAAAAGTAGAATATGACCATCTCCTTGAAAATGGTTAAAACTAAAAATAACGTGGGCAAAAAATAAATGTTTGGCCCAAGTCACAACTCTGAGTGCTCTCAAATCTTAGAGTGCGTGACACTCTTCAAATGTACCAATATGATCAATGTTGTACATGTTGATCTCTGCTTTTAACCAATTAAGAAGATGTTCAAATAATGATCAAATCCTAACACCAGCCCGGAAGAATATGAACAGAGGTAGGTCGGATGATATTTTGAAAGTTGCCTGTGAAAGGAGTAACCAAGACCTGAACAGCTTTACATAGCCAGAACAATTGAATGTTAAGATAAGGATAAAAGATGGAAGTCAGTCTGTTTTTCTAAATTTATGGTAAATAATACCCTGCTTTTGAAATCAGATGCCCTTGATGGAGATTGATTAAAAATATTGATTAAAATTTTTGCTTGAACTGATTGCTGAAATAAGGGACCAGTTTACCTGGTAATACAATCACCCAGCCAAAGATTGATGAAAGGTAACTGATTTTTTGATGGAGAATGCACCTGCTGTAGATGACTGAAATTCTGCTGTTGCTCATCAAAGTGTGATTACTGCTGGTCACCAAAATAACTGCTGTTCATGACAAAGCCCTGCTGGAAGGATGGATTCCACTTAAAGGTAGACACCTTGTTTAAGAACATGATAAAGGTGAATGAAAATAATGAAGACTGCTGCTATTCTTCTCACAAGAAGCAAAATGAATAAATAAGCACAACTCCCTTCTGTCATTGGTGTTTTCTTTTGCTGTTAATATCTGCTCTTCTCCTGCTGATCGCCACTTATTTAGGATGAATTTTTCCTTGCCTGGTCACTGCACCTATTTATAGCAGATTTCATATTTTTGAAAGACTGATTCCTTTGATGCTGTGCACTCCTCATAAATAGAAATCAGTCACAGAGCTTTCAGGATACAAACTGTTCGGCCACCTTAATATGATGAGTGCATACACTGTTTCAAGCATGTTTCAACAACTATTAGTTGATCCTGCTATTAAGAGGCATGCACCCTATAATGTCCCCTTTTTAGCATGATCTTGTTTTATGATGATTAGCCTATTACTTGGACTCTAGTGGGCTAACAGGTATGGATAGGGGGTCTCAGTGGCAGATAATGGTGGATATTGGCATTTCCACCCCTTTAGTTCAGTGTTGGGCTTAGTGCAGGCCATTGCAGTTCAGTGTTCGCCAGCTTCAGACGACACGTCAAAACACTGAGAATTGAGGGAGTTATGAATATTTTAGTGGTTAAGTCATTTAATATTATAAAGTTATGATTTGACTTTATAATAATTAAAAACCACTTAAAATATTATAAAATAATGACTTAAAGGTTATAAAGTGAAAATCAAAATCACTTGAGTCATTTAAAAGGTACGCCCACTTGGTAAAGTGAAAATAAAGACTATTGAAGTAATTTAAATACAATTTACTGTATTTTAATGGCAAAGTGGCATTACTTCTTGGAAGTCGTGCTTTTTTGGGGTTATAAGGAAAATGAAGCAATTCGACCTCATTATGTTATGATTATTTGACTTTGCTTCAAAACTTCTCTTTGGTTTTTTGTCCGAGGACAAGGGTTTCAAGAATTTCTTCATTGGAGAGCGATAATTCTTCATTGATTTGTGATTGTGAGACTGTGAAATACCAGTTGAATGGTTGCTACAATGGGAGCTTCATACAGGAGTTCATCCATGCTTCATCAAAGATTATTTGTGCATATTTTATCAGTTTTCAATAACAGGGAAGAGCTTTGAGCTTGGGACGCCATTCCTACCATTTTGCAGGTTTTAGCTGGCAGTTGTGATTGAGGCCGTACATTTCCTACAGAAGGCCGTACTTTTCCCTTCAAAGGGTGTGTTCATCTGGCAAGGGCATGTTAAGGAAGTACCTAGAACGCCTCCTTTTTGGCTCATTTTTGGACTCCATCATAGGCGTCCAACCTACTCAACACTATTTCTCTAGTTTCTGTGTGGGAGAAAGCAGATCCAGAGCCTAGGCGTTGCTATTTCTCAGTTTCAACATATCTTGCCTGGCATGTACATATCCACCTTATTTAATTAATCTGGAGGTATCCAGGTATGTTTATTGTTCATAATCTATCTGTAGCAGTTGTTTACTCTGCAATATGATGGCAGTTTCTTGATTTTTGCTTTAGTTTAAGTTCTGGTAACATTTTATGCTTGGCACACCTACTTCTGTCTAAAATTCTTCTTAAAACATTCAAAAACACAAAATCAAGTCAGTGAAAGTCAGGGGTTGAGTTGGAGTCAGTTGTGCTCTTCACACACCTTCTACCTCTTGCAAAAGAATAGGGTGTCTTCCTCTTGTGCATCAAGTGAAGGGTTGATGGAAATTAGTTGTTGCTCCTCTTGCATAGCTAGGGTTTCTTCTTCCTCTTGCATAGCTACTGACCATGCCCTTTCCATGGCAACTCTCAAAGCAATGGAGATCCTGCATTCTGTCCATGACCCTTCCTCTCACCTATGACCCATGGTTTTTTGATGGGCTTTAGGTAGCATGGAAATAAAATCTTCTCACAAAAGTAGAGGTTGTGACATCCTGAATTCTTCTTTCACCAAAAATCTGAATAAGACCATGATGTGCTAACAGGTGTGGACTTCCACTTTGAACTTCACCGGCCATCTTTCTCAACACATTTAACAAGAAAAATGGCATTTTAATATGCTTGCCATGACACAAATGAGATAGAAGTTTGAAGTGATATCAGAACATGTAACTGTGCCTTTCATCACAAGTAACATATTTGTGTACAATGAGTGCTACATCCGGCCATGGCTAAGGCAAACTTAACCAGGGAACTCCTCATTGTATATGCTGAATTTTCACCTCACGTAGAATTCTCTCCTCAATTCCTCTATACTATATGGGTTTTTCAGTTCATACCAATGGTTGCATTCCATTGGAAGACCTGTTGCCCTAGATGTAAATTCTTTAGAGAGGGTCATTGTTATGCCTCATGCTATGGTGGCATTAGTTTGGAGGGACTGAACTCCATAACAGTGCCATTATTTGATTACCTGAACTTCTCCAAAAATAATAGCCATCCTGTGATCTCAAAGATCTGCCCTGTGATTGTGATGATTAGGATTTAGGCATGCGCTATTGATAGCATAAAGCAGGTCCTTTTATTTTTCAATTATTTTTCATATGACCAGGCACATGCCTCTTAGCAAGGATTTGTGTTTTGACTTTCGACTTTTTATCTTTGCACCCATATGTGCACGCTATGTCATGAAATTGCTATGTTTGAGCTTGGTTTTACAGTTATAGTTACATGCGTGGAAGCTTCCATGCATGTATTAGCACACTTTATCCTTTTCACCTTAAAAGACACACTTCTAGACATTGATTTACATGTTTCTAAGAAACTCAGTTATCACTTTATCCATGCAGGTTTCCTTGACTTCAAAATTTACAAACACATCAGGTATGCTTTTGGACATGAAAATACGGAGTTTTTCATCCTTGAGTTTGACATGTATTTTGTGACAAACGGTGAACCTCTGATCCTCACCATATGGTGATGATGAAATCTGCTGAGAAAACCCCTTTGAACAATCTAAACCCTTACTTCTTCCTCCTTGTTCAAGCATCTTCATCTGACCTGTAAAGGTATGACAAAGCAACACAAAACAACATAGACAAGACAAGGACCGATTCATGACTTCGCTTCTGGAGATGAAGTGTAGCGAATTGAGAAACTAGCTATTTCTTTTATTAAGGTTGTGGAGGTAGCAAATTATTACTTGATGTTTTCTTTCTTATAGATTAGGATCAACTAGTACTGCTGGACTTTAAAATATAATGAAGTATGATTTAATTCTGAAATATGTAACAAATGCAAATAATAAAATAATCTTTTGTATGATAATCATAGCTTTTATATTCTTTCATTTTTACAATCTACATATCTGCTATTATTTGAATGAATAAGCTTGCAGACCAGCTGTATTAAAAAGTTGAAAATATTTGTATCTGAGCATGTCATTATTTTCCATTTGATTTTTCTGGTCGTGGTGCTGTTTTACTTTGGGGTATGTTAATTTAAGAAAGCAAGCATAACCGTGAGTCAGCCAAAGACAACAATTGAACTGCTGTAAATATTCCTGTACTTCTGGGCACAAGTAAAAAGGGCCTCAATTTCTTTACCTCTACAATATTAATGTAACATCCAGGTGAGTTGTCACACAAATAGAACAATGCAAACGTTTCAATTATCTTGGAAGAAGAAAGATGGAGAATCTAATATTATATGGAAGGCATGGAAGGACAATGTTGAACGAAGTTCACAGTCGATCTACCTTTCAATGTTGGGATGTGAATGAACAAGAAATTTGGTTACCACTGGTACAATTTTAGCTATAAAATACAACTGTATCTGGGAATATGTACCAAATTGGATCCATTGAATTATGAATCTTGCTCCAATTTTTATCAACTATGTCCTTTCCATGTTATAAGATGTGGATAATTTCTATTTCTACCATCTGTATGTGGAGTGATTAGTAATTGACAGTAGGCATGAAAGAAGAAAAAGCGAAGAGGATTGTTTTGGTTTGATAAATGTTGGCTACGTACATTGTTATGTTGTCAATCTGCTTCAACAGATACAAAAGGGCACTTGTCCAGTTACATTAGTTTTTTGCTAAGGCTATCTTGCCTAGCTTTAAGTAGTATTTTACCATCTTATTAGTATTAGTGACTTCCTCGTATAACTTTGTTGGATCACCTATATCAGCAAGAGTTCCAGTTTTAGTTTTTGCAATTCTTAATATGAATACAAAATTTGTAACCTTCAGTGTGAAGTTTTATAGCTACAGATTGATGTTTTTCAATATTAGCTGTCTCATTTTTCAAATATCATATTTTTGGTATTGTGGTTTGTGGCTGTAGGTGTAGCGTTACAATTATCTGAAGATCCGTCTTTGGCTGAAGATGTATACAAAAAGGCTCTTTCCCTTGCTGCTTCTGAACAAGCACACAGTGTGCTTTCAAATTTAGGAAATCTTTATCGGCAACAAAAAAGATTTGGTGATGCACATCAAGCATTTGCAAAAGCACTGGAAATATGCCCTGGCTATGCTCTTGCATGCAACAATCTTGGGTTATTGTACATTGCAGAGGGTCAATGGCAAAGGGCAATTTCTTGTTTTAACCAGGCTCTTCTTGCAGATCCTCTTCTGGATGCTGCAAAGTCAAATAAGATGAAAGCAGTAGCCCTTTCGTCATGTTGCATGGATATTGACTTTCCTACAACACCGTCAGTGTTATATTCACCAGAGACACCACTGGACCTTCGACCGTCTTCCACTGATGCTGCTCAAGTTCTGCATCGTGTACCCACTCAGGAGAGTGCTGTTGATTTACATGAATGCTCTGAGCATGATCACCTTCTCTAGTTGTATGAATAAAAGAATAACCCTCCCTAACACTTTTGAACTGTTAAGGCGGGAGGGTATGTACATAAGGTATTCATTATTTCATATCTAGAAACAACTTTTCCAGTTCATTATCCGAAGTCACACTTGTATATTGGTTACTTTCCATTCCTCTATTAGAAACACCCCAAATTAAGGGGCACACAAGTGTCACATACGATGAAATAGTTGGAAACATCAAAATTTTATAGAATGAAATATTTTACTCAATTATTGTTGGTCTAATTCATGATACTCAAGCATATCTTTTGTCTTAGAAAAATAGTCATAATGATTAATGAGAAACCTTACCGACTTAGTTGGATTTGGCTTTAGCCTTGAAAATAGTCAATGGCTCAAAATAAAAATTATATATCTCTACTTCTACATAAATGGAGTTTTAGGATGCCAAGTACAATGACAGAAAAGAACATAGACACTCCAGTTTTTGGCTAAGCTAAGATACTGCAGGGCCTAGTAGCCTAGTATTATCTGCTACTGATAAGCAGTGAACACTGTTCAAAATCCTATAATGATTAAATACTGGTACATCAAATTGGTCAAAAAGCTTGTTACTGATTATTTACTGTTATTGTTAACCGTAGTCATTAAAAATATATAAAGATTTAGAAATAACAAATGAAATTTTGAAATACTAAAGGAACTATATACATTGCATTGAACAATGAAGATGTCAAATATAGAATATCAATATATTATATTCAAAATTATGATTACATATAAAATTTAGATTCAATTGGCCAATGGCCCAGTGTTTCTAATAATCTTTGAAGTCTATGCTAAACTCCCCATCACTTGAATTGTTGGACTCCTTGAGGTCAAGTTTCTCCAAACCAATAACAACCAATTTTGTTTGTGTTGCATCATCATCAATCTATGTTGGCTCATCTAGCTCTACATTCCATTGAGTTGTTCATTTCTTGCATGTAAGAGTGTTGTGTTCAATGAGATGCAAGGGGCAATGTACAACTACAAGCTTCTTTATTTTTCTAGATGTAAGATTATTCTTTAATGGAGTGGATGGAGTTATATGTAGATCGATTTCTCTTAGGAATAGAACTAGAAATTTGAGACAGTAGACAAATGGTTAGTGTGGTTGTCAAAAAATAATGTCCATGCATAGTCCACAACATAATTGGTTTCTCTTGTACGATAATCTTATCTATCTTGTCTCCTTTTGGGTATCTTTTAATAGTGACAAATTTTGTCCACTTAACTCAAATGTTGGTGGCATCTTCAACAGTATACATCTTTTGAATAAGTTTCATAAACTCCACTTTCACTTCAACATCCTCCATAAATTATCCTAAATAATTTTCTCTTGGTGGCACATATGATGGTCTTGATCTTGTTATCCTTGCTTAAACCTTTTTTATTAAATTATCTTAAATAATTTTCTCTTGGTGGCACATATGATGGTCTTCATCTTGTTATCCTTGCTTAAACCTTTTTTATAAGAAGGGTTTTGAGCAACATAGAATTGAATGCTATTGGAAAAAAAGTCATTTGCCTCATCTCTATTTTGTACATTGAAAAATGTGCCATCATATTTGGATCACTACAATTCGTCCTTCTATGGTTTTGCTTAGAGTTGGCTACGTCTAAACTAGTTGGAAAAACATGAAGTTGTGGCTTTTGGAAAGTTTCAATACTATTTGTAGTAGGACCCCTTTGTGGAATAGTAGCAACTATAGGTATTATTTCTTCACAACCCCACAATTCATTTATTTTAGCCCTTTGTTTGGGTGACAAGTTGTCACATATTTCCACACTTTTGACTTGGGTGTGAAGTAGATGCTTATTAACTCTTGTAACACTTTTTTGAAATTTATTTTCACAAAATGATGCTTCCAAAACCTAGTGCACCTTGTAGCCCTAGGTTTTGCTTGTAGTTTGGTTGCAAATTGTCTTAAATACTTCTTAAGAAGGGACTCTTAGCAAAAAAAAAACCAATAACTTGGAAATTAAATTGTGCACTCTCAATAGTATTATTTCCTCCTTACCACCTAACCCCCTGCCCTCAAACATTTGTACTTGGAGTATTAGATTCAACCCCCATAGCCTATAGTTGACTTTACTTGTGCCCATGGCGTGAGATTGAAAATACATAGTGACATTGCAAAAAAAAAGTTTAAATTTTAAACCATACATGTCATTATTTTTTATTATTTTAGATTACATGAAGTGTAGAAGTAGATGATACATAGAAGATGAAACTTTAATTAGCTGATTACATTTTAATCAACAATTTAGACAAATTTAGAAAGAAACATTTACTAAATAAATTTGAACACCTAAAATACTGTTGTTATCAAGTTAAAATTTAAACTTATAAATGTTTTTAGGTTTGTTCAGCTATTATTTTTCACTAAAACAACAATTCAATAACCCTAAAACATCATTTATAATAATATATGAACAAAATATTCAATATTACATATCTAAGTTGAAAAAAAGTCATGATGATTGCTTTCAAATTTATAAATGAACATTTAATATAATACTCAAATCCCAAAGTATGAAGGGACACAACTTACCTTAAAGGCTCAGAGACTTGTTGAATGCATTGAAATTTGAACAGTTGATCAATGAAGACTTATCACTTGCTCTTCCTCTTCCTCTTCTTGTTGCTCTTACTCTTGTTAATGATCCTACTTTTGAAATCTTACTTTCACTCTTGCACTTTGTTGTTGCAACTTGCAACCTTGCTCAATGCTTTAATAGTGATTTGGAGAGAAGGTCTGATCTATAATTATAGTTTTTTTGAGTGCTTAGGGCGTGGTTGGAGCCCATAAACTAGTAGGGTTAAGGATTAATAGTCCAAGCTCAAAATTATATGATTTAAAAAAATAAAAATGGTTGTATTTGTAATGTCCTTGATAGGACAGTTAGTTCAAATCCACCAATTTTTTAACAATCAACTTGAATCCTAGCTCTTTTTTATCACCAAGTTCTTGATGTGGACAAGTTGAGAGTACAAAGAGATTATAATGAAAATAAAAATAACTAAACAATTTTTTGACGGCAAGCCAAATAAATTACAATAATTAAACTAAAAAAAAACAATCAATACTAAACTGATTGAGAATAAGCAAAAATGTGTCAATACCAAAATGATAAGACTTAATCATGAGATTTTGAATTAATGCTAAAATGATAGACAATGATTTGCAAATAAAAAGGGATCCAAAGGTGAACAGTCCAAGATATTCTTACAATATTAATACTATTTCTAGCTGGCAATAAACTATCTAGTTTATTACAATCTTAAAAGAAAAATAATTATTTCATCTCAATAATTAAATCTAGATATCATGTCAAATAAGGATTCATCATTAGAAAATAAGACGAAATCTAAGTATCATTTCAAAACCCTATTTACCTAATAAAAACAAATATCCATCATTATGAAACAAAACATTTCATCAAACTAGATCAATGAGAATGCAATAACTTCAAAACAAAACTGATCACAACTATCCAACTATCTTGGATATTCCTCTTATTTGATAAAGTTTACACACCTCTAACAACAAAGATAATTCATGATTCTTTTGTATGGTTGGCAACTAGTATAGATACAATAAATCAACATTCTAGATGATTTGGTTTGACATACATAATTATTCTCTCAAAGATTGTGAGCTATCACTGCTGGCACTAATTACAAATACCATATATTGTCTATGATTTGGACTTCTTACAAAGATATTCTATCAACAAAATTAATCAAATCACATAATTACGCTGAAGGCATTCTCTCAATGAAGTTTGCCAAACCATTTTCTCTATCGACGGTTTGAAAAACGATGCAAGACCATTTAGAATAGATCTTGACCGTTGATTACTCCTTGTTGTTTTTCCTTATGTCTTATTCGCACATTTACTGGAATGGGAGTTGGTCATTTAATGTCATTTACTTCTGCTGTTGCTTTCTGCTCCTCCGAACTCTTCATCCCTGGTATCGGTGGTCTCCACTTGCGTCCACTGCAGAGTACATGCCACTTGCAGTTGTCAGTTGGAGAGGACATGCTAATTGTATCTGAAATTTTACTGCTGCATTTACTCTTGCCGCCCCCTCTCTCACGCCTGAAAATTTGAAACACTCCTTGCGTCATTTCCGAAGTATCATAAATGTTGGGTGCTCAAAAAAGTGCCATCACGTATGGGTTGGGATGGCGACTACAAACCTCAATTGACAAAGTAAATCCAAAGGATATTTTTAGTGCACCAGCCGGTTGTAAAAACTTCCAATGGATGCTCCTCATCTATGGTGCTGCTATGAAATATGCTGACTGTTAAGAATATACATCTAGAAGTTCATCTGCAGATACTCCACCCAGAATGGAAACGGACACCATCTATTCTCTTGGTTCAATGCTGTATTATAATAATCCATGCCCTGTTTTCTAACAATTAATCCTTTTGACAACTCATAATAATAAAATGTTTTCTGCATAACTAAATTGCAACTGATGCACAGAATCATGACACCATGCAGAGGCCATTTGCTCATTCAGTATTGAACTTGTTTCTTAGTGCAAAGTTGATGATACTCAGAGGAAAATTGATCTGATTGACATTACGTTAAATTAGATAGCCTTTAAGAAATTCTCGAACTGCCTGAAAAATTGAAACACTTCTTGCGTCATGCCTGAAAACAAAATTTGACACCGCCGCTTTATGTCTCAGGGGACACTCTGTCTCACATCGGAAAAGCCAACTTTCAGGCATTTGAAACATTCCTCGCCACACGCCTATTTTTTTTTTTTTTTGACTCACAACTGTAGGGAGAATGGTTTTGGTTCGTCTCATTTTTCTTATATTTTTGCTTGAGTAGAGTTTTGTAATATTTTTTCTGCAAATTCTGCCCCTTTTTCTCTTCGACATGGCATGGCTGAGGGTACGACACATTTGTGCAAAATCTTAAGATAAGTGACTTGCCATGGTCTTCGGCGTACCCATTGCACCCCAGGTGCGATTACTAGTACTAGAGACATTCCACATTGGCTGCGCTTTGTCTGAGTCTCCTGTGGAATGACAGCTTAATAAAAGCAACTGCTGCCCCAAAAGGTCTTTACAAAAGTTTAAATTTCCTTAGCGGGCCCCACAACAATTAAAAAACAAATTAAATCTGCACTACATAATTGAAGGAAGTGACCAGAAAATAGGTAAAAGTAGTCATTTTCATTAATTTACATATTCAATCTTTTCAAGAAAAACAGGTTATAACCGACATACTACAAACTGTCCAAAGTATTATTTAATCTCTACCAGTTTATGTAAAATAAATTGGAATCAATTTAAATGACGAATATTAAATTTTGAATTCACTGGATGATTTAAAATATTAGATTAGAATCATAATACTGAAATCTGAAATTAGATTTCAAGAATATATATAATATTTTTCTTAATATTTCACGTCACACAATTATTTGTAAATGTTTATTAATTTTTTTATACAAACAAAAAAATTAAAAATCACAATATCAAACATTAAATACTCAAATAAACTGAAAACAATCAACACCAATGATGACTCTGAATAAAATCTTATCGTCCCCAAATTCATCATTTCTTGCAGTGCATAGGTAATCCTTAGATTTAATTACTCAAATTATTAGATGGTTTTTGTTTTGGAAATCATCTTGTCAAAAGATTTTTTTGTCTTTGGACAATGCAAGAAGAACTTTGTTCATTATTAGGAAATAAGAAATTGATAATAAGCTAGTAATTTTCTTCAATGGATCATTCCTTCTTTTTAAAGCATCTTTGAGGAAATAAAATATTATTTTCAAATTTTTCCTTTTCCTCTAAAAACATCATTTCAAATTGATTTAAAGATCTTTTAAAATAATATCAGTTTGTACCCCATGTCTAGTGATATTTGCTAACATTACTTCAAGTTCTTTTAAAAACACTTCATAATATTATTTTAAGGTACTATAGTTTAACAATGAAATATAAATTGTCTTTTCATAAATTAAAGTTTTTTTTTTTACTTAAAATTAAATTATTACATTATTTCTTTAAATAAAAAAGAGACATGACAGTATTTGATGTGAGGGATGCCCAAGCATTTTGAGTTTGTTGTCTCGTGAAGGGGGGATGCCTAAAAAATGCTCTCTATGAGGAAGATATCCCAAGGATGTCTTGTTTGCTAATGGTGGTGGGGGCATGATTGGGGGACATTTCCTTAGTATCTTTCCATCTTGGGAATGTCCTTGTCTTTATAAATGCCAAATTTTAGGGGGAGGGAGGGGGAATGCATCCCTGCAAAATATTGGTGCTAACTCTAGCACATACTTCAATATGTTAGAATTTGAACAAAGATTGTGAAGGAAATAACTTATAGATAGAACTAAGTAGGGTTTAGAATTCACGTTGGCTTCATAATAATCCTTGAGGTAATGTTGAATATATTCATGTATTGCTTTGATTTCCTCCTTTTCAACGATTCTAGACTTGCTTCACTAGGCTCATAGTTTGGATGAACTCCTTTGAAGAGGACCAACCACCAATAAATTTCACTTATAAGAGTAAATAATTTGGAAATGAATGATAAAAAATAATTCTATAGCAATGCTTGGGCAACATCACTTCCAAACTACTATAATTGAAGCTAATTTAAACATGCTCACAATTGTTTTTTATTTGCATAAACATCATGCAATAGACAATATGTATTTGCAACAACCTATTATCCACCAAGATTATTATCTAGTTGACATTGTATAGGTCAACTATTATGTGATGCCCCTCTTCAAAAGAGACTTATGCACTTAACACACCTCTAGTAGTCATCATGTTACACTTGAGATTGAGACAAACTGGCCAAATAAATTTGTATTAGCCATAAACATCTACTTGAATCATTACTTAAGCCATGGACAACTATGATAGATCTTTCAAACATTAACATAATTAAAAAAAAAAACAGATTCATGCACCTAACTACACAAGAACAAGATAAGTGCACACTTTGCAAACACCCATTTTCAAAACATTCATTCTTCCATATCATAAGCACACCCATTTATCTAGTGTAAATATTACAATACATAACTAACCTCTCGTAATATATTCCATTTAGAAATAAAAGTTATAATAAGATCCAAGGGAGATATGCCCCATGCCAACTTATGATAAGAATCATAATACATGATAAATCCTATTCTAACCTAGGAGGTGAAAAATTTGAGCAAAGAGCATTGTCACAAAATCAACAAGCTCTTTGTAAGTTAAATCAAAACACATTTCACTTGATGATAAAGTTTATCTATAAAATAAATAGAATTAGGAAGATCCACTACACATCTCATTTGTGTTTTATCTTCTAAGCATTTCATTTGACCCTTTTATTCCACTAAACATCAACCAATATATGTTAGAAAAGAATCTTCTAATGTTAGAACTATAATAACATATGAGAAGTCCAAGTACTATTAAAGGTGTGCAAATAGCACTAATAGGGTGTTCAAGAGATGCGCCATCTAGTTAGTGTATGTCACTATATCACTAACAAGGTCCACTTCCTTTGGCATATACAACCACATAATTTCTAGGTTTTGAGAAAAATAATACACATCTCCAAATATAGGTTGCTTCACATCATTGATCTCCCAGTCAAGGTAAAAAACACGTATATTAGGATGTCCAACAAAGTTGATAAATGATAAGGGGACAAGGCCTAAAAATTAATTTTGATCTCTATCAAGGAGATTCACAACTACCAAAAGTATGGAAGAGAATGCTAACATCTATAAATGTGTCATAGGGAATGACAAACATTAAGTCCAACTATAATTAATAGCCCCATTTTAACCCCAAGGGATAAGGTGTGCCACATCATCTCCATTCCAAGAATACTTAATGCGTCTTAATTAAAGCATGCAATCAAATGCCAAAGGGATGGTTGGGACCACTTATATTGATCTTCATGTTTCAAACACATCCTCTAATGTTACAAAGAATACCACGAGCTAGCTATCTTTTCCTCTATGGTGTATGTTCATCCCTTTAACAAACAAGAGTGAGGTTCATTACTATACAAGGGAACACATAAAAATATCTCCTAAGCAATAACAATCACTAGTAAATAAGATAACAATAAGTACTAGGGTGAGTGCTCGGCCTCCCCATAGGTCTATTCCCTGTGCCCGAGACTCCCCTGTGGTGGTTTGTGGTCCAGAGATTGTAGAAAATGAGGAGTATTATCTGAAAACGGGTGTGGTCTGCAGATTCAATGATTTGTGGCCATCCCTCCCGGACCTCCATGACTGGGTGGAGGCTTCCTAGAAGCCTTTGGTTGCTGGGGAAATCGACCTCTACCCTAGCGCTAGGGGCTTCTTTATTGCTACCTTTGGCTCCCCACGTGAGAGAGAAACTATGTTCTGAACAAAGGATGGATGTGGGGTATTCATTCTTTGTCCATCAGGCCTTGGTCTTGTTCTTTCAACCCCGTTACGGAGCCGTTGAACACCAAACCTATTTGGGTCCAACTGCCAAACCTTCCTCTCCAGTTCTGGGAGGAATAATGCTTCGAGGCCATTGGCAATACCATTGGTCGATTCTTAATGGTGGATTCTACAACTAGGGAGTTTAGGCACACCATGGTCGCTCGAGTGTTAGTTGATCTGAACATCTCCAAACCTCTCCATGGGGATGTTATTTTGCTGGTGGAGGACAGACCTTGGAAGCAGCTCTTATACTATGAGGGTCTCCCCTTTTGGTGTAGGAGATTCTTTTTGGTGGGTCATTTGGCCTATGCCTAACCTCATGCCCACCGTAAGAGCACTGCGACTTGGTGGAAGGATGCTCTCCTGGATCACCTCACGGTGGGTTCTTCTTCGGATGTTTCTTCTGAGGAGGTTGACCCTCTTGTTGCTGCTCCTCTCCCAGACCTCTCTTATGTGGAACCACCTTTGGACCGTTCTGCTGACACTGTTGTGCCTGACCCTGCCCCTGTTGTCGCTGCTCTGTCAAACCCTGTCCGCCCTTTGTTGGAAGCCTGTATTGTTCCGTTTGTTGATTCAATCTTGAATGCCTCGTTGCCGACTCCCTCGCTGCTTGGTGGTCCTGTGGTGGTTGAGGTGGAGCCACTCCTCTCACCTTTCTCTTTGTTTCCTGTTTCCGAGCCTCCCTGGTCGATTGTCCTTTAGAAGAAGAAATCTGTGTCTGTTTCTCGGAATCGGGCTCATGGAGCCAACTTTGACCCCTCTGCGTCTGGGGTTGTTTAATTTCTTTATTTTTCCATAGCTGTCAGTCAGCTATTTCTGTTTGTACCTATAGTTCAAATTCTGTTTTGAACTATGTTTTTCTTTGGCCCCTTGGGCCCTTTGGGAAGGGTACGACACCCTGTAAATGCTTCTTACCATTTCAAAAACAATAAGTACTATATGTTGATTGAGAATCAAACCAACTACAATTACAAAGGAAATAAATATCCATATCAGGAGAAGGTCCAAAGGATAAAATCCTCCTCCTCTTGGTCCAAAATATAAAGTAGGTCCCAACTGACCACCCAATTAGATTGTCAAGTGAGTAATGATCAACATAATGAATCTCAAATGTCATGGCATTGTTCCACAATTTGAGAAAAAATATGGCAAATTACTAGTGAACAACTAATTGACCGCTAGATAACAACGGTACTTATACAACATTCTACACAAATGGATACATCAAGCCATAAAAAAATGATGTACACATGTTATCTACATATTAGAATTGGTCTTATGGAGAGAAAAAAGTTGATGGGGTTTTTTCGACAATAAAAAAAGATAGTAGCTATGCCCTTTGGCAACCCATAGATAAGAGTTGACTTTACTACATGAATTTGAATTTATCCTTTAATTTTCATGGTGATAGAAAATGTTTTGATTCCTTCAAACAACCAGTAGTTGTGCCCTTAGCAAACTATAGTTAGGAGTTGATATTTGACAACTGTTATCTATCTATTGTTTATGTTGTTTGAATATTTTGAAATTTGGTGGGAGTGCAATTTACTTTTCTTAGTGTTTATATTTTTGTATTGTGTTAGAGTTCTAATTTGGTTTTCAAGACAACACAAAACAAAATCATATGTTAAGAAAAAGCTCCCATCAAATTATGAGAACAATGAACTTTGAGAAACCCCCTCAAAAAAGATATAAAATCCTAGTGAATCTTTTATTTTTTTGGAAAAAAAATCAAACTTTTGTGATGAATGCATACCTCTTTCGGGGGGAAATAAAATAATTTTGTTGGTGATTTTTTTCAAATTTCTCCACTTTGATGATTTTACCTAGCGAATTATAGATAGACCAGAAAAAATAAATAATTTTGTTGGCGAATTATACTTGTATTCAAAAAAATAAAATAAGTACGGTTGTGAATTATATAAATATTCAAAAGTATAAAATTAATTATTTGATGAATGTGTTCACAATTTTTTGGAAAATCATAATGTGGCCGACAAAAATATCAAATACTAAATGATAATGATTAAGTTACTTGGTGAATTTATAGCTTTAAAAATATTTATATTTACATTGTTGGATGATCGTAGATCAATGTCATAAGTTAATTGGCAGATTTATAGCTTTAAAAAGATTTACATTTACATTTACTTGCCTAGTAGTCGAGCAATAGTAGATATCAATGTCTTATAAATATGAATGAGCTCCCAAATGTAGTGCATATTGACCTCAATGTATTTAGTCTACCGATGATGGATTTGATTCCAAGAGATTGATATAGTACTCTAGTTGTCACAAATATGATAAATGGCTTATGAAATTGAATGCTAAACTTGATAAGAACACGTTGAAGCCAAAGGTCTTTAGTTCTAACATTGAGAACTCTTCAATACTTAGCCTCTATAGAAGAAAGAGATAATATTTTTCTTCTTTCTCAACCAACATATTGGACTAGAACCAAATGAGTTATAACTAGAAGTGGACATCATCCTAAGAATTGCCTTCCTAATGAAAATTAGTGTACCTGACAAATTGATATCAATCACTACTACATAGTGATCCCAAAATTGTATCACAAGATCAACTTAGCTACCTTTTAGCATAGTTCATGAGGTTCTTGTATAAATTTAGAGACCGTGTCAACAATATGAAATTTTGCGCCTAGAATGAGTCAAGTAAATGAGGCCACTAACAAGCTATCAATCACTACTGCATAGTGATCCCAAAATTGTATCACAAGATCAACTTAGCTACCTTTTAGCATAGTTCATGAGGTTCTTGTATAAACTTAGAGACCGTGTCAACAATATGAAATTTTGGGCCTAGTATGAGTCAAGTAAATGAGGCCACTAACAAGCTATTGATACAAATAGTATCAACCAATGTTGTAGAAATATTTGCCTCAAAGTTTGACTCTAGAAAGAAAGTGAGTTGGAGTAGGTTTATTGTCTATCTGTGGAATTACGAGAGAAATCAAGAGCATACATGGATTGCGTAATGCTATTCCTAGATGTAGATTGATAGATCTCAATAATGAGAAAATATTGTAACATACCTGAGTTAGTCATCAAAAACCTATCATGTATGGTAGTTTTCACTATCGAAATTGAGGATGAAGAAATTTTTGTGATCAATAAGTCATCAATATACAAAATTAAGAATAAGAAAGATTCATCCTACCACAAGATGTAATGTTTAGACTAGAATGGCATCAAGTAAATCCAGTTGAGATAAGAAAGGAATCCACCTTGGCATACCAAGATGAGGGGTTGTGCTTGATGCCATATATAGATTTATTGTCTACATGCTAAGGAGTCTTGTCAAAAACCTTGTGGCTGCCCCATGTATATCTCCTAGTTGAAATTCCCATAAAGTTGCCTCGTGTATATCTCCTTGTCAAAATTCCCACAAAGAAATACATTATTCATATCCATGTTTGATGAAAATCTTGGTGATGAGCTATGACAATAGTAAGTTTGAGTCCAATAAATTTCATCTTTGCAACAAGTGCAAAGGTCCCAATGCAGGCAACACCAAGAACCTATGAAAATCCCTTATAGACTAGTTGTGCTTTGAAATTATCATCTGACCTATATGTTGTAAATTTAGTGTGATATATCCACTTACATCAAACAAATTTCCTTCTCTTAGAAAGGGGGAATAAATCCCAAGTATGGTTCATCATCAAAGAAGTGTTATCCTACACAATTTCATCCCACCTAGGAATGCTAACTGCCTCTTGAAAAGATTGTGGATTTAAAGCAGAGGTGATGAAAGAATGAGGTGGTACCTAGAATTGTGTTTGAGTTTGCGAGTTTGCTTGGTGTTTTTAAGGATTCCCAACCCAATTAATTGTAGCCTACAAATTTTGTCTAGCCCAAAGTGGACTAGAAATAAAAGTCAAAAGGAAATTCTACATCCTTCAAATGATGGTTGGTAGGGGAGGATAATCCTCATCATCTAATGTAGAGGAGAATAATTCTCATCATTAGAAATATGCTCAAGTTAGTCTACCTCATCTAAAGAACTACCTTCTTTTCCAAGTGTACCCCAAGTAATTGAAGAAGGAAAATATCAAGAGTTGAACAAAAAGATCCCACCTCAATGTGAACACTTTGCTCAATGGACAACTTATGAATAATTGGATGGATTTGATATCCCTTTACATTATTTTGTTAACCCATAAAGATTCAAGGTCTACTGTTGGGATCCATAACTTTCTATTTCTCTATAGGAATGTACGCCTATGATGGACATTCAAAGACCCTTCTATGTTTCATTATGGGTTTCTTACCATTCCAAGTTTCAAAAGGAGTAACTAATTTCAAGACTTTATGAACTCAATTTTGGATAGAGTTTACAACCTCTACCCAAAATTGTGGTGTAAGGGATCTAAAGCGGATCATTCGATTTTCCATTTCTTTAAGGATTTGTTCTTCTATTTTTCTTCTCCATTTTGTTTTGGATTGTACAAAATTGTGCATTACAAAATTCAATCCCCTCTAAGCTACATAACCACTCAAACTGATGGTTGACATACTTAGTAACTAAATCCTAATGGCTTTTCTAAAATTGTTTCTCTATGAATCCTTTGAATTTTGCTTTCTAAGATTTAAGTAGCCCTTCATGCTTTGTCTTTGTTATGCTTCTCTTATAAATGTTTACCAAGAAAATATCCTTGATAAACTCCATCAAATGAACTTGTCCACCATACCCATAAAATAAAAGTGCAAAACAAAATAAGCATACTATAACATTAAAATAATAATAATAAATAGAGAGTTAATAATCTCACAATCAAATAATGAATCCGTTGTGTGTTCAAATCTTGCAAACTAATTCCATGTACAGCCTGTATTTAAGACAAAAGGGAATACTGTGACCGTTTGAAAGCTTGCCTTCAGGTCAAACCTCTCATATTAGTCTTTCGACTTTCCACAGTCAGTGAAAAAAGATTGAATGTTTGTGTGTACAGTTAACCTTTGTGTATCTAGAAATAAGACCTATTATTTGCTTGAAGTAACAACCTGGTCGTCTGGTTAAAGCTATTTGGATGTGTAAAATGTAGAATAATAGTAGTAATCCTAAGGAGGATCCATCTACTGTTCATGTCTAGGTGTGCGAAAGGAGACAAATCAGATAATGGGATCCAAATTGCCAATACGATGAAAATAATGAAATTAAACTTGATAGAAAGAAAACACAGAGTACAACCATGAAAAATCATTTTTGAACTCTTCCGAAAACGATGCTAAACGCAATATATGTCCTTCCCAAATCTGCAAATGTTAGCTGAAGGAAATTATAACAGAAAATAATATGCCTACAAATAACATCAAAAGCTTAGATGGATTACAATTGATCTCACCAGACTCAGAAGTTTCAGGAAGAAGTCTCTTGCTGTCGGCAAAGGAGGGGAGTTCACAATCCCAGCTATGTTGGGCGTTGAAGAATACTAATCTTTTCCAGCTGCAAGGAGTACTGAAAATGATCAGAAGAATTGCATGACAGTTTTTTGTTTTTTTGAAAAGAGCTTTTTGTTTTTTTTCCATTTTATTAGAATATGTCGTTTTTATTAAGATTTTTAAAGCAGATTTTTGAATATATAACAGGGGTTTGATATCAGATTTTTAGTTGAAAGGGAGAGTTTGAATTTGATGGTCTATATGGTATTTTTTGCATTTTAAACTGTATATTACAACTTTAAAACTCATTAAACTTGTATTTTTCTATAACTTTAAATATGACATTTCAAATTATTATTAAACCCTAAAAATTTATTATATATTATATATTATATAGATATTTTTATAATATTTATTATAAAAATATAAATTCTTTTAAATTTTTTAAAAAATAGAATATATTTTTTTCCTAATTTTTAACAATAAATTTAAGATTTTGATATTTTTATTCATAATTGTCATTGCTTTATATTAATATATATGATTTATAATATTTATTATAAATATATATATGATTTCAAAATCTTTTCAAAATAGAATATAATTGTTTTTAAAGATTTAAAATATTTTTAACAAGATTTATTTTTAATATGAATTTAGAGACTTCTTGTTAATTATAAGAGTAAATTTAACATTTTAAGACTTATTATCAGTGTTTTTTGATTTTACATTATTTCATTAATATATATAGGATACCCAAACATAACAAGATTTTTTTTTTCCCCCAAAATACAACATTTGTGTTTTTTATAGTGATGGCTTTCAATTTTTTGATACAACATTTGTATGTTTTACATGTGATTGACGAGCTTTCAATTTTTCTGTAGATTTAACTTCCTTCTCCTTGTAGATTTAACTTTTGAAAAACATCCACAATTCATTGCCTCTCAAATACCAATTCTCAATTTGTCCATATCTTTTGACAAAATCTCACATTGTAGAATCAAAAGTCTAAACTTAGGTTGTTATTTTTCTGATGCTCCATGAACTTTGCACACTATTTGCATTGTCTAAAAAATTTCATAAGTTTATTAAAAATATTTTAATATAGAAGATTTTCTACTCATTTTTTTTTTTTTTTGAAATTTTATATTTTTCATAAAACGTCAAATGAAAGGCATTCAAATGATCAAACTGTCACAAAAATTTATATGAGAGGTAGGGGTGGCCATCAAATTCCTGGTTTGAATGGGTAGGCTACTTACTTGAATTAGAAAGAGATTTTAGAAAGAAAGGAAATGGGATGCTTAGGTGTTCTTTTTTAAATCAAATCTCGTCTTTTCAAAGAGGGTTTAAATTTGATTTAGATTTTTATAAGAGAACATGAAGTGATTTTAAGATTTTTGAGTTTTTAAATTTTTTTTAAAAAATATTATAGTTAAAAGAAAATAAGATAATAAATTTAAAAATGATTTGGCATATATGTGTGTGTATGTGTGTGTGTGTGTGTGTGTGTGTGTGAGAGAGAGAGAGAGAGAGAGAGAGAGAGAGAGAGAGAGAGAGAGAGAGAGATTTTTAGATTTTAAGTTTTTTTTCCTTTTATTTTTAAGAATATCATGGTTAAAAGAAAAAGAAGACAATAAATTTAGAACCTGGTAATGATGTGGTGTGTCTATATATATAAGAAATGGTAAAAGGATATATCAATTATAGAGATGTTCACACAATTGTGTAGACATCTAGAAGATATTAAGATGGTGAATATTAGAAGTGACAAACTTGCAAAAAAATTGAAATGCAAGCAAGTTGATAATGGAAATGTCAAATTGGCACTTAGATCTAGGAGAAATAATATGACAAACTACAAGGATGAATTTGTCAAAGTGAGCACAAAATATAATGTTGAAGTTGGAAGGTATGCAATTTTTGACATTATTGAATTATCTAGGCAACTCTTTTAACCATGCATTTTATTGCTTAAGTTGCTATAAGTAGTGGTAGCTCAAAAGATCAAACTACTCATGCCATAACTTCTTAACTTCATCAAAATGAGTTAGTAGGGTGATGGAAGGAGAATCAACAACAAAGTGTGGAAAGGCATACAATTGTGACTACTGATTTTCTGGGCTCCCAAGTGCTACTATGGAGCCACTATGCAACTCACTAAAGACTATAAAATTTAAAGTAAGCTCAACCGATTTTCTTGAACCTATATTCATAATCCAATAGATTGATAGGATATTAGTTGACAAAGAAGGCACATAGAGAACATCCCTTTTTGTCACCCACATCAACAAATCCTTCCTGTAAAGCTTAGTTGGAGTATCATAACCCATAAGAATATGTAGCATGGGAGTCTGCTCCAATGATGTGAATTCATCTTTACTTGAAGAAATACAGTGTGAAGAACTTGAGTGAATAGTCCATGTGGATGATGAAGATGCAATAGCAGCAAAGGCATTGTGTTTAACATAGGTTGTCATTGATGTCAAAGGTTATTAGTAATGTCATTGATGTTGTAAGAAGTTTGATGTCAAAGGGAGTCTCTGTGTAAGGCTAAGCTTGTAATTGTACTTGAATTATATTCCCCTCGACTTATTATTTTGAGTTGTAGAAGATTTGTTGATGCATGTTGTATGTCAGAAGTTCAGTTTGATCTATGTTGGCGATTTTACTGTTAGGATGCAAAATCAAGAAATATATATTATTAGTTTTTGATTCAGGTAAAAGAAGGTTTTGAAGGGACTTGAAACCCTTTACAATAAAAAACAAAGTTGCAAAAAGAACAATTTGCAGCCAACCAAAAGCCAACCCCCAAACAAGATCCGTCAAGATTTACATTTAGAACTACTCTTGTGGGAACAAAGAGTCATGTCAAAAGAATGCCTAGAGAATTTAGCTTTCTTGCCCTTAACAGTAATCCAGCCTTCCTCCACTTGTGCTACCATATCATGCCAAGTCAACTCACAATTTTCTTGAAGAATGCTTGCAGCCACTGTCTCAGAGATCTCATCATTATTCCTTTGTGCAGGCAAAGACATATCGAAAAAGCCACTAGAAGTGATAACCAAAGCGCTATCACCTAAAATGGCTACTAGAGACCCAATCTCTCGCTCTTTAGGGGTTACAAGATGATGATCTTGTGCAGCATCAACAACCCCATCATTTGAGACATCCCGAGGGGATACCTCAATACCCTGTGATTTCAATGCAACCACCTCTGAAAAAATCTTGTGTTGTTCAAATTTCTTCTCAACCGTATAATGTTGTTGAGAGGCACCATTCCACCATGTAGACGTCCTAGCTTTTTTCTCAAATCCACATTGTGCAACAGCATGACCTATTTTAAAACATCTTCTACAATGGAAGGGAATCCCCTCATAGTCCAAAGATTGGACCCAAGACCCCTTAGAAGATTTAAGTAAAATCTCAGCAGGCAACCCTTTTGAAACATCCATTTCAACTAGTATGCAGGCAAAGGCGGAATGAAAAATCTCAGAGGATTCCCATCCACCAATAAAAAATCACCAAGGGCTCCACCCACTTCCTCCAGAAGAGGGCCAGTCCATAAATGGAGGGGAAGATTAGGTAGCCAAACCCAAATTGGGATCTTATTGAAGGTTTCAGAAGAAGGGTTGAAATCAGAATGCCAAGGCTTAATCATCAACAAATATTTGTTCTCCCAGCTAAAAAAATTGTCACATAAAATTATATTTCTATCTTGAGCATTGTCAAACTTGGCAACAAAAAACCCCTTAGCCATGGGGAAAATATGGACTTTACCAGAAATTAGAGGCTCTTATTCACCGAAGATCCAAGAATGCAGTTGAGGGAGGCTAGGCCAAAAACCCCTAAACTGACAGATCACCCCACGAACTGAGAGCTCAGAAACATTCTCATCTATTTCCTCTATCATCTCAGCCTTCAAATTCATTGTGATGACATTGACAACATGGACAAACTCACCAAACAGAAGCCTCCCATGTTGGAATCTTGCCTCCAGCACCTTGGCCTTAGCCACAGGGTCGCGACCCTTAGTGCACCTCCTATCAAACCCCTTATCGCAGGAAACACCAGTCCCATTCGCAGTAGAGAAGCCACCACCCTGGATGCCACCCCCGCTGATAGAGCCCACGCCATCTGCATTGATCGCCTGAGTGTTTCCATCTGCTCGGGCCTTAGGTTTTCCGAACAGGTTTCCATCATTGGGCGCCATTAGCTCTATTCATTGGATGTTTAAAATCACATCGGTTACAAAATACAAGTGCATGCTATTAATATATATTATTAGTTGCTAAGGAGTGTTTTTATGATTTTTGTATGCTTGCAATATCATGCTTGCATCTATTCACTATGATAGTGTTGGTTCAAAATTTTGTACCTAAATGTTTTAGTTTAGTTCTCAGGCTAGAGAGATTTCTCTGACTATACAATTATGGTCTGCATTTCTTTTAGAAATATCATTTTTCTCTGTGATTTCAGAGGAGAGTATTCCTACACTAGTTCTATCACATTCCTGAGGTTCCTATGGATATGTTTAGCATGTAAAAAGATTAAAGTGACATAAGGTTCTCTATGTTTCTCTATCAACCAGTTGAAGTTCAAGGTGTGTGCGACAATGGCTAGTAGCATGCAAAATTTAAATCTTGTGTGTGGTGGTAAGATAGGACCTGGTTAAGGTTCATGTGGTAGTGCACGATATCATGTTCTATTAGCGGATTTTTTTTTTTTTTTGGACCAACTTATTAAACATTTCATGTAATTTGAATTTAGGTCCACCTTATGTCGTCCTGGCTAGTTACGAATCCCTAGCCAACATAGAAGATTGTTAATGCAATGTCATGTATATATTTCTTTGTTGTGCAGATGTTTTGTAAAAATATGTGAATTAGAATTACACCCATGTGAAGAAGAGTTGGTCATTGGTGCAAATTGAAGAGAAGGTGGTGAAGATAAAAGGGAGACTTACATTACAATGTGCGTGCTAGTATCAGAAGATCATATGTAGTGAGGAAGAGTGCCAGTTGTGACTTTGACATGTGTTGCGTTACATAAAAGATTTGCAAAAATTATCTTTGTATTATGGCAGGATTGGTGTTCTACCCATTGTTCAAATTTCATTGGGGGTTGGTGCCTACAAACATAATAGGGGATTGGTGTCTCTAGGAGGTTGGTTCCTACTTCAGTGTGTAAAATTCGCTTGTATAGTTTTTGCATTGCGAGGTTGGATTTGGACATTAGATCCAAGCAACTATTCACGGTGTGGTTTTTCCCATATTGGGTTTCCACATATATCTAGTGTTCTCTTGTGTGCTTTATGATTTTATGTTTTAATTTCTTGTGTGGGGTTTGGTGTGAAGAATAATATATTTTGATTACTATGGCTGAGTTAAGGATTTTAAATAGATTTGATCTACTGATTCACCCCCCACCCTCTAAGTAGATTGCGTGCCGTTCAATTCGTATAAAATCCAAGTTCCTTTGAAGAAGCCTAACAACTTAAGGTGGTTTCGGGATGGCACACTCAATTGCTTAGAAAGGATTCTTTGGAAATAAAGCTCCATCGTTTGATGGATCCAATTTTGCATTTGGGAAAGTTAGGATGGAGTCCTACTTGATGGCTCTTGGAATGGATATCTAGATGTTAGTGATAGAGGGATATGAGGTCCCTAAAAACCCTCCTAGGGATTAGGCTGGAAAGAGGGCTTGTGAAATCAATGCTAAGGCTATGAATGCTATTTTATGTGGATTGAGTAACTCTAGATTTGTGAAAGTGATGCAGTGCAAAACAACAAAGGAAATATGGGATAAACTGGAAACCATCTATGAAGGTGATGACAAAGTCAAAGAGGCAATGTTGCAAACTCATGGGTCTCAATTTGAAAGCTTGAAGATGAGAGAAGATGAAAATATTGCCACATTCTTGCTCTGGGTTGATGATGTTGTCAACTCTATCCAAGGTCTTGGAGAAGAATTGAAAGAAAAAGTTGTTATGAAAAAAGTACTCAGATCTCTCCCTAGAAGGTTTGATTCTAAAGTCTCTACTATTGAAGAAGCTAAGGATATGAATACTTTGAAGATGACTAAATTGTATGAAATTCTAACTACTTTTGAAATGAGATTTGAAAGTGAATATTCTATAAGGAAAGAGGCTGCTTTTAGAGTGTCTAAGAAGGAGGTTGATGAAGATTTTTATATTGGATGAAATCCAAAAGAAGCCAATTTTGTCAGGAAGCTACAAAGAGGTTCCAGTAAGTATAAAGGCAACTTACCTTTAAAGTGTTTTAATTGTGATGAAGTAGGGCATTTTATGGCTAAGTGCCCCCATAAGAACTCTAACAATGTGAACAAAAGTATGGAAATAAATCATTTCAGAGAAGGAAGAAAGGTCAAATGAAACATAAGAGTTTCTACACTAATGAGGAAGAAGACTACTCTACTGAAGAAGAAGATGAAGATATCTCTGGAGATGAAAAGGAAAATGTTGTATTCATGGCTTGTGAAGCTACTGAAGGAGATGCAAAATGGATTTTAAAAAAAATGAAGATGAAGTAGATCTTTTGGAGGAATTATTGTGCTGGAAATGAAATCAAAAGGCCGAGGAATAGAATTGTAGAAGAAGTGTAGGCTAAAGAAAAGGTATCTCAAGATTTGAATAAAGAAAAAAAGATGATTGTTGATTTGAAAACCCAAATAAAAGAAGCAAAAAGGATTGAATGTAGGGTATAGCTAGTGTTTCTATAGAGCCTTGGGTTTGACTTCATATTTTTGTAATTTGATGTTTTTGGACATGGGATGTGGATATTTTGCTGCATGGATACTAATATTATGAGTTATGGACATAAATGTTAATTTGTGTGTTGGAAATTTAATTGCTTATTGGTGATATGATGTGTTTAGCTAGTTAAATAGACTAATCATATTGTGTTTGGTTCAATGTTTAATTTTTGTAAGATTAAATGTCTTTAATTATTATGATAAGTTTTGTTTTTATGTGGTACTGAAAATTCCAATGTATAAAATTAATGTTTTGATTATTGTTAGTGTATTCTACTCTAGTTAGGCTAACTTAAGCCTAGTTAGGTGTTGGTGTTGACCCTTGAATCATCTCCCATGAGGTGTCAAGGATGTTGAGTTGTCTTGAGAGGTGTCCAATCCCTCTCAACACCAGAAAAAATCGCCACCACTGTAGGATGAGGAGTCATGTCCTCAATCCATGGAATGTGCAACTCGCCACCACTACTTGATTGAGGATTCCTATCCTCAATTCATGGAGATTGGATACTCAATACTCTCCTATATTATGTACATCTCATTCATCTAATTAACAAGTCGGTTTTGTGCAAATTCGTCATTTGTGCTTGATCAATTTGTCTTTGTGTTCACTAGATTTTTCATGGTATCAGAGCTACGCATAGATATTTTTAGGCCTTTTGATGCAACAAAGAGGCATTGATTATTGCTAGGAGACTTCTGGAATGTGGCCATTTTGATTGGATTGGGTCTTCCTCTTTGCATCGAATTCTGTCATGTTCATCTCCTTCCTGCTCGATGGCATTCATGACTTGTTTGGCCCTTGCATTTCATCACCGATAGGAAAATTTTCTCATGCGTATTGGAGTTTGAAACAACCAGATGAGGAAGGGAGTGATGCCCTACTGAGAAATGACGCCCGACCGAGAGGGACAACTCGATGGTCATAGGCCTCGCCCAATCAAGACACTATCAAAGGAAAATACCAGCCAACACAACAAGGCAACTGAACACCCAACAAGGTTGATTCACCTTGGAGAGTCTCGATCTACCTGTTGCTGGTGTCCTAGACATATTGAAGCCAAAGAGGCCCCGATTTTCATCCAAGGCGAAGTTGTTCATGCTCTCAAAGGGTAGATTCTTTCGACCCATAGTAGATTGACTATGAGAAAGAAGGCCACGTGGATCACAGAAGAAATTGATGCTGAAACTAAGCATAGGCATGGTAATTTTGGAAGAAAAAGTGACCTGTTAATAAGTTGCACTGTTGAAAGCAAAGGTAGAGTTACATTTTTTGAAAAAGAGACAAAGTTACACTGTTTTTGGTCACAAGGGGCAAATGTAGACACATAAAAATGACCAAGACCTGCAAGCACTATTTTACCACCTTTCGTCATGACATGATTATAACAATTTAATTATGTCTCTAACCCACATTCAACTATTAATTAAATAATTTATAATTATTTAATTAAGTCATAATCTCTCATTCTTCATAAATTATTAAATAGATAAATCTTATTTATTTATTTAATAATGTCACTAATTATCAAGGTCTTCTGGCAATTAATTAAAATCCTTATCATTAATGTCCTCCTGATTATTAAATAAATATATTTTAATATATTGATTTAATATGTCACTAATTCCTAAATCCTCTTAATTAAATAGATTTGCTAATTTATTTAATTAATTAACTACTTTTCTAAATTAAATAATTATTTTTAATTATTTAATTAGGGCATGTGACACTTTTATATTTTTAAATAAAACAAATCATTTAAAAATATCTCACATGGTTAATTGATTCTTCATTTAGTAATTAATTTCAAAAATCAATTACTAATTACCTCACAAAATCTTTATTTTGAATTAATTTAATTCAAAAGGGAAATATTCTTCTACAAATCAAGTAATTTCTAAAATTACTGATTTTCTAAAATCTTATCCTCTTATCTTCTGATTTTTACTAATTTCATCTCAATTGTCACATTCAGTCTTGATTTAATTCATTTAATTAAATCTTATTCACACATATGGGTATTTTGCCCTAACCCTAAATGAGAGTTTCCTTATTGAATCTTGACCTTTGATTCTAAGGCATTCCTCAAATCTCGTTCGTCTGTTCAAGATTGCATTTTCTATAAAATGACAATCTTGATCTCATTTTCGGATCCATGATCATTTACTTAGACTACTTTTATTATAGGCATTCTTGATATCATAGGCTTTTATTTTAATCATTGCTTGCATATTAGGATTTATATTCTAGTTGCATAGTTATATACATTGTCATAAATCCTTCAAAAGCTTAGCTAGGGGTAGACATATAGAAACTTGCTCACAAAACCTGAGGGCATCTTACTATTACAGCAAGTTTGAGAAGGTGCAATAGAAGTCAGACATGGAGCATAGGAATGGGTGAGATCCTTCTTGTTATTAAATTCCTTTATTTTACTTCCAATGCATTCTATTGTATGATGTTTTCATTAACTTGCAGGTACAACTAATCATTTGTTGATGTTTGCAGGAATTTAATGTCATTACATTGGTGAACCCAACATTCTAACGAACTTTTGCAGGTGTTGTACGGCTTCAATTTATTTTTGCAGGAACAGTACGGAACGATGCATTTGAAAGACCAAATGATGCAATCACTCTGTCGCATCGCATTTGTGATCATGAGCGACACAATTGCTCTATCACAATGCATACGAGCCTTCAAGAGACGCATTTGACCTGACGCGACGCATTTGATAGAAACCGAGCCACATCCGCTCTGCCGAGCCGTAGGTAACTGGTAAAAATTTAATTTTTTTTTTGTTTTGGTCGTTATTGTAATCTGGATCCGACGCATCCGCGGCCAGAAATTGATTATTTTTTTTTTCCTTTTTGTTCTTTTTTGGGATATTTAAAAAGAACAAATCCTAGGATAGTCACATTAATCTGAATTTACCAATCCTAGGATAGATAATCTAATTGGAATTTATCAATCTAGGGTAGCCACCATACTTTTATTTTGGTTAACAATGAACACCATGTTTTTGTGAAGCAACATCTTCACCTAGAATAGAAATTTTTTTATTTTTGGGTTTAAAATTGAACAATCTTGCTTTGTGTGTTTGATTGGATAATAGGCATATGCTCTCCCCTTTACTGGGTGGTCAAAAAGCCAGGCCTATCCATTTTTATACTTATGCATTTTATGTTTTCTTACAACCCTTAAAAGGCCTGCCGTAGTGGGAAAAAGTACTCACCCTACGGGAACAACCTAAGTGGGAACACCTAAAGCCAAGGTTTCCAACCCACTATAATCAAAAGCAAGTTGTTGATGAAAATCCAACTTGACAGTAGTAGGCAAGATAACCATCCCCAAAGCCTTTGTTCTAAAGGTTGGGAGGTCTCTCAAGGGAGTATATCTATTGCCACACTGAACGGAAATACTTACTAAGAACCATAGTGTAGTAGCCAGTCGAGTCAGTAACTAAACATCATTTCAATCACAGTGGAAGGGGAGGGAAGAATCTCCCCCCAAGACACTCACCATATAATCACCACGGACTATTTGCTCAGGGGATTCGATATCCACTTCCGTCACCTTGAGTACGCACCTGGAAAAGATAAAAACACGGGCGACCTCTAGGGGGTGACAAGGCTGTGTGAGTCGACGTGATTTTAAGATGTGGGCTGTGATTGCGAGGATGACCCATTTTACTATTAAGAGTGAGTTTGCTTGAACATACATTTAAGGTTTTAATTTCTATGTGTTTGCCAATTTTTTTCAAATAGACTTCAACAAATTAAACATCAAAAATAAAAATAAAAAAAACTTGTCAAAATTGAAAACTGTGTTCGTGTTTTCCAAAAAACTATTCATTGCGACACAATCGATCTGTTGCACTGCAATCACCACCTATCGAGCTGCATTCGCTCTGATGGGTCGCATTTGAGTCATCCTGAGCCACATTCGCTCTGATGAGCCGCATCTGAACTATTCAGAGCCGCATTTGCCAGTGTTAAACCGCAAACAACATATTGAACCGCATTTGACATACATAAACCTGCATTCACCATACTGTGTCGCAATCGACACTTCCTGAACCGCATTTGCTCTGTTGCACCACATTTGCTAAAAACTACAAACATTTCTTTACTGTCAAAATCAGAAAGTCCACACTTTGTCTTCAAGTCAATCAGATCTTTCTTCACTGTTATAGTCCAAACCAGAATCTGAATTGCTCAACTTTTTCTCAAACATTGCATTTTAGGTACCATTTTAGGCTCATAATAGGTTTCATTAGATGGCATTGATAGCTTCACCATTTCATTAGACACTCACTTTTGCAGATTTTAGGAGTTGACTCTTACCATTCATTGTCCAAACTTTGCATTCAATAATAGGTTATCATTGGACCCAATTACCTTTGTCATTTTGTCAATCTTTTTGTGAACTATTTCCCACTCAATAGTCTAGTGTGGAAACTCCACTTTGTCCTACTTATAGTCCTTCTATGGTCCATTGGTTTTCCACAAATTGAATCATTGCAAGAACTTTGTTTTCCCAACTTTGTCCTCTTTAGATCTCTCACTAGTAAGTACATCTTAGGATAATTTCTTATATATCATTTGCCATCTCCTTAGTGTCACACCACTTGCATTCACAAGTATTTAGTCTTATTTGCATTTCATAGCATCCTTTAAAAATCCAAAAAGAAACCAAAAACATAGTCTCATACGTAGATCATTTTCTCCATCATCCCAAGTTGAGCAAAACCTTGTATGGTTGAAACTAGATTAGAGAAAAAGAAAAGACTCATGGATTCTTTTAGACAAGACACCAACTTTCCTGAGTTCACAACTGGCATGGACTCATTTCCCAATACCATGAACAATCCTTGTTTTGACATGGGAAATTCCACAATCAATCCTTTTAGTGAGATGAACATCCCTTCATCTTCATCACATCTTTTTGAACCATTTCTCTGACGGGATCAAAATGGGGATGTCTTTGACGAAGACGTACTAGCTGCTGCCCAACATCCAGAAGTTGCTGCTTTTATAGAAGAAGTAGTCTTAAATGACCCTTCTAGATTCCTAGCTATGCTCCTTGACCAAGGGGCTAAGTTACCAAAGGGGTTTGATCTTAACACTCTTAGAGCAACTTCTCCAAATTCTTCATCACACAATCCTTCCATGGGAGCCTCTTCACACAATGTCATCAACACAATCAATGCTACCTCCCTTGGTCAAACCACCACCACAACCAACACAACATCTATTGGGGGATCATCTTCCCAAACCAAAACCACATCACAATCCATTCCACAACAAACATCCACCATCCCTTCTCAAACAATGGGGGAAACCACATCAAACCTCTTTGGAACTACATCTAGCTCCATGAGTACATCAGCAAACCTATTATTAGGTTCTTCAAATGCCATGGCAACCAACTCATCTAACCCATTTGGGAGAAATAAACGAAGAGTTACCATACAAAGCACCCAACCCACCTCATCACATTTCAATACCAACATTCCTGTGACCCAAAACACCAACATTCCTCAAGGTCACAATCTTTTATTTGGGCAAGGCAATCAAGGCGCTCAATCCTATACTCCATTTGGGCATCAACAAGCTCAAAATCAACAAGGCCCTCAACCCTTCACACCATTTGGGCATCAACATGCCCAACATCAACAAGGCCCTCAAATTCAATCCAACATGGCAAGATATCACATCCCCACTTATGCTTCTCAAGTCCATACACAATAGCACATCCCTCATCAAAATAATCATTTCCAACAACCACATAATCAAAAAACTCATTTTGCTCACCGACAACCCATTCCGAATCAACACATCTCATCACAATAATTGGGCACTCAAGCTGCCCCTATCAACAACATAGGTGATGCTACCAACCATCCCATGGTGGAAGCACTCACACTCCAACTCGCTGCTCTTCAAACACAAGTGGAGACTTTGAAACAATCCAACAAAAAGTCATACATGTCGCATGACTTGTGTCTGTATCCATTTGACACAACCTTGCATATGCCACCCTTTCCTCATGGATATGTGGTACCTCATTTTCCCAAGTACAAAGGCAAAACAAACCCCATTGAACACATAAGAGAATTCACCACTAGTTGCATGGATATTGCATATGATAAAACTTATCTCATGAGACTCTTTTCTAGAAGTCTCGCAGGTCATGCACTAGAATTGTTCTCACTTTTGCCTAAGGGAATCAAAACATGGGAGGAATTGGCAAACAAGTTTGTTGAAAACTATCGCTATAACATTGACACGGATATTGACATTGCCTCCTTATGCAGACTTACCCAAGAGGATGCATGAGAGAATTTCATTCCATTCTTTCAAAGATGGAGAACCTTAGCAAGTAGATGTCCGGTAGAAATACCTGAAAAGGAGAAAGTCACCATGTTTGTCAAAACTCTCCTAGGACCACTAAGGTATGGCTTACAAGTACATTATTGCACCACCTTTGTTGACCTTGTTGAAAAGGGTGTTCAACTTGAGAAAGCCTTGATCGCCAAAGGCAAATTGAAATATGGTGGCAAAACCATCAACACCACCACGAATAATAACCCAAGTAGCTGAAATGACAAAAACAAATACTGGGTTAAGAACAAGCACATCACAAATGACAGTGTAGTTGATGCAAAAACCGTCAATGCAACAGGTCATGTAATCACAATCAAAGGAGTACAAAATCAAAACACACTTGTAACTACACCAACACCAACTGCAAATGCTATCCAAAACAATCATACTCAAACAAATCAAAGACAATTGCGTCAACCCCGACAATTCCAAAAATACACGTACACCCCTTTAGGTGAACCAATTGAAATTGTCTTAAAGAAACTTCTTCAAAATGATGTCATACAGTTGGAAGAGCCAAAACCATATGACCCTGGTCAGTTCAAGCCGTCATGGTGGGATGATAGTTCATTTTCTGATTACCACCGTTCCAAAGGGCACAAAACCTCTTCTTGTCGTCAATTGTGAAATCTTGTGCAAGACCTCATTGAGAACCACACCATCGAGCTAGGTGGTCAATCCTTCACATCTAATGCAGATCATACTATACACAAAAACCCACTGCAAGATCATGGCAAAGCTTCCACATCTGGCACAAAGCATACCAATAATCAAGCGAATTACATCCGTCCTGCCTACACTAATGGCCGTCCCGCCTACAATTATCCCGGTGGTACCATTATTAACAATATTCGTGTTGCTAATGAAGACGAATATGTTAATACCATTTCCATCAAAAAGGCCCCATAATGCAATGTCACAACTCGCAAAGGCAAGGTCACCATCCCGATCCTTCTGCACGTCAACCGAAAATCACCATACCTGCTCCATCCGCCAGACAGTCAACCCCCAAACCAGAGTTCGATATTGTTGAGCAATTAAATAAAACACCTTCCCACATATCCATTCTCGAACTGCTCCGTATTTCACCTACACATAAGGCCATCCTAGATAAAGTATTGCAAGAGTCATCCGTCCCAACCAACATCAATGTCAACCACTTTGAGACTATGGTCAGATACCTGAATTCGCCTCACCACATCACCTTTTCAGACAATGACTATTCCTCACCCAAACCATCGCATAATGATGCCCTTCACATTGAGGTTTTTGTCCATAAGCATAAGGTTAGACGAGTTCTAGTAGATGGCGGAGCAGGATTGAACATCTGCTCTCTAAAATTGGTCAAAGCTCTTGGTTTTTCTGATGCGTGTGTAGATGCTAGCAAGAGCATCGTTATAAAGGCATACGATGATGAAGAACGCGCTTTTAAAGGCGTCATTACCATTCCACTCCGAGTGGGACCTGTTATTATAGATACAACATGCCAAGTCCTGGATCGTGATATACACTACAACATCTTACTTGGTGGACCTTGGATTCATGCTCTAAAGGCTATTCCATCCACTTACCACCAATGCCTCAAATTTCCTTTTAATGGTATTGAAATCACCATCCCAGGAGATCCCTATCCATTTCAATACTGTATTAACCTGCGAGCCACTGCTGAGCACCAGGTACCCATCAATCGGGAGGCCTCCGCTTCCACTTCATCCAAATACATTGATCCATCCACACTCACAAAATCATCCATTCCATCAACTTCTACCACACCATCTTCATCGGCCTCCATCCCAAGTAAAGATATTCAAATCCAGGACCTTGGTTGTGGAGAGTTCAAATTAAATACAACTTATTGTATAACCACAATACCAAAGCCACCTAAGGTTTATGGTAGACCATGTTTTGTAGTAGAGCCCAAAATAACTTTCAAGGTTCCACCAAAAAGTGTTTTCACACGGTGGGGCGATATGGGTAATGAAGTCATTATTGACATGGACAACTGGATTTACAAAGACCCGACAAAATTATCTTCACTTCCGTTGCATCTCTATGGCAAAGGATATGATATATGCAAAGTCCAAGGTTTTGATAGTACAAGTGGCCTTGGAAAGAAAAACAATGGAAGATGAGAACCTATTATCATGACGGCAAGACCAAGATACATAGGGCTAGGGTTCGACCAAGTCAGAACTGATGATCAACGTACCCTTGAAATTTCAAGTAAGGTCGTAATGGCTACAGAAGGTGTTGAGACATGCGAAGAATCCCTTACCGAAATAGACTCAAATGAATGGGAATGGGGATCTGACAAAACCCTAAGTGACTATGAAATTGACAAACTATTCCTAGAACCTGGCCAACTCCCATTTGAAGAAAGATTCCGACAGGAATATAACATTGACCCTATTGACCGACATTCCAAAAAGAAAGAATGGTTCATCATTCCTTGTAATCCAGAAGAACACAAGGTGTCGTTGGCAATACCAGAATCATCCCACCCCATTCCCGAGCCCACCCATGAGCCAAATTTATCTGAGCCCACTACCCATACTTCTGAAACGCCAACTACTAGTCACGATGTTGATAACTTTATCCCATATTATGACTTTGAATTCGATTCATCTGACTCGGAGTATGGACCATCCATTGCATCAGACACAAAAGTGGAAATTGATAACTTTTCCTTCTCACTCGAGGCATCAATTTTCACACTTTCCGCATCCTCCCCATCCTTCACCAACATTGACGATGGGATCCCTCTTGTTTATCCACAACTGATCGACTGGGACCAACAAGACTCACCGGTAATGGACATATTTCAGAATGATGAGGGAATTGCAAAATTCATGGGGCTAAGAGATGGTATTCCATGGGGGGATCACAAAACGGGGTTCTCCATTGATCTAGATTGTGCAGCTTACTTCAGGGAGACTATGCAATCCTCCAGTTGCAAAAATATAAAGAATAAAAAAGAAAAAGAAATGTCTGTAGGTGAAAACTGCAAGGCACCTTCTGACAGTAAAATAGTAAAAACAAAGGACGTATCCGAAGGTGAAAACCTCTCTGAGGCGCCTAAGGATGGAGGATTGGACTTTCTTCCTATAACATAGGAAAAGTCAGCCATGCTCATTGAAGACACAGTGGAAGTTAACATAGCCACACTGGAGAATCCCAAAATGATTCTCTTTGCTGCATCATTGTCAGAGGAAGAAAAACCTGAATTTCAACAATTCTTCACAGTTAGGAAGGTTAACTTTGCATGGTCATATTCTGACATGCCCGACCTTGATCCAGAATTGGTTTTACATCATCTTCCTCTAATTCCAAGAATCAATCCAGTCAAACAAAAGTTGTGCAAGATGCACCCACAAATTGCACTACTTGTCAAGGCGGAACTAAAAAAGTTACTGGATGCTGAATTCATAAGGTCAATTGATTATGCGGATTGGATATCAAACATTGTTCCTGTTACCAAGCCGAATGGACAAATCCGTATTTGCACAGATTTCAGAGATCTAAACAAAGCTTGCCCAAAGGATGACTTCCCCCTACCAAACATAGACATGATTGTTGACGTCACGACAGGATATGAGATGCTATCTCTCATGGATGGTTTTTCTGGCTATAACCAAATCCGAATTGCGACGGAGGATCAGCATAAAATGACATTCACTTGCCCTTGGGGAACATACTATTGGAACGCCATGCCTTTTGGCTTAAAGAATGCAGGCGCCACGTACCAGAGGGCTATGACAACAATCTTCCATGACATGATGCATATCCTAATGAAAGATTATGTAGATGACTTATTGGAAAAATCTTTGACAAGAAAAGATCATCTCCAAGTCCTAGACAAAATCTTTAGAAGGCTTGAGGATTACAAGGTTCGTTGGAACCCAAAAAAATGTGTCTTCAGAGTCACTTCAAGCAAGCTGCTGGGATACATAGTTTCGTGCCGAGGCATTGAGGTTGACCCGACAAAAGTAAAGGAAATTCTGGACATGCCCCCTCCAAGAGGAATTAGTGAGTTGCGAACACTCCAAGGCAAATTACAATCTATTTGCCGCTTCATTGCATAGTTGGCAGACAAGTGTCAACCATTCCAATATCTACTACGCAAAAGCATTCCTTTTGTATGGATAGATAAGTGCAACATAGCCTTTAACCAAATAAAAGAGTATCTATTGACACCACTAGTGTTGATGCCACCTATTGAGGGAAAACCATTAATCCTGTATGTCTTCACAATGACAAATGCATCGGGGGCATTATTGGCGCAAAATGACCATGAAGAAAAAGAAAGAGCCATATACTACATCAGCCGCACACTAATTGGATATGACCTCAACTACACAACCATTGAAAGGGCATGCCTTGTAGTTGTCTTCGCTGCACAAAAATTAAGACATTGTATGTTGAGCCATCAAACACATTTGGTAGTGAAGATTGACCCATTAAAATATCTACTGAGTCGAGCAACATTGACAGGCCGTTTGGCAAAATGGGTCATGATATTAAGCGAGTATGGCATACAGTATGTGGAATGCAAGGCTATAAAAGTTCAAGTCATAGCAGATCAATTGGCTGACGCACCAATCCAAGCCACTCATCCATTGATAACTGATTTTCCGGATGAGTCTATTTTTCACGCAAAACCAACTCTACCATGGAAACTATAATTTGATGGGTCCCACACTGGTCACAGCTCAGGAGTTGGCATATTATTCATCATACCACAAGGGTATTCAATTCCTAAATCATTTCAGATTGCCTTCCCTTGTACAAATAACATTGCAGAATACAAAGCATTGGTCACAGGTCTCAAGATAGCAATAAAATGGAAAATTCAGACATTGCTCATATTCAGAGATTCTCAGTTAGTCATCAACCAAGTGAATGATGATTATGACACAAAAGATGAAAATTTGCTTCCTTACAAACGAATGGTGGACAGTTTCATGAAATATTTCACAATGATTGCTTTTGAACAAATCCCAAGGGCACAAAATAGGGCAGCCGATGCAATGGCTACTATTGGATCTCTCTTAGACATCCCTCAAAATGTGTCACAATTTGAGTTCTTAGTGGAGCAGCTGTTAATACCTGCATACGATATTCCAGAGTCAGAAATGGTGTGCGAGATTGTTGGTCCCAGTTTGCCTTGGTATTAGGACATTTATGACTATCTTAAATCCCAAACCCTCCCATCCAACCTGTCCAACAACCAACAAAAATCCTTTATCTGAAAAGCGGCTAGACATACCATCGTCAGTGATACCTTATACCGCCGTGGATTTGACAACACCCTTCTTTGCTGTCTCGACACTAATGAGCCCAAATGACATTATGAGAAGTGCATGAAGGTATATGTGGATCTCATTCGAGTGGTCCAACCTTAGCTAGGAAAGTCACCAGACTGGGATACTACTGGCCGACATTGGAAAAAGATGCTCTTCAGTTTGTCAGAACATGTCGGAAATACCAAGCGCATAGCAACCTAATTCATGCACCTGCACAAGAATTAAGACCGATCACATCTCCATGGCCTTTCACACAATGGGGACTCAACCTCGTGGGTAAGATCCATCCATCCTCATCTAATGGCCATAAATTCATAATCACTGCCATTGAGTATTTTACTAAGTGGATTGAAGCCGTCCCTCTCACATACATTATCGGAAAGAAAATATCCAAGTTTATTATGAATTACATTATCTACCAGTATGGTGTCCCACAATCCATCATCACAGATAACAGAAGTCCATTGAAAAATTAGGACGTTCGTGAACTCTGTGCGCAATTCCACATCCAACACCATTTTTCCACCCCATACTACCCACAAGGTAACGGCCAAGCTGAGGCGTCCAACAAAACAATTCTTCACATTCTGAAGAAGACCATCAACGACGCTGGCCAAGATTGGCACCTACAACTTAATCCTGCTTTATGGGCCTATCGTACTAGCATCTGTACCCCCACTGGAGCCACTCCATTCTCCCTGGTTTATGGATCTGAGGCCATATTACCCATCGAGGTCGAAATTCCTTCTCTCCGAGTCTCTTTGAAAGGAATGATCGATGATGAAGAGTACAGACAGTCTCGACTACATGAGTTGGAAATGCTATAGGAAAGATGACAAAATGCCTTAAATGATTTGCAGGCATATCAAAATCGTCTCTGCCGAAGTTATAACAAAAGAGTCATGGTGAGAAAGTTTGAAATCGGTGACTTGGTTCTCATGCAGAATCCTAGAAATCAGGCAGAACGTGAAAAGCCTGGTAAGTTTGAGGCTAATTGGCTTGGTCCTTATATCATTACTACCACATTTGGTTCTGGAGCTTATCAGTTAGCCACACCTGATGGAGAACAGCTGACAGAACCTATCAACAGTTTACATCTGAGAAAATTCTACACATAGCATCAGAGAGCTTGACTAAAAACCTAGAAAATACAAAAAAAATTGAAAAATAAAATAAAAAATCGTCCCTTGATGAAAACCTGGCAAACAGGCATCTTCGTGACACAAAAAAAAAAAAAAGTGGCAAAAATAGTAAAAAGAAATGACTTCATCCAAGAGTGAAAACCTAGCAAACAGGCGCTTTGGGTAGGTACCATGGTGAAAACCTGACAAATAGGCGCCATGCGTAGTCAATCGTTGCTTCGCCATCTACTGTCACTCAAATTGACCTTTATCCATTATCCATAATCACAAAAAGGCCTAACACATTCACGACATCCATCCGAAAGTCTTGTCAATTCCGGCTATGGTTAAAATTTGGTTGACATCATCCCTTGCATGTTCTAGCCTTTACCTTGTGTTTGACTATTTCCATATCTTTGAACTTGGATAATCCCTGCTCTGTCTGGGGGCAAGAACTTTATCGTGCAACTGCAGTGGGTACCGTACATGATCCTGCATTCTTAAAAGTCCTGAAAAAATTGTAAAAATCTGAAAAAGTCCTAAAAAAATCCTAAAAAATATGAAAAAGTCCTGAAAAAAGTCCTAAAAATTTGAAAATGTCCTGGGAAAATACAAAAACATTCAAAAAGTGGCAAAAAATTTCAAAACAGAGTCAAATTCAATCATATATGATCAATTCAATCTATCCCATCAATCAATATTTCGTCACAGTCCGAACTACGTTGTCTCTGCGCATTTGCTACGTAGGAAAAATTCATCTTTGAATCCCTGAGACATTAGGTCAGTCTTTCTAGGTTTGTCAAAATAAGATCATGATTCAAAAATTTTGTCCTTTGGACAATGTCATTGGTCATGTCGAACTACGAGGTCTCTAAGTGCACGACGTAGGCAAGGCCATCAATCGATGGACCCTTGAGGCCACACTAGGTCAGTCCATTAGGGTTCATGGCAATACACATTCACACACGTCAAACTATCTTCAAATCAAGCAAGTCTTTAATTAATCTCAAACTATCAGTCAATCAATAACTTATGTCATCAACACTTTCAGTCAATTCAGCGTGTCAGCAAGGACATGTGGTCAAATTCTATCAAAACAATTTATCGTGGCAAACTTTGAGTTCTTCTTCAGATGTGTCCTTCTCAGAAACAACTCTCGTCATTTCCTTTATGCTTTTGGATGTGTCCTTCCTAAGCATTGTCATCATCATCTGACATTTTGATGGATTCTCCTAATGCTGAGAATCGATCTCCTAGATATCAACGTCATTCAGGATGTGTCCTTCCTGAATTTGATATCGCTTGAAATTTGGAAAAACTTGACATTAAAAACAATTGGCAAACACTTGGCAAACTTTTTTGTCTTTTTGATAATTATCATGATATTAGTTCCTTATGTCTAAGGAACCACGACATATCATGATGATTATCCTTGTCTTTTAAATCACTCTGCTATTAGTTTTTCCACGATGTCTTGACTTCAAGATTTAGAGAAGCAACGACATAGTATGATGATGTTACTATCTGTTTTTACTATCATGTGGCTAGTTTCTCAAGGATGTCCTATCATCAAATTTAGAGAAGCATCAATGTCTCATGATTGGTTTGGTTTTTCTAACGATTGGTCATGACATAGTGACTAGGGGCAATTGTGTTCCTGGCATGAGTCATGGTCATCCTTGGTCTACGACTATTGATCTACGTGATGGTTTGACCTTGCACACTATTGATCTATGTCATATCATAGTGTTTGTTGGCCATCATGACATTTTTCACCCAATGATGATTAAAGAGCAACAACTAGAATAGCATTATAGCAAAGATTTGAAGGATTTTTATTTTTTCCGCACAAACATGCATATCTTTCTTCGCACTAACATCTGTCTTTGTATTCTCTTCTATGGTTCTCCGATGATATCCTGTGACATACAAAAACAAAGTTGCATACATAATGGCATGAGCATTTCATATTCACATGTGCATAAATCAAATATCATAATTCACATTGTATAAACACCATCATTTGCATCCATTTATAAAAACATCATTTGCATCAACATATCACATCATTATCACATTGCATATGGCATTCATACATAACCACATCCATAATTGCATTCATAAACATAAACAAAATATCCATACATCTCATAAAATCATTACATAAGCATCTCATAAAACATTAGAATACCATAACGCATAACATCATATAGGCCACATCAAAACTGCATCATATATATATATATATATAATCTAAAAAATACAATGTCATAGGATAGAGTCATATAACATCCCCAAAATGGAGCTCGTAGGCTCGAATATCAAAATATACAACTGTCTAAAAACAAGTCCTATGATGTCCCTCCTCCGTCCCATGGAGGTGAACTGTGAGGTGACTGTGACTGAGTCATCAAGTGAACAGTAAACTGAATGGGAGTGGTGTCTTGTTTCCCACTCTAAGATCTTGAGGCCTCGGTAATAGGAGGCTGGCTCTACTCTACCTGGTGTCCTAACGACATTGATCTGTGCCCATGCTCTGATCTATGTCCATGCTCTAACGTGTGACTATGACCTGATGAGTGCCTATGAGAGCTATGAGATTTGTGGCCTGATGACTGCTCTGATGTAGTAGACCCTCCAGCACTGGTGTGACTACTGCTATGAGACCTGCTGCTGTGTATCTGGCTGCCACTACTTGTCCTGCTGTAGGATCGGGACAACCCTAGGTCCCATCTATCTGGTGGACCTGCCTGCTCATATAGTGCCCTATACCGGCCCATGCTCTCTGCTAGCCTGGCCAACTCTCGGGCCATATCCCTTGTCGGCCCAGAGCATAACTCTACAAACTCTGAAACCCACTGCTCTGACTCTTGTCGCCGAATGACGGCCTGATCCTTCTCAACTCGGGTGACCTCTAACTCTGCTGCCAGGACCTTGTTCTGAGACAAGGCCGCATCTAGTCTGCTCTGAAGATCAGTGATCCTCTGGTCAATCGTGGCATCTGCAGGCAAAATGAGTGATTTGTCACCCTCATCATCCCTAGAGATCATCCGCTCTCATAGCCTCTGATCTGCCTAATCCTCCTCCTCCTCCTCCTCATCCCTATCCTCCTCCACTCGGACCTCCTCCACATCTATGTCAAGAGGGTGTTCCCCAACAAGAGGATCCACCTCCTCCTCAACCACCACCTCCACCTCCTCCTCGGCCACCACCTCCACCTCCATCTCCTCCCGAATGGGTGACAATGGTACACCACCCACTCTCTTCCTGACTCTCCTGGGTTGCCTCCGCCCTCGATCATCCCTCCTCCTCCTGGCACCCCTGCCATCTCCTCCTCCCCCTCCATCTCCTCCACCTCCGTCACCTCCCCCACCTCCTCCACCTCCCCCATCTTTGCCTCCTCTTGACCTACCTCCATCTCTACCCCTGACACCTCGACCATCTCTGCCTCCATCTCTGCCACCCAACCTCTCCTTGGTATCCGTGGAATGACTGATCTATGATCTATCGACAGTGGACCATCCGGATCTATCAAAGGGATGGGCTTGTGAACCTGCCACCAGGTGTCAAACTCAGCAGACGTCCCTAGATCTGCTGGACCCCCTCTCCATGTCCACTGAACTACCACCAGGCTGTCAACCTGCTACTCTGCCACTGTGATTGATATGGGCGACCCCCACATGGTCTCCCTGGACGACCAAGCATACTCTGCAATGCCTACTGGCACAATCTGCTGCTGCCCAAACTGCTGCAGTACCCGCTGGGGCAAATACATCTCAATGATCCATTGTGTATGTACCGTATGACCAATAAGATACCGAAACTATCAACAAAAGGACAAGTGGTCGTCCTCATCTGACCACTGAGCGCACTCTCTGTAGGGTCTCCAAACAAAACTGATCATCGTGTCTATCTGATGACGCCAATACCTAGTATCTCCCACGCGAGTCTGACTCACTAATCCCGCATATAAATAAACATAGGGCATCCCATCACCTAGCTATTGAATCTGCACCGGTGGTCGAAAAATAGGAATGCGCTCCCATACCCAAATCATGAGTAAGGTGGTCCCGCAGCTGATACTGTGAACCTGATGGTAAACTATCTCGTGCAATTGATGGTATAACATGGCCAACAAGCATGGCCCCCAAGCAAAAACAGTCCTCTGTGATCTCATGCGAACAAGAACATCCCCCCATCCAATGGGAAATCTGTGACCACGATGATCTGGGATCAGCAATCCGGCGATCAAGGTCATGAGCATGGCATCGAACCTGGGAAATCGGTCGGCTACAACGTCCTAGCCGATCTCATAACTATCCAGGACAAATTGGGCACCATCGAAACCCTCGCACCTCTCTGTTAGGACCTGTCGCCCTTGGTGTGGATCATAAACCACCCTCTCTTCGCTAATCGGAATCCGAAGAATGCAGTACACATCCTCCAAAGTCATTGTCGCGTCTCCAATAGGCAGGTGAAACAAGCAGGTCTCAAAATGCCACCTCTCGCAAAGAGCTGTAAGAAAACCTTTGTTTTCCCGAATAATGGGCATAGACATCACATGATACAGACCCAGGGCCATCAACCACTAGCTCTGTCTACTGCTAAGGCGATTTGGAAAGCATAGGTAGCTGGTCGGAACTCTCGTGTATAAATGGGCACTAGCCAACTCTGCATAAAGAAAAGGCAAGGATTAGCACATACTGAGCAACATTATGGAAAGTTTTGTACTACTGGCAAGTCAAGGGTACATAAAAGTTAATCTTGGCACAAGTCAACAAAAGTCAACTCTAGTCAACGACAATTGCGGCAAGTTGACCACAAATGCGTCGCAACCAGTCAATTGTGGCTCTGTGCATGACAAATGCGTTGCAATATGTCAATTGAGTCGTTTTGGACCGCAAATGTGAGACCTTACAACGAATGTGTCATTGTAGATAGTGTGTACGTGATCCAACAACAAAAGTGGTGTCCAATTTGTCAATTGCGTTGTGATATGTCAAATGCGTCGCAGAAACATCAATTGCATCTCAATACCACAAATGCGTCATTTCAACTTGCGAATGCACAAACGCACAAAAAACCCTAGTCTACCCATCGCACTTGCGTCACAACGCAAGCAAATGCGTCGAACGCAAAGGCAATTGCTGTTGTCGCAATAACATTTGTGTCGCACTGCATTTTTTACCGCCCATTAATCCCTAATAAATGCATTAAAGTTCAAATTTGACAAGTTGGATAGGGTACTTACCAGTGCCTCTGCGCCCTCGGGTCGTCAAAATGTGCGCACGCGGTATCCGCGGTGTGTAGTCGTCGGAATCACCATCATGTCTTAGAGCTCTGGTTTCTAAAGTTTTTATATGACAAATGAGAAAGTGACATTTGGATTGACCTTTTCAACCTATTTATAGGCTAAAAAATTAGGGTTTTGACCTAGTAGGTCCTACTGGAGGCTCATTTGACCACCTTTGACTGACATTCTGGCTAGCTTAGCATCCTCTATTTCTGAATCGGATCGCACCATCACTTTTTTGGCCACTAATTGAATTAGTCGGGATATTTTTCAAATTTTTCTGACCCCGGGTCAAATTCAAAAAATTTCCCGAGGGGGCATAGGCACTCTGTACCTTCACTGGGGCATATTTTGGACTTGTTTTCTTTGCCACAATGCGACAAGCTGCATTATGACAAAGAGGGGCAAATGTAGACACATAAAAATGACCAAGACCTGCAAGCACTATTTTACCACCTTTCGTCATGACATAATTATAACAATTTAATTATGTCTCTAACCCACATTCAACTATTAATTAAATAATTTATAATTATTTAATTAAGTCATAATCTCTCATTCTTCATAAATTATTAAATAGATAAATCTTATTTATTTATTTAATGTCACTAATTATCAAGGTCTTCTTGCAATTAAATAAAATCTTATTTATTTAATTAAATCCTTATCATTAATGTCCTCCTGATTATTACATAACTATATTTTAATATATTGATTTAATATATCACTAATTCCTAAATCCTCTTAATTAAATATATTTGCTAATTTATTTAATTAATTAACTACTTCTTCTAAATTAAATAATTATTTTTAATTATTTAATTAAGGCATGTGACACTTTTATATTTTTAAATAAAAAAAATCATTTAAAAATATCTCACATGGTTAACTGATTCTTCATTTAGTAATTAATTTCAAAAATCAATTACTAATTACCTCACAAAATCTTTATTTTGAATTAATTTAATTCAAAAGGGAAATATTCTTCTACAAATCAAGTAATTTCTAAAATTACTGATTTTCTAAAATCTTATCCTCTTATCTTCTGATTTTTACTAATTTCATCTCAACTGTCACATTCAGTCTTGATTTAATTCATTTAATTAAATCTTATTCACATATGGGTATTTTGCCCTAACCCTAAATGAGAGTTGCCTTATTGAATCTTGACCTTTGATTCTAGGGCATTCCTCAAATCTCTCATCTCGTCCGTCCGTTCAAGATTGCATTTTCTATAAAATGACAATCTTGATCTCATTTTCGGATCCATGATCATTTACTTAGACTACTTTTATTATAGACATTCTTGATATCATAGGCTTTTATTTTAATCATTGCTTGCATATTAGGATTTATATTCTAGTTGCATAGTTATATACATTGTCATAAATCCTTCAAAAGCTTAGCTAGGGCAAGACATATAGCAACTTGCTCACAAAACTTGAGGGCATCTTACTATTACAACAAGTCTGAGAAGGTGCAATAGAAGTCAGACATGGAGCATAGGAATGGGTGAGATCCTTCTTGTTATTAAATTCTTTTATTTTACTTCCAATGCATTCTATTGTATGATGTTTTCATTAACTTGCAGGTACAACTAATCATTTGTTGATGTTTGCAGGAATTTAACGTCATTACAGGTTTCAGCCCCTCATTTTTTCCAGCGTATGAGGGCTTAATTTACTTCTATAGTTCTCTCTCTAGCTTCTTTTAAAAATATTTAATTTTCCTTGCTATTGTAAATGCAAACTTTATTAGTGTTAAATTGAAAAAAATGAAAATTTAAAAGTGCTATTTTAAAGTACTTATTTTTTCGAACTTTTTCAAATGTTGGTGATTTTGCACTAAATAGAAAGTTCCCTTTTTAACTTCATTATTGTATGCAATACATGCACTAAAATAAAGTGCCAAACAAGGGGAAAATCAAAAGTATTAAAAAGGGGGGGTTTATTAGAGAAAGTTGTGATTAGAATACTCCAAAATTTATTTTAGAGAAGTTCCTAAAAGTTGTAAACCTAATCAAGCATGGAATCCAATCAAGTGATTAAGCCTCTTACACATTTTAACTACCATGAGTGGAAGATGCATGTACAGCTTACACTCAAAAATAAAGGTTTGGACAAATTTACAATGGGTACTGAAAAGGAACCAAATGTTGCCAAGGACAAGGAGAAGTGGTTCAGTAAGTGTGACCAATCCTTTGGATTCTTGTGTTTATGTCTTTCAAAAAAACTTTTATTTCATGTGGAGGCATTGAAAACCCCACATGAAGTATGGTCAGCTCTTGAAAAGTTATTTGGGAAAGTTGATGATATTAAAGGCCATGAGCTAGAAAATGAATTAATTAGCTTAAGTCCAAGTAACTACTCCAAATTAAAAGAATATTTCACCAAATTTAAGTCACTTAGCCAACAACTTAAGGAATGTGGAATTGAGAAGAAAGATAATCAACTCATCTTGTCAACTCTTTCCAAGTTGGATCTTCTTATTCTGTTTTTGTGTCAACATTCTACTCTATAAAAAGGGTTTTGGGTTCTAACTGGTCTATGCCAAATATAGATGACTTTATTGCTGATTTAGTCAGAGAATAAGATAAGCTCGTCTAGATAGGGGCTATAGTATCAGGCTACAAGCCACATGCTTTGATAGCAGAAAGTGTAAAATCTGAAGGTTTGACAAACAAAAATGAAGAAAGAAAAGATAAAGAAATACAAAGGGGAAAATCACAGAAGGAGGAAAATACTAAGAAATATGACAAGTGTTCCTTTTGTAAAAAAATGGGGCATAATGCACTTAATTATATGAGGAAACAAATAAATGATCTTACTCAAATCATTGAGGAAAGTAAGATTGTAAATTATGGATCTTCATCATCTATAGACACTAAAAAGGTAAAAGAGAAATAAAAAAGATATGAGTGATTGCAAGATCTATTGTATTACTTCTCTTGTTCTATAATATGTCTGTTATTACTCTTTTTTTGGAGGATAATTTTTTCCCATTGGGTTTTCTATTTTTCTCCACTTTATTTGAGAGTTTTCATTGTAAATGAGTACCTGATCAAGCCTTGTTGTCGGGACTCAAATTTTCATTGTTTTTTGTGCCCATCTAAGCTATTCTTAAGGGGGGGTGTTAGTGTATTCTACTCTAGTTAGGCTAACTTAAGCCTAGCTAGGTGTTGGTGTTGACCCTTGACTCATCTCCCATGAGGTGTCAATGATGTTGAGTTGTCTTGAGAGGTGTCCAATCCCTCTCAACACCTCTCCCTTGCATAAAGGAGAGCAACACACCACCACTATAGGATGAGGAGTCCTATCCTCAATCCATGGCATGTGTAACTCGCCACCACTACTTGATTGAGGATTCCTATCCTCAATTCATGGAGATTGGATGCTCAATACTCTCCTATATTATGTCCATCTCATTCATCTAATTAACAAGTCGGTTTTGTGCAAATTCGTCATCTGTGCTTGATCAATTTATCTTTGTGTTCACTGACTTTTCAATTATCATATTCAAAGTGTACTGATGTTTTTATTGAGGTATTGTAGGTGGGCAACCCAGGTTCTTTAGGAAATGGAGGGAAAGTCCAAATGCTGAAAATATATTTGTTGGTTTTAATATCAAGTGTAATTTGATTTTTATGATTTTATATTTGTTTGTGAAGGGTATGTTTAAATTTTTAATGGTCTTTTCATATATGCGAAGTTGAAGAGTTGGGAAGAATTCCTTTTTATAAAGGGATTTGGGTATGGTTATTCCTCTTCATTCTTCCTTTCAAAAATTGTTAGATTCTTTTTTTTGGGAAAGTGGGTGTGGAAAAAATTGTGCTTTCTTTTTGGAGTTGGCTGAAAAAGAAAGTTTAAAGGGAAATTGGAAGCTTTCTTGGATTGGGCTAATCCTATCTAGGATAGCCAAGGTAAGGTTGTGATTTTTATTTTATTTTAATCTCACAGGGAGTTGTTGATTCTTTGACATATTTTTGTTGTTGTATGTTGGAAGTTTGTAATGGGTTTTCCTTCTTGTTTTGAGTTTGATTCTTGATTGTGTTATGGGGTTTTTATGGGTGCAAATAAAGAGTTGATCTCGCTTGCGGGCTAAGAGCCTCCTTCATGTGGGGTTGAAGAGGGCACAAAGCCTCTTTTGGGGACTTGTGATATATTGTGTGAATATGTATGTGGTAATGGTGGATTGGAGTGGTGTATGGTGTATGGAAAGGTGGTGGTGGAAGTGGTGTAAGTGGAGGATTTTGGGGAAATGGATGGGTTGTTGGATGGCTAGTTGTGAGAATGGAGAATTGTGGGTGTTACAGTTGGAAATGAATGTGTGGAGGTGTGTAATTATTGTCCCCAAGAGGGAAGGGAACCCCCCTTCTCCCCCTTTGAAGAACCTCGTGTGTGGGTTCTTTGTGAATGTACTATGCTTGTTGTGTTCTGGTCTATCATTTGTTTTGTGATTTTTGGACTTTAGCTCCAAATCGGGGGTGGACATATATGTCCTACGGTTGGGAGGAGAGCAGAACTGGGCTACTCTATTCTATGTTTGCAAGGCAAAAAAGCAACTTGAAATTAAGGAATTCTGGTTGGAAGAAAATTATGTTGTTATTGATTAATCCAATGTTTGAAACATTCAATTTATAGATCTATAAGGATTTAGTGTTGTTAGTAAAAATAAAACCAGGGAACGGTACTTTATATTTATGTAAATTCCTCTTTTGTAATTTGCAATAATACTGTATAAAAGTGGTTCGCTGAATTAGAAAACAAAGATATGAAATTATCTTTTGGTTTACATCAAAGCCAACTATGGTTTTCTTGCATGTAATGATCAATTTATATTCTGATAGCATAATCCAAATATAAAATTGTTTCGGGTCTCGGTTTTATAAATTTTCCGTGTTACATCAATACATTAGCAAATGATTCGTAATTGTATGTTGAATCTGTTGTTCTATCTGTACATTTTTTGGGTATATGTACTGTGTCATGGTATGTAAATATCTGAAGCAACTCCCAATGATGCACAACTTTGATAATAGGATTTCATTCTCTATATGATCCTAGCTGGGAGTGAGCGTAGGTCGCTTCCCTATACTTTCCACCAATAAGTTAAAATTTTGTGATCCAAGCCTCGACTCATCCATTTGTAGTCTGTGTGATTTGATTTTAGAATGGAACACAATGTTTTTTTAAGCCTGATACTACTTCTTACCCATCTAATGAACAAACGCATCATTTACAACATATTGCTTATCTCATGTCCCCATGCGGCTGCTTAGCTTATTTTAGTTAGCAGTCACTGCTCAACTTATTTAGGAGTTATTTGAGGAGCTGATGGCCCCATGAATGCTTAATTTTTCTGCTTATTTTTTAGCAGCCAGTTTAAATTTGTATTAACAATATTAATAATAATTTGTACCCAAAAAAAATAGAAAAAGAAAAAAAAAACAAATCTTAAAAAAGAGGGAAATTTTTTTGTGGAGCCACGTGGATTTTTAACATTATGCAATTGCTGCTTATTTCCAGCCCCCCTTTTTTTCCCACAACTTATTTTCAATTCCTAAACAATAGCTGCTCCATTAAAATAGGAAAAGATTCCAAATTATCCTTTCCCATTTTTTTCCCACAACTTATTTTCAATTCCTAAACAATAGCTGCTCCATTAAAATAGGAAAAGATTCCAAATTATCCTTTCCCAACAATAAAATTTATGCATGGGAACATTCCCACTGCTTAAATTTAAGCTGAAAATAGAATTAAGCAGTCACATGGGGACATGAGGTGAGGCTGCCACTGGACCTTAAAGAGTTTCCCTTTCTAGTGATTATGCGTCCCGTGTGTATCATGCGCAACTTAGCTCTGTTATCCACTTGCACCTAATGCCACTGTCTAGATTCATCGAATCTTCCTAATGTGTTCCTTTTCATTTCCTTACCGTGCCCTCTATATTCTCTATATCGCTTGCCCTTTTATTAGCAAGTTTCCTCTTCTCCTTCGGCGTCTTCGTTTGGGGTGAGTGTTGTAGTTATGATGTGTGGGTTTCTTTAGCGTCTTCCTTGCTTGCCACTTAATGCTTAGGAAAACATGTTTTTTTGGTAATGTTTAATGATTTTCCAGCTTCAGCGCTTGGGTAGGAAACTCGATTAGAACAAACTTTGTTTTTTCGAAAATATAAGTTAATTTATTCCCTTTAAATTCAGTTGATATCAACTATGGTGATCTGATTCATTTTTGAATTCATAGGAAATAGTTCAAAAAGGAAATTCAATAAATGCGTAATCTGATAAGAATATCTTAAATGGGTCAAAGAGCGTGTTATATCTTGGAAACTGCCTTGTTTTAAAGCCATGGACTGATTTTTACCTTTCATACATGGCAATAAGAGAGTCGACCCCTGCCTTAGAAGTCGTTACGTAGGTGCTGCCATAGTCACACAGCTATGCGACGTAATGATTCACTGCCCTAGGTTATTCCTGACAATAAATTGCACTGTGCGAGCTTAGAGCTATTTCATCATTAAACTCGTATCTTGTATGAATGTTGCAAGACTTGTAACACTGTAATGTAGCTTCTCTAAGTAGACATTAAAGGATTGGTTATCTGATTTCTTGTCTAATAAAAGATAATTTTGTTGTATGCTGTGCTTTTACCTTGAACCAGTTCAGTATGAAGGTTTATCTGAATCGATGGTGGAATTCAATTATGTTTGCAATTGCATATAGATATATACGAATGTGTAAGTAAATTAAATGATTAAATTTTTTGGGCAGTATGTCTAGAAAATTTAGAAAACTAATATTTAATTATTATTTGGGGTTAGTGTTTTTTTTGATAGAAATTAGACATTATCATTTTTATCTAACAATTTCAAATATTGTAAATACGAAAACTATCTCTAATAGAAAAAGTATTGTGGTTACAATTGTTTTGAGCAAGGGAATCATCCTCTTGGCATAATTAGATCTTTTCATGTGTTTCCACTGTAAGTGAGTGTTATTTGTTAACTCTAATTTCTTGAAAATTTCCTTGGAATTAGTGGTATATTCATAGTTCTTTGGGGTGGGGGTGTTACATAGGTATCAAAGCACTAGGTTGCAGCATTGTAGGAGCTTTAAGGATTTAAAATTTCTTTGCTATAATAGAGAGCAAGAAATATGACAGGACTAGGTGTAGGAATAGTTGGTTTATTATTTTTAACGTTCGTTATGGAGGATTTAAAATGTCTGGCATATAGGAGAGCAAGAAATATGATATGTCCCTATTAAAATTTAAGAGGGGTTGATTTAATGTAGTGTATAGAAATAAGAACAAAAATATGTTGAATAATTAAGACATTGGATCTTCTGAACTTGCAAGTAGGCTGGTAGGTTTCGAGGACATTCATTCTGGGCCCTCATTCTTGAATTTATGTTTATGCTATTTTTTTGGAATAAAGGAAATCAAGAACTATGATCAGTCCCTTAAAAAGTGTTGTAGTTTTTCAGTTTATCTTGTTCTGTAGAAAGTAGAATTTAGATGCAATGGAGAATTAAGAATATGGGGTCTCTAAAGCTGTAAGTGTGTTGACAGATTATAAGGATGGTTATTTAGCATATCAGCAACCTTTCTCTTTGTATATATGTTGTATTTGGTATTAAGCAGGCTAATTAGGAGAAGTATGTGAAAAGAGAAAAATAGGGGTCGATTGATTTTAATGTTGTTTGAGGGTTCATGTTATCATTGACACCGACTCACAAGTTGTTTTGGAATGATTATCCCATTGATCTAGAGCTTCTTGTGTGCATGTGCTATGGAAAGCGGTAATCATCTCAAAACAACAATGTATCTCTTGAGATGTTCTTTGTACAAGTTTTGTACTTCATATTCCTTATGTAGCAATGTTTCCTTGCTCCCATACAACTGATTTCTTCTTGATTGATAGTATTGAGGACTTCTAAAAATTAGAAGTAGGATATAATTGCCTTTACAAGCCTTTGTGTATTACTCTTTACACTCTAACAGAGAAAGATTTCTCATTTTTTAGAGAAAGCTCCTTTCCTGATTTGTTAAAAGGAATTTGCACCTTGGAATGACTCAGATGAGTGAAGTGTTTATCAAATGGACAACTTCACATCTTTTAATTTAGGTGTCATAAATTTTGTTTTGTTATGGTCAATTTGTAGATTATTATTATCTTCACTTGTACAATTGTGTGACAATTATGGCTCATGTTCAATTTTTTATTATTTTTGAATATTTTCTTAGGCTCTTACAGCTTTGCAAAACTTGGATTTATGTCGTGCAACATTTATCCATTTCAATTTTAGAAACTTGGAAATGTTATTGTTACTCACCATCAAAAGGATGCAATCTAATGTGGTGCAAAGCATATGGGAATGTTATTATTGGCCATCCTTTACTTGAGAAGAGTCAAATGCTATCTTGTGGTTGCAAGGTTTCTTGAATGCATGGTTGGTAATTTGGGAAGCTGTGTAGGTTAAAAAGACAAGATAAAAGAGATTAATATTTAAATCATTAATGTTATTGAATGGATTGGGATCATTTTAGTTCTGGTTGATTGTTTTAGTTGATATTTAATTATTGAAACAATCTAACTGCCTTATGCATGGTCAAAGATAGCAAAAATCCCACCATTGTTGGACAAGCAATCACGGTATGCATATATCTTCCAAAGTTTTGTTTGACTCTGAATATATCAGATGTACCTCATACCCTGTACTCACGTATCCTAAGTTGGAAAATCATGTCTCTGTCTTTGTTCCAACACCCATCTCCATGCCAGTTGGTTACTATAGACATAAAATTGACTTAACACTTATGACACACCATAAACAGAATCAAACATCAAACAACATTAACCAACATCAAACAACATCCAAAACCCTAATTTCCTTTATTAATTGAATAGTACAACATTATTTAATTAATTCACTTTTTCATCATTTTCGATGAATTAAATAAATTTCATTTATTTAATAAAGTCTTGAAAACCCTATTCCTCTATTAATTGAATAAAATGACATTATTTAATTAATTCACATTTTCATCATTTTGACCAATTAAATAAATTACATTTATTTAATAAAGTCTTAATCTCATGTTACTTCATCTCGACTGATTAAATAATGCCAATTATTTGATTACGTTGCTAAATTACCTTATTCCCCAAAGTTAATTGAATTATTAAATCATAATAATTTAATTATGACACTTTCCCTCCAAAATTTGAATAATTAAATCAGACTATTCAAATCATTTATCAAAAATCAAATCAAACAAATGAAATTTTGTTTGCAAAAGTCAAACTTGATTTGCACGCTCAACTCCAAAATGAATGAATGAATTAAATCAATTAATTATTCATTCTCAACCACTTTCCCGATTGAGTAAATTACGATCCCCTAATTTCTCAATCTATTCCTAACAGATCAATCTATTCCTGATTGAGTAGATTATGATTCCATGAATGATCAATCTATTCCTCAATCCCACTGATCATTCAATCTATTTCTTCAATCACACAAATTGTGCAATCTACTTTGCACAATCTATTCATGTCTAAATCCTCTCAATACCCTTCGACCGTTGATCTTGATTCAACATTGTTAATCCTGATCGTCCATTTCAAATCACATTTTCTATATAACAAACCTCTTTCCTCACAAATAAGGATTGAAGATTCAACGTCATTTGCACCACGAAGTACTATCAACATTCACAACCACCATTAGAGCTTCAACATATCTTTGATCAACCAACCAAGATATCGCATCAAAAGCTTTGCACATGAACTATGGAGGCTTCACAGTGATACAAACAATCCAACATCAGGCGAACACACTTCAATACGTGATGGTAACACTTTGATTTTGTTTTGAATTCAATTTGGTAATCATAGGATTTCCTAATATGTTTTTGATAGCTTAGTTTCATTTTGTAAGTGTAGGATTAGATCTTAGATTAATGTTCTTGATATTGGATTAGATTTTGATTTCAATTGCATTTCTCTTATTTAGCATCTATGATTTCCCCCCTCACACATTCTAGCATGCTCGATGGGACCATGGTCCCCTACACTAACGTTTCTATGAGCCATTTTTGAAGTTGCAAGTTCCAAAATCGCTTTTGGAGAAGTTTTCACACACTGTCCGAGAAAAGTTTGCAATTTCCTGTCAAGAAAAATGCACACTTGACTCTGAAAATCGCGTAGTTGACACCAAGAACCACACACTTTATTTTTTCTGAGCATTTGACTATTGACAGGGGCACACTTTCTCTAAACTTGTGCATTTTTTCTCTGAAAGAGGGCACACTTGACTCTAATTTTTGTGAATTTGCTTTGATAAACTTGTGTTCGAGATTTGCAAATTTATAACTGAATTTTTTGCTAACATATGCTTGCTTTTGAATGTGTGATAGGTCCTAATGTGTTTGTATGCAGGGTTTGAGACACACTAACTCATTTTTTGTAGGGAAGACGAATGATCAAAGCACTCCAGATTTACAAACATTTTTTTATTAAGTTATGAATATTTATTTTGGTGCATAAAAAGAACAAACACTTTGTTTTTAAAGTGTTCTTAAAATGGACTATTTCAAGCTTTCTTAAAATAGGAATCGTTATTTGGTGCTTAAAAAGAACAGACAAAAATGCACACTTTGTTTTGGTGTTATTAAAAATTGAACCATTTCAAGCTTTCTCAAAACAAGAACTTTCATTTAGTGCTTAAAAAGAACCAAAAAATACATTTTTCTTTTGGTGCTTTTAAAATTGAATCATTTCCCATGCTTTATTAAGTTAGGAACCTTTACTTGGTGCTTTAAAAAGAACAACACAAATGAATATTTCATTTTGGTACTCTTAAAAATGAACCATTTCAAAGCTTTTCTAAATTAGGAATTATCATTTGATGCATAAAAAGAATAAAACATTTCAATTAAGGTGCTCTAAAAATGAACTCTTTCCAAGTTTTCATAATTAGGAACTTTGATTTTGTTGCATAAAAAGAAGAATTCAAATGACCAAAATGATTTCTTTTTGTTGACGCTTACTCGTATTTGCTTTTGTTGACCAATTAAGAGTAGGATTGATTTCTTAGAAACACTCAGATTTGGGATTAAAAATGAAAAAAGAAATCTTTATGTCTTCACCATTGCTATCTTAAGTGATTGATATCTAGAATACTTTGTATTGGTGCAATTAAAAAGAACAAGTTGTTATACTTTATTCACAAACTTTTGGGGATAAAACTGCTCGAGGTGCTTAAAAGGAATCAAACTGCTATGGATTTTTTATTGTGCATTCAATTTTTGGCAAGCTAGACGGTTGTCTTCTCCACTCACACCTTTTGGCAATCTTGGGTGAGAAAAAACATCTTGAGCTTCACATCATTTTCAAGCATAATTTTTAGAGGGCATGTCTATTGAGACACATCTCATGCCGAGGAGAACTCATAGGTAACCCAAGTGGTACTTTCATTTTGGATCGCTATATAAATAAATTATGGGTGTGAGGAAATTTCATCATCCCATCGGGTGCTGTTGGCCTATGCTGACATATTCTCCTTCAGTATCCTCGTGATGCGTAAAAACCCGCAAGGGCTGGGAGGCTTCTTAATTGAAGAAAAATACTACATGTATAGTGGACCAAAAATAATATCCCTAGAACTTTACTAAGAGCCAAATTATTTTAGAAGCTACCCCTTCATCCAAAAACATTCTTTGAAAGTGGTGCATCAGAATTTACTTTCGAGAAGTTACTTGCCAAGTTCGACTACAGGCCCACGCCATAAGTTGCATGTAAAATCGTCTCTTCGGAGCATGAGGCGGGCCTACCTAAAAGAATGGTTTCTATCCACTAGGGTTGTAAATATTTGTTAATGTTAAACTTGCGAAAAACATTCAAAACAAATTTGACATCAAACTCTTTGTTTGATCTAAAAAGAACACATAAAAAAAAACACTAAACATGATGGTTGAATCACAAACCCTTTGAATTAGTGTATGCTTTTAAGAGAATCCCTATATTTTCACTCCTTAAGGATTTCCTTATAGGTTTTCAAATATTTAGGCTTCAATTTCAGGCTACATTAGATCAGAGTAAACATTTGGGAATTATGGCTTAGGTGTCATGATTTCATAACTTAAGTTATAGATAGGAAGGTCACACAAGTCCATGATTTTTGAGTCAGTCCAAGTGTTGTTGTATCACTTGCCATACTCCAAACATAGATAAATTAAGTAAGAAACCAACTTAAACTTGCAAAACTTTGGAGAAAGATTGCTCGAACTGGAAACAAAACACATAGGGACTGCCTTTTTACAAAATTCCAGTGCAATTGTCACATTTTCTGAGTAGTTGCCAAAAAATAATTGCATTTGATCTCTATCCCAAAAACTTTACTGATGAAAATAAGTTGCATTTGATAGAAAATGAACACTTGCTACGAGACCCACACACATGCTTTTATTGCTTGCATTTACTTATGAGAAATTGGCACACTTGCCCCCAAGATGCTCACATTTGACAAAAGAAACTTGCTTTTTCCTGGATAAGCATTGCATTTGATAGAAACATGCAATAGTTGCACTTTCCATTCCATCTCGCACTTGCTTCACAAAAAACCACGCACTTGACACATTTTGGTCGCATTTGATAAATCTGGTTGCTTTTGCTCACAGTTTTGCACCTTTGCTAAAAAACCAGTGCTATTTCTCTACCCTACTAACAATTGGGAAAAATGAACCAAATCTTCTTACAGGATCCTTGTTAGAATGAAACAATCGTAAAAACAAATAATTCATATAGTGCCTCATCCATTATTTCCACCCTACTTGTTAGAAATAAAAATCAAACAAACCACTGGGACCATTCCTTCACTCAGACATCTAAGATATCAACAGTTACTTGGAACCCACAAATAGTTTAAGTAAGCTTTTTTGTAACATATCCTCTAGACAAGGAAGTAAAATATCGACCCCAATCCTTCAAAATTTCGATTTCTGAAAAGTAGCGACATTCCAAAATAGCACTCTAACCTTAGGGTCTTGAGCTTCATAGCAACCATGTCAAAAACCATCACACTTTATGACCATCTAGTGATCGAATTCTTCGGTACAAAAATCAAATCTTGTAGCACCAATCCTACAACCTAGTCTCACACACATCAAAGGTGAATAAACTGATATCATTAGTAGTTTAAGAACCTTCATATTTGAGAAGAAAAAAACACCAACCAGTGGATAAACACAACACAAATTTTGGACGAAGAGGAAGAGAAAGAAAAAATAGCAGCTGAAAGATCTGTGTTACCACCACCTACATGGAAATAGACATATATCCCTCATGCTTTATGAAAAAAAAAGAATCCTTAGATCTAGCGAGAGAAAAATCCTTAAGTGAAAATCCATATTTTACCTTCCAAAAAACTGCCCTACAAAAAAGTTTGCCAAGGGGTACATCTTGAGAAGATATCGTACCCGCCAAAATTGACTAGAAAATTTCTATGCATGCTTTGCACCCATAGGAAAAATATTTTCTAGAGACTAGGAGTTACAAAAAATTTCACAAAAGCTTGATAGTTGCTTATGACAACTACAAGATCACAACATAGGAAGAAAATGGAAGCAAGCAAAAACAACACCAACATCCCACTAGAAAACACCACGAATGATGAAAGGGACCCATGAGGATATAAACCAAGTGACCTTATGATAGGGTATTGAGCATCAAAACATCCCCAAAACATGTCGATATATTACCCAAATCACTCTTATCAAGGGTCACAACATCAATTAGGGAAACAAGATCAGAGGTTTCAAAATCACCATCAAGGAATAAACCTAGAACATCAAATTTCCCTAAATAAAATTTATGAAAATATTGAGGAAATTAAATGAGATCGAAATACGATATATCATCAATGACTTATTCAAAGCCGAAACATTACATATCCACAATAAATGAACATCATTCCATAAACACCTCAATATCCACATCAATAACACTTCCAATATTAGCAATATCAAGGAGTCCCGCAACACCAAGGTGTACCTCAAGTGCAATATCAAAATGTACCTCAATCAAAGTATCAAGAAGTTTGCAACACCAAGGTGTACCTCATGTGCAATATAAAAATGTACCTCAAACACATTATCAAGGAGTTCCACAAAATCAAGAGAAAAACAATCAAGAAAATCCATAGAGGAAAAGATTACCAATCGAGAAGGAAATTCACCCCTTTGGGAGAGACTTTAGAGGTAATCATGCATGAACTAGTACAACAAGAAATTATGAAAATCAACAACAATCCAACTTATGGTGAACCAAACTTTAAACTCCCTTGGTATAATGAGTACAAATGATGTGAGTTCCACAAAATCAAGGGTCACAAATGAACAAATGTGCTACACTCAAAAATATCATCCAAGACCTTATTGATCAAATAGAAATAGCTATTAGAAATGACATTCAAAGTCTATCTACCAATGACAACGTGGATAATATCTCAAACTCAAAAGTTGAAAGCAACAATCAAGAGCTATCTATCACTGATCACATTGAAAATGTCTCTACATCATCCAATGAGCAAGAGGACATACATCAAGAATTTAATCCCAAGCATGATCAAAATCAATCACCTAAGTCTAGAAATGATCCAATCCAAGATATATTGACATAATCCAACCTCATGACGATACATAAGGATCAATAGACTCTTAATCCAACGCTTATACCCAATGCAAAAAATCTAGACAAAGAGCTATCACCCATATGTCCACATTTTGAGGAGATCCAAGGATCTTTTACAAATGAACTTTTCTTTGAAATTGATCCATGTCAAGAATGTGATCCAAATCATATAAAAAATGATACAACACAAAGTCAAGATCAAGAATCCCTATCATCAAAATATTATAATGACTTGACTTGATATATATCTTCCAAGACATCCCATGTTTTCCAAAAGAAGAACACATCCATATATTGAGCACACATACATATATCCATGAGATGATTACTCCTAATGGACATGTTTATGATCTTCATCTAAGACAAGAGTATCATACTCTTGGTATCATTACCAAGGAACAAGAGCCTCCTAATCTTAACAACTGTACACAAGATCAAGACATAGCAAAATTCAAAGACATATCAAAAAGAGATCAAGAAGAGGACTTATGCATAAGTTGTGAATCAAAACAATTCGGTATAGACATATTAGAAAGGGATCATAAAGAGGACTTATCCATAAGTTGTGAATCAAAAACATCCTATGAAGGCATATCAAAAATGAATCATGAGGAATACTTTTACATGGATAGTAAATCATCAACACCTCTTAAAGAAGCATTAAAATATTATAATTCATAGAATCAAGCCAAAGATATAAATCAGGAAGTTATCCCACATATGAAGGATCCTATCAATGAAGAAGCTATCACATTTGAAGATCCACAAAAAAGTAGAGAAGGATTATCATATTGTTTCCAAGGTAAGATATATCCTATTACAAATAAAATTTCTCAACAGATTCATTATCAAGACAGAGGATTAGGCCTACAAGAAAAAGTTATCCTAGAACCAGTGAAGATTATTGGCAATCCTAAGCATCAAGGTCTTGGTTATTCAACAATTAAGGGATCTAAACATATTAGGGATACCTCTATAATATTGGGGGCAATTTTATCTAATGCAATCATCAACATTGAGAGCACAAAGATTCCTTATGATGAAATTTCTACCAACGCTACAACTATCCATAGCATGAATCGTCATCCAAACATATTTCAACCCTCTGATTGGGACCAACAACAAGAGAAAAAGCTATATCAAAGAAATGAACAAGTCATTGAAGCAAAAGAATCAACAAAATAAAATGGACAAGAAAATTTTAAATGGATACAAAAGAAAAAGAAAGAAAATCATCCATATCAAACTCCATTAATCAAAGAAACTATGGGGCAAAATAAAAAAGGGAAGTTCATCCATCAAAAAAGTCCAACAATGAAAAATAAAAATTCAAGAGTGATGTACAAGGTATATCAAGACATTGGTCCCAATTGAATCTCCATATCCACCCAACATTGCTCATCATCCCAAGTTAGGAGAATCAAAGGTTCCAAACTGTCAACCAATCCATCTAAATATCATATCCCTCAACGCATTTCACCATCCATGATATCCCAATCTCATATTGACCATGCATTGGTAGAAACTCTTTATCATAAGGACTATAAATTCACTCTATCATGATGTTTGCATCAAGGTAGGGTTAACTCTGGTATCCACAAGGACGATACGAATTATTAGGGGTTACATTCAAGCGCTCATATCCTAGCAAAAAACCTCCTCCAAGAAGGATATCATTTGAATTTCATGATAACAATAGCAACCATATAAGAACCAACATCATCTACATCAGCACCACCAGGTGGTTCAATAGGAGCAAAAAAATTGTCACCATGATGAAAACTTGGTAAACAGGCATCTTATGTGACATCAAAAAAATAAAGAAAATAATCAAGAGAAAAATTGTCCTCTAGTGAAAACCACTATGGTGGTGCTTTCGACAAGTACCATGATGAAAACCTAGAAAACATGTGTCATGTGTAAGAATCGAGCATCTACATGTTCCATTTTAGGTGGAAGCATCTCAGCCTATCCATAATAAATCTAATCTATTTTTATCCAGATCCAAATTATCTTGATTTTGACAAATGTTTGGTATACACTTTACACTTGCTTATGGAAAACATATTGACATGGGTCAATGAGTTTGACTCATAAAACTACATGATTGAATCCTGATAGCAATATCACAATAAATAAAACTTGTCTAATTTAGATTCAATTTCACATTGCAATCCTAGAATAAAATACCATATGATATACACCTAATGTGAGCATGGTAGAAAGCACAAACAATAAGCATAATTTTAAATTTAAGTAGATGAATACCTAAATGTTTGAATACACTTCATCCCCAAGGGTTTGAAAAATTTATTTTACTTCACACAAACACAATGGAAAATAAATTCCTAAATCTTCCTTCTTCAACAATAGAGAAATCCATTATCTATTCCAAATCCATATCCACTTGACGAAAAAAATGAAAGAGAGAGGGAGGGAGAGAAATTTCAATTAAAATAAAGGATAACCAAAATGATCTCTTTCTTTTCCTTTTCTTTATAGATTTAAAAACCTTGAAATCCTTTTTTCTTTTCTTTTATTTTTCCACCCACAAGATATTTTACAAATAGCTATTTTACTAAATAATTCCATATTAGATATTTTCCACTAATATATAACCTTTAAGAAAATATTAGCATTAATAACATTTCCAAACTTAATTGCAAACTAGGCAATTCTTTTGTCAATTAAATTAACACGTATTTAATTAATTTACCTAAGGTATAAAGTCCAAGTAGTCTTCTAATTCATAATACATTTTCAAAATATCATTATATTTTATCTGCATAGGACCATCCACAATGGTAATTAAATTAAATCAATTTCATATTAAAGCATATAGGTCATTTGCAAATATTTCACGAGTAATGTAGAAACTAATTAAAAATGAAAAGGGAAATTAAATGATAAAATAAACACACATAATGAGGACATACACATTTCTAGTTTATTCACAACATGTGGATCTAGAATTAGCCTCATTTTGGACCCCAATTTTGCATAACCACAAGATACACCCAACTCAATCAAGTGAGATGTGGGATATACACAACATATTTTTCAAAATTGGACCATCTCCAATTACATAATTGGGGCTAAAACTTGTGCCTACACATTCAATAAGACACTAGGCATACTGGTTCCATACAAGATAGTTGAAGGACATCATAAAATCCTAACTTGATAAAACATTGATTGAATAATATGTATAAATTGCATCAATTGAAAAATATCCTAAAATTTTATGCTCTGGAAACATAAGTGAAAAAAATGATAATCATTGAAGACATAATGTTGAAGTAGATAATTATAATTAAATAATATATAATAGGTATAGTAGAGACTATGAATTTAAAACACTATAATATTCTAATATATGCAAATCCACGTACATGAATCCAAAATACATGATCCATACCACTAGATGGACATCAAATAAGAACTTCATCAACAAGTATGATGTAGTGTCAAATCACAAAGGTCTAAGCATATACCATCACAACATACACACCACATAATACATAGTTGGACAAAATATGCAATATAAAACCTCATTAATAACACACATTGATGGTAAACCAAAACATCACATAAATTGATAAAACACATCAAATCACAACAAAATTACCCAAGGTACGCAATCAAAACACCACGAAGGCAATAGAAGGCCTCACTAGAAAAATTGGTATAAAGGATCAAAGCATATGCTAGTGGTCATCACATCCTTCTCCATTAGACTGATGCCTTCTCCTAGAAGTTGACTAATAAATGAGGTTAAGATACCTATGACATATAATTCCTCACAAAAATTGGTGATTCTAAAGTATGTATCTAAGGAGAGAAAATAAGCAAGCATAGGAGCATGAATTCAATCCTACACCCTAATGCTCTATTATTCTAATCCAAAGATTACATAATACATTACATTCATCAATTAATATATAGACTAGAGACATGCCACCTCATCACCAATCATATACCAAGCATTTAGAAAATAGCAATATCTTTCACATAAATGTTGCATCAAATCTAACATAATACAATGATTTTTTTGAACTCCCAAGGAGAAACTCTTGTAGCAACTAGATTCATAAAAATAGTGACTCAAAATAATAGAAAAGTAAAATTATAATATAAAACATATAAATAATATGATAATGCACTCACCAATGCATCATCATACCCTACATTATTTCAGAACATCTATAGTTATGGAATCACATTTGAACAACATGATGTGTTCCTTCATGCTACTTAATAATATGGTCCTTGTATTTAAAACACATACAAATATATTTATAGAGAACTTGTCCTAACATCTGAACCACAAGAAAAAATATTGCATTGTTCGTTAATGAGAGTTTAAGGAGAAGTGTCTACGTCGTGGTGTGAGGGTTTCGTCAGCTAAGTGGTGGGGGAGGCTCAACCCTCCCCCACGAAGGTATTTCTCCTTCGTACTCCATTGTGTCTGTTCTCATTAATTACCTTCATTTTGTTTTTGTTTCATTATTTTTTTTGGATATATGTGGGTGTTTGCGTGGCCTTGATTTTTATTCTCTTTGGCTTGAAGGGACTTTTGCTCGTGTGATTTTCCATGGAGGGGGTATGAACCCCCTAATCCCTCTAGGAGCATCTTGAAGGAGGAGGGGGAAATTAATGACATTAATCACCCCAAATCGTTTCGAGATGCTATTGCATTTGAAACCCCTTTGTGCTCGAAGAATGAAAAAAATGTTTTTGAGTTGGTCAGGGTGGAAGGAGAAATTGTTGCAGATGGAGGAATGCAAGGTATGTGCCCTCTCGACACCACTATAATTGTTCCTAATGAGGATATGCTAAATACTATTCATAATGAGAGGTGTAGGCTATTTGGGGTCACAATTTTATTGGTTGTTGTTGACCCTAATAGCCTCCCCTCCAAAAAATACCTAGACAATTGGTTTAATTATGTTTGGAACAAAAAATTGAATATTCAGATAGTTGTCTACAAAATGATTCAAAAAGGCTTATTTTTATTTTTCTTTAAAAATCATGAAATGTAATCTAAAGTTTTAAGGAAGCCCTATTAGAGCATAGGGAAGTCTGTTTTTAGGGTATTATTGTGGTCCCATGGAGAAAAATGTGATGAGGTTCTAGTGATTTCAAGCCCTAGATGGTTACTTATCTAGGGGATCCCCCAAGACCTCTAGTCATTCATTCCTCAAATCATGGAGCTTTTTGAGAATTTCATTTGGGTCGATAGACCTAGGGTTACAATTCTTGATATGAACGTGCATGTTTTGTCTTACTCAAACCCTAGGTTAAACTTCTTAGGAACATTGGGTTGAAAATTAAGGGCATCCTCCAAATTTTTCCATAGAAGTCCTTGGAGGTCTGGGTGCTTTCTTTCTCTATAGAAGAGAGGGGCACATTCATAAAAATTGCGTGCTTATTTGTAAAGTTGCTAGTGATTTTCATTCTAAACCCTCTATTATGAGCCACATTATGGATTCACTCTCTGATGAGGTAGATGAACCTGATGGCACTAATTCTTCTCATCCCATCTCTCTCGAGGTCTCTCTGGTCATTCCCTCGAATTTCATTGCTCAACCCCCCCTCTTCAAAGTCTTCTCCCTCTCCCCATGTTTTCACGTTTACTGGTTTTACTTCTCTAAGTTTCTCCCTCTCTCATCTGAGAAGCCCCTTTTGGTCCTCCCTCCTTCCTTGTCTACCAACTGCTAGTGGTTGTCCACAATCTATTTGAACCTTTTCTACCTACTAATCCCATTCCTTCCCTGCTATATCTGATCCCCTCTTATGATCTTGGTTTCATTTTCTCTCCCCGTTATCTCGATGGGGCATCCTTTAATGATATTAAGGACTCAAAACCTATTAAAAAAATTCCCAACAACTAACATTAGAGAAAATCAGAAAGAGAGGTGAACTTAATAAATCTAACAAAAAAATTGAAGTCATCAGAACTTATGTTAATGGAGTAAAACTTGATGAAGAAACTATAACCTCTACCCTCAAAATGATATTAACTCTAATAAGACTCCTTCCCTAGTAAAAAATATTCTATTCACATTTGAAGCCAAGGAGCATAATGGCTTGGGCCTGCAAGGCTCGCCCCTCCAAGCAATATTTGAGAAAACTAATTTTCAAAACAAAATCTCTTGGCTCGACAATTATGTAAGTTGGATGCAGGGTATGGATTTGGAGACTCAAGTCACTAGTGGTTGCAATGGTGACAATGTGTTAACTGGTGGGAAGGAAGTCCCCCAGTCATTGGAGTTTTCTATTAATGAGAATATTTCCTTGAATAATGAAGTAAAGGTTAATAATTGTTCCTTTGTGGGGATTGAGGATGTTCCCACAGCTGCTTGTGGTGAATCCCCCTCATCTCCAGTGGAAGAAACCTTGGGATCCTTAATTGAAATGGTCAGAAGGTGGTCTATTGATAACTATACCAAAGTTTCTAAAGGGGTAATTGATAACCTCAACCTCCCCATCAAGCCTGCAAACCCTATTGGGCACATTGGTGATGAGAAGACCCTTGAAAGTCATGTGAACCCCCCAATGATAGGGATCCCAGTACGAGCTCTCATGAATATAAGAAAGCCCCCATGGTTGAGGAAGACCCTATAAAGGACAAAGGGAAAAATATGGAAACAATGAAGGATTTAAAGGAGTCCACTCCTTTCCCCCCTAAAGAGCCTAAGAAAAGAGGTCAGAAGAAATGAATTTTTATAACCATTAGTAAAAATAGTTTTGGGATTATTAAATTAAAGAGAAAGAAAACAAGTATTGTACTATCTATCACCTCCCCCAAAAGAGTCGAGGTCAAAGAGAAAGAACCTAGATAATTTGAGTTATTTAGGAATATTAAAGATCCCACTTCCACCACTGGTAATAATTATGATTAATTGTACCTCTTGGAATGTTAGAGGGTTAGAATCCCCTAATAGGAAATATGCGGTGAGAAGATTTCTCAATCTAGAAAAAATTAAGGATTTTTTCTTGCTACAAGAATTCAAAGTAGTTGGGTTCACTCTTGAAACCAACATGAAGTTCGTTTGGGGAAACTCTATACATTTAGTCTCCCGACATGAGAAGGGGAGAGGTGGAGTTTCCATATTAATGGCTAACAAATGGAAACCATACATAACCAACTTGGGGGTGTTACCTTGCTACAGAGATGTGTGGGCCACTTTTGAGAGGGGGGATTCCAAATTTGGCATTTGTTCAATATATGCATCAAATGACTAAATAGGGAGGATTGAGTTGTGTAAAAGGTTAACCAACCTCTAAAATGTCCCATGGATTTTAGGTGGTGATTTCAACATGATAAAAAACAAAGAGGACAAAAAGGGTAGCATTAACATGGATTGGAAAGGTGATGTAAAGCATTACTGGTTGAGGTTGAGAAATAAGATTAATATCATTGATCCTCTAGAAGGGATGAAAAATGAAAGCAACAGTGTTTGGTACACTTGGTGTAAAAAAGGTGTAAAAGAATTTACTGCAGGCTGGATAGGTTTTATGCCAATAGAGATTTATTTATCTTTGAGCCCATCAATGGCGATAACATGGTGTTGGTTTACCCTTACACTCTCACTGATCACCACTTGATCAAGACCAAGATAACCATAAATAATGGTATAAATATAAGCCCCAAGAGTAGGGATTACTTCATTCTCAATACTAGTCTATTGAAAGATGATGATTGTGTCGTTGCTATAAAAACCTTAAGAGGAGTAAAAAAATGGCTACTCAATGACTCTAGTCCAATTGAAAAGTGGAATCAAAATATGAGTGGATGGAGAATAATCTTTCAGACAATAGGTAAAAAGAGGGCAAGGGACAAAAGAAGGGAGGAAAACCGCCTCTAGGATGAATTGTTGAATGCTGAAACCAAGATCTTGAAGAACCAATGAGTGATCAACTCTATGAAGAGATTAACGAGGTTAAATATATTTAAGAAAATTGCAAACCAACAGGATTCAGGTCTTAAAAGTTAGGGCCAAGCTCAATTGGCTAAGAAGTGGTGACAAAGGCTCTAATTTTTTCTTCAGATACATCAAGGAAAAAGGGCTGAAAGAACAAATTGATCATATTTTCCATAATGAAGTGACCTTGTCAAGTCAAGAAGAGATCCTATAGAATTTCTTCCTGTAATACAAATATTTATTTAGGTTGGAGGACAACGGTGGGGATTTATCTAAAGATCGAGAAAAAATCAAGGGATTAATTCCTTCTAAAATCTCCAAGGAAGATATCACTAAGATCTCAACCACTATAACCAAGGAAGAAATAAAAAAGAAATTACTTCTATGAACAATGACAAATCTCCTAGGGTGGATGGGATCCTTATTGAATTTTACAAGGTCTTCATGGACTAGGTGCGTGATCATCTTCATCAGGTTTACTTGGAATCTCTTACCAAAGGTTCATTGGGAACTTTTATTAATAAAGGGCTCATTAAGCTCCTACCAAAAGAGGGGGATAAGACATTGATAATTTTTTTGAGAGCCATCACTTTATTGAATATTTCCTATAAGGTGCTTGCAAAGGTCCTAACATTGAGGCTGACCAATATAATGCCCAAGTTTATAAAATCCACCCAAACAGGTTTTATCAAGGGTAGATACATACTTGAAAACATGTTAACAAGTTGGGAGGCCTTGAACTGGGCTAAACTCTCACACTAGAATGTTTCCATACTTATGCTTGATTTTAAAAAGGCATATGACAAAATTGAATGGCCTTTTCTCAAGATGGATCTTGAAGCCTTTGGGTTTTTGCAAGATTTTTCCAACATGATTGGAATTATGTTAAAATATGTCACTGCTTAGGTGGAGGTGAATGGTTCTAGATCTAAGGTTTTCCAATTAGAGAGATCCATCAGGTAGGGTTATCCCTTTGCCCCTACCTTTTTCATCATTGTATTTGATTCCCTGCATTATCTGCTAAGAGATGCTTATAACTCCCCTAAGATGAGGGGTTGGTGCTAGCTAATTAGAATGAGCTCCTAAACATTCAATTTGTTGATGATACTTCTATCTTTGTGGAGTTGCAAGAAGATAATCTAACCAATCGAATGAATAAGCTAATCTTTTATGTCTTGATTTTGGAGCTAGAGTTTCAAGGATGGATTCTATAATGTTAGTTTTGTTAGATTCACCTCCTAGCTAGCTTCATACATTTGACTTCCAATAAGGGGCTCAAAAACAAGTGAGATATTTGGGGATCCCATTCTCTATTTCCCCCAGTCTTAAAGAAATGTGGCTATGGTTAAAAGCCAAAATTGACAAGAAACTGGATGGGTGGGATATGTAGTTTTTTTTCTTAGTTGGTAGGATTTAGGTTTGTCAAAAGATTCTTTCATCTTACACACTATACTTTGCCTAGTCTGGTTCTTCAATAGCTATCAAGTTAATGAGGTACAAAATAAAATCAGATGTTTTTTGTGGTCAAATGGGAAAGGTAAAATAAAGATGCACTTTGTTAAGTGGGAATGGTGTTGTTTGGAAAAGGCTAATGGGGGCTTGGGTCTCAAAGATCTAAAGAAACATGAAACTTCATTAGTTTCCAAGTGGGTCATCAAGGACCTAGATGGGAATGAACCATGGAAAAGTTTGGTTAGAAACAACATCTCTCAAGTAATCCCCAAGTTGGTAAAATCTTGGAAAACACTACCTTTTAGTGATTTGCTCATCACCAAGTATCCAACATTGCCTATAGGTTCAATGGTATTCAAAAGTATTTGGAGGGCTTGGGAGTTAATCGGGGATAATTTCATTTTTCCTCTTGTAATTGATCACAACAAAAATTTGATCCACCCCAACAAATCCATATGGTGGAATCTAGAGCATAATGGGAAACCATTGGCCTTGTTACAAGGTTGCTCTACAAAGAAGTGGAATCGGGTTGGTATCAAAACTTTGAGCAATATCATAAGGGATGGGAATCTCATAGGTTGGGATCAATTAAAAGAGGACTACAGACTATCCCATTCTAATATAAGAACCTATTTTGTTGTTAAAGAAGCCTATAAAAACTAGATTCGAAATCTCAAAATTGAAAATTAGAATGATAAGCCAGTCGAGTTCTTGTGGAAGGGAAATCTCCCTCTCCAAGAGGTTAAGACCAAGCTTATCTATAAAGAAACAATTAACTCCAATACTCCCACTATCTACCTAAATAAGGTTTGGAAAAAAAATCTTGAAAGTAAAGATTGGAAAAAGGTTTTATGTTCTTTATGGCATAATGTGATTGATGCAAAAAAGAATTGTTTTAGATGGATGGTGTTGTTGCAAAAGATTCCATATAAATTGAATAATGCTGACATTAATATTTACAATATTTGTAGGGTGCCTAAAACTGTTTATCATATTTTCTTTGAGTGTTTTTATGCTAATAAATTTTGGAAACTATTTTGTAATGATCAAAATATTTGGGGGAAAAATGGGAAAGTTAATTGGAAAGAAATCCTTATGGGGAATAATAAAAAATTGAATAAAGATATGCATTTTTTTTGGTTTTCATTGTCTACTGAAATTATTCTGTGCATATGGAAGGTAGGAAATGAGGACAAATTCAGTGGGGTTTAGAGGGCACTTACTGAGTCAACTAAAACTCACATTGTTCAATATTACATTGTAGGTAATTTGTAGCATGGAAACAACATAGAGAAAGTTTTTAAAGCTTCTAAGAGATGGGATGGTTCTCATCCATCAAAATGAGATTAAGTATGGACACTCCTGGTAGCAGGGCAAACCAACTTAGTAGTATTCGTGAAAGCACTAGAGGACTTCAAGAAAGAATTCAATGACAAAGTTAATGCAGTGAAGAGAACTAGGGAAGAAAAAGGACCAAATTTATTCACAAATGAAAACTATGAGGTCAAAGAGGTCTTCTCCAATGATGAACTGGATGCCATCAATACCCTGGTCAACAGGGGTTCCATGGATGACTATAGTGAGAGAAAGAATTTTGGGAATACAAGTTAATTGGTGTCCACCTATGTCTTTTTTTCATCTTTTTGTATAATGTTATAGTCTAACTCATGCTTACCTGTATGTAATTTTGTATAATCTTATACAATCTAACTCGTGCTTACTTGATTCATTGTTAGTCGGTGGTACTTTCTCTAGTTGTTATAGGAAGTGTTGAACTTTAGTTTTACTATATGGTAGACCTTATGTTGTAATAGGCTATGTATTCATTGTACCTTGGATGTTCAATCTATTATTAATACAAAAAAACACATCATACACTTCACTAATGTTAAAATATTAATGGCCATGGTAACATGTCCAAAATAATACATTATTGGAAACAAGCAAGATACATTCCAAGTGAATCTTGTTCACATTATCCACTTGCACAAGAATAAAAAATAAGGCCATTCTTGCAATGGAAATATACATCATTCACTCACATTCATACATTACATTCACACAAACTTGCATGTTCACTTTTGCATTAAGTCTATCCATATGAATATAATTAAAATTAGCAGCCATTCTCAAACACTTCATATTACATTCATTTACTTTCCAAAGAGTGTAAGATATTCATACTGCTAAAGATCTAGAAAAAACAAAAACTAAGAATCATTGCATTATCCATGATTCACCCCCTTATACAATCCACTAGTGGTCCCCCTTATAAAATTAGTGCTTTTATGTCACCTCTACCACTTAAACTAGAAAATAAATATCAAGAGTGTTATTTAATTTCCTTCACCACTTAAACACTATCAACACGTAATCAAGCACCCTTTTAAGAGATATAAGCACTTGAACCTACCAAATTTCATTTAGACATACTTCTTAAAGGGACATGACCACTTGAATGTGATATGTTTCATTCCGTCCACTAATTAAAACATGGCTTTACATAGCTTGGAGTGTTCCTTTGGTCTCTTTGTCACCATTCAACATAGATAATTTATTTTCATTAGATAAATAACAGATAATGAATTGTGACTTATTTAATCTTGTCATTAGATAAACAAGATAAGAAAAAAATCTAGAATTATAACACCCATTTGAGTCCATGATAATTTTATATGTAAAAATGACATAATATACAAGGATTTTGACATTAGAAGTTGTGTAGAGGTGCAACACTATGGTTGTGATTTACAACATGTGGTGATTTAGCTCCAAGAATTCTAAAAACAAGAAGTTAAATAGTGAAACAAGGAATAAAAGGGGAGATTCCAAAGTTAAAAGTCTAATAAAGCATAAAAAAAATATTTGAATGATTGAATAGAATTTCAAACTTCATCCCAAACACATTCGATGAAAACTTTCAAAAGTTGACCCATTGATTGATCTTATCATTCATAATAGCTACCTATTTAGGGTTCATGGGGTTTCAAATAAGTGAATTAAAAATGGTAAACTTTCATTCTCCAAGAGAGATTCTACTTTGTATTTAGTTTCCAAGCCATGAAGATGAGCGAGGCATGAAATTTTCATTATAAGTGTATGACCTAAAAATGAACTAGATTGTGAAAGTGAAAAATAAACAACAAATAAATAAATTCACAATAAAACTCATAAATCACACCAATCGAGCATAAAAAAGCTTCATAACAAAGAATAAAATAAACCTGTAGACACAAAGCCCTTACACACCAACCTTATCTTAGCTCCATTGTCCTCCTATTTGCACCTTGGAGAAAGGTGTAATGGTGGTTGCTCTCAAACTTTGTAGCACAAAGCACTTAAAATATTATGCATATAGATTTCTTTCAATGAGTGAGAGAGAGAATAATGAATGGAAAATTATGAATTTATAGATTTCATGTTATATTGATCAACAGTCAAGATTTGATGATGGACCGAGCAAATCAATGGCCCAAAATGTTTGAGAGGAATTGATGAGGAGTTAACTAAATTCTTGATTGGAAATAGCTAAAAGTATGGGTCAGATAAAAGAATTGATTGAAGAGATATGTGTGACTCATTGTTAGTGAAACATATTTGATTGATTAGAGGGCTGAATTGATTGAGGAGTGAACTCGAAGTGACTGGGAGTTGACTAGTGAGGTGGACATGCATGAGTAATTAATAAATAATTAAATAAATAAATTATTAATTTCATGTGTAAAGGGGGAATAAATAAAATAAATAATTTTATTTATTTTAGAAGAGGATAATGTTGAGAAGAATGATTAATTTTAAATTAAATAATTATTTAATTAATGTAATTTTGGAAAAAGATTTATTTTGAAATAAATCAATTAAATAATTATAAATTATTTAATCAATTTGGAGGAGGGGAATATATTAATAAATTAATTAAATAATTAAAATTATTTAATTAATAGAGGAAATGTGATGAAATAGGTGATTTAATTAAAGTAGAAATGGAGGGAGAATTCAAATTTTAAATAATTAAATAATTGAAAATTATCTAATTATCTAGGATGAAGGGGAGATAACATTAATTTAATTGATGCATTGATGATACATAAGATGGAAAATGATGATGTTTTGGAAGAAATATGTTAGTTAGATTCAGGTATCTACATTTTTCCCTCTTTGAGACAATGCATTTTTACAATGTTGTTTGAAAGAAAGTATGAAAAAAATTGTGATGACATACCCAGTTTTCCCCAATGAATGAAGAAATGGAGGTAGGACGCTCCCTCAAGAGGTTGGTGAGTAATGAAATGTGTAGGTAAAAATCTCAAAAAAGGTTGGGTAGATGTGATAGGGATGAAGCAAAATGGCAATAGTAGGATAAGAAAGATCTGGATGAGGAGGAAGGTGGGGAGGGAGGAGTTTATGAGATTGTGGGTTAATATGGTGGAAGACAGTGATGAAATGGTTATTGTTGATTGATATCACATAATGGGATGGATGATGAAAGAGATGTAATAGATATAAATGAGATAGATGAATGTAAATAGATTGATTTGGATGGATATTCTATTGATAGATACCGTGCTTTCTATTTTGTGATTTTTATTATCATAAAGTGTTTTATTGTAGAATATATATATATATACACACACCAATGGTAATATAAATCATGGAGACTTTGGTATCCTTTGCATGGACACTGACACTACAAATAAGAAAGATTTTTCCTCATACATATTAGACATAATAGAACCTTGTTGGAATATGTGAGGAAAATGAAACTTAAAGAATAATATCCCTAATGTAAAAAGGTATTTAAATGACCTTATATACATAGGAGGTTTGTTAATACTAGAAGCCATTCCAACACACACAAGGAATGTAATGTGCTGACAATGCAATAAGGATAATTCACAAACAATTCATACAAAAGTGCTAACGTATGTTACATTCTTGCTCCTCTAATCTTGTGGAGGTATCCTTGAGTAGCATACAAATAAGGATATATGATAAATCAATAAAATAAAAAGACTCACTAACCAAATAAATCAATTTTCGTTAGATTGTCTTGCCAAAAGATACATGCTCAACTATGGTAATGTCGGTTGGTGGAAAGATATATCCATCAATCCATGATAGTTTGGATAAGATAAGCTAAATTTTGTTAGGCAACTGATCTATAGGTTGTAAACTAGTTCGATAGGAGTCTTTTATTTGTGATTATGTTCTGAACTCTCTATGTCCCTAAGTAAACATGTTTTCATACTTGCTTGATTGTCATGTGTAGGCATTGGAATTCTGTTATGGAAATGATGGATGAATATGATTGAGGTTTATTGTGATTTATGATAAGTGAATTGTTTATTATGGATAATGTGGGATAATGACATGGTAGTTGTGAAATTTTTTATTATCTAATAATGACTTCAAGGATCCAATCTGAACACTAGTTGAGGAAATGTACCCAATTAGGTATATAATTTTATTATTATGGGATGAATGATATGAACTTATTATGACCTAAAATGGAATGAAATGACCCTAAATATTGATAGTTATCAAGCCATGATAGGGTTGATAGGTGGATAAAAGGATTTAATTATGGATGGAGTGGATTAATACACTAATAGATGGTGGATAGTGGCTTCTACACATGAAATTTGTGAAAAGGTTTTCACCATTGTACTTACCCGAGGCACCACCAAAGTGGTTTTCACCATAGGGAAAATTATTTCTCTTTACTTTTGATATTTTTCTTTTTTTTTAATTTTATAATAGGATACTCTAAGGATCATGTGAAGAATTTCTCTAGGTGAATTCTATTGATGGGTTAATCTAGTGGTTCACCCTTAGGTGTAGCCAGTTGGTATTGTTATCACCTAAATGTGCAACCTTTGTTGAACCCTATTCAACCACTCAGTGAAACATTGGAATGATCCCAAGGTGTGGTACCTTATATGAGGTCAAACCTTCAGAGAAGGTTGGATTCCTATGGTGTTACCTAAATTACTACTAAACTAAAGTTTTTCGAAGAGGAAAGAGTAAGAAGATAACATGAAAATGAAAGCTAACTCTACAATGATAAACCAAATTAACTAAGAAGACATATAACACAACTCGCACACATAGTTTTACTCAATGAAAAAAGACTTGTCATACACAACTCAATCACATACATTTTTTGCATAAATATTTCATGGGAAGGTTCATATGCCTACACTCCTAGAAGGAAAAAAGAATTCACAACTAGAGAATACTTGCATTTTAAACACATCCCACAACCTACAAGAAATACATATTGCTTTACAAAAAAAAAAGGTGCTAGGATGAGACATAACCACAAGGAATCATACAGTTTCACAAGCAATTGCATCAATTATACAAATGCACACAATTTAACAAAGAGATTGAAAAGGTAAAATGCTTATATTCATTGATTTCAAAGGTGAAACATTGATATACATGCCTATAAGTGAGTTACAAAACTCTGTATTTTCTCCAAGGACTCCAAAAGTGTCACAAAACAGAAAAAGAACAAGTCAAAAGTGACTACAAATGAGTCACACAAGTGACTATATCCATCAACTCCCTCCCAAAATCCACCAAAAGAGGAACTAAAAAATGATTGGGGTCGGATGCCCCCAAAAAGCCTAAAATATAACAACTGGATTTTCCCAAAATGAGTTCACAAAGGTGGAAAAAGTAAAATTTCACTTAATCAAACCGTGAGGCATAAATAAAAGGTGCCTAAATCCACTCCATCACTCCAAAAAGAAAAATAAAAACTCCTATATGCTCACCCAATGTCGATTAACTACCTCAAACCAACTCCACAATGCTTGGCATTTCATAAATTCTCAATTATATCTCCTTCATGACTTGGCCTTATCAACACACATTCTCTATTTTTCATTTAAAATAACATTTGATTAAATGGTTTATAACTTCACCACTTTAACCAAATGCTTTACACTTTGTAGCTTAAGCAAAAAACCAAAGTCATGCTTCGACCCTCTTAGAAAAAAAAATAGAAGGCATAAATTAGGGAATACCACTAATTACTAAGTGCATTTACAAGGTCGAGGGATTAAATTTGTTTGAAAAGTTTATAAACATAAGTCAAAAATTCCTTAAGCTTATGTTGGCCAAAATTAGGGTAGAAACTTTAACATAAAACTGATAGGAAGAGTTGCAAAGACATTTCATTTTCACCTTTACATTTTGAAGTGCTCTCAACCGCCGACATAGGGTTTGATGGAGTTTCCTGAAGGACTTCATGGTAGATTTTGGGAACACAGTGACATTTTTCCATCATTTTCTGGAAAAAAACATCACAAGAAAATGCTTTAGGTAACTTTTGTAAGCTTTTCAGTCTTTTGATTTCATTTTCTATGGAGAAAATGATCAAACTTGGGCTTTACTATTTATAAATAATGAACATTATTTTCAAAATTTCATGTACTCCATATGCTTGATGTGTTTTATGTGGAATAGAAAATACATGGGTTTCAATTCATGAATGACATGGCTTTAGATCTTGTATTTTTCTGATATTGTTCATTCTTCATAATACCTTAAGACAAGAAACCTTGGTCATTTCCATTTTTATTGAAAATATCAAAGCTTCTCTATAGCTTATGAATATATTTATTCTTTCTGTTGAAAAATGAAAATTATTTCATCTCCAGGCATGACTTTATTCCTGTTAGAAGAAATCTTATGGCCACGGCCTCATCTTTTTTGTTGATTTTTATAAAATCAAAACACATGGGTATCTCTTTTTTTCTTTTCAATTGATAGATCTAGCAAGAATATAATATGAATGAGACTTCACAAGAAGATATTCAGCCGAAACAAGAGCTATCTCAGTTGACTACCCCACAAGAAAATTTTGTCCCTTTGTAGCACATACTACTGTTGCTACTCACTATGCCTCTATATTCTACTCTTCATGGTCTGTGAGCTTTTCTTCCTTATATTCTTCATGCCATTGCATTGTCATTTGCTCACCATAATTGTCTTTTCTAATCTCTTCCAAAATCCATGATTGATTTATTTGCAAATAAAGCTCAAACTTCCATGTCCTTTATTGTTTCCCTAACACATTGTATCACTATTTTGATGCCATTTAATGCCACTTGTCAAAGTTTGCTGAAGTTGAATCCTGAAAAACCAGCACGGTGTTTACTTGTGAAGAATTTTGATTTGAAGTGGAAGCCACTTCCTTTCCTTTTTCATTAGACTTCCACTTTTCCTCTTCTTCTTTTTGTGCTTTGAAGTGTTGTGCACATGTAAACACAGGTGATGAGATGTTCCCATGATTGACCACAAGAGAGTATCGACAATAGTCTTCTTCTTCTTCTTCTTCTTCATTAATAGGTTCTCTATCGAAGTATCTCATTGCAGAGTCACCATCAAAGTTATCCGTCTATGGTGAGAAAACATTTGTAATTGGTGAAGGTATGAAACTTGAACTTGGAGCAGCATCAGAAAATCCCATGATCTGACTCATTCTTTGATTTTTTGGACATGTACCTCTGGTGTGTTCAACTGTGTCATGGAAAGAGAAATAAGTTGTAGGCTTCTCAGCTTCAACATGCTATCTTGGTTGTCCTTGCGAAAACTTTGATTTGTAATTGTTGAAAGGCTGGAAGTTATTCCTCTTCGGTTGGTAAGGCTGCTGAGGTTGATATGGCAGTTGATATGACTGTTGTGTAGGAAATGCTTGCTGCCCTTGTGCGGATGACTGTCTTTTGAGAATGGTCACCTTGTTAGCTATTTTATGAAGTAGCAGATCAGCAGACGCTTGAACAAGCAGTCTGATTGAATCATTCCTCATCGTGCCCGTCGTAATCATATTGTCTTCAATTTTGATAGCTTCCTCCTAAGTGAGTTGTAGATCTACTCCTTCACTTCCCTTTAAGAGAAAGGATATTTCTGACAGTAGTGCATTGATGAAGCTGCTCATCAAAATATCATCAGATGGGTTTAATGTATGGGAAAGACATGTAACAAGGTGGTTAAACCTTGCTATGAATTCCCTTATTGGTTCAGTAGGCTTCATCTTTGAATTTGAGAGCTGTGCAAATAGTTGATGATTATCCTCGACAGGCTTGAATCTTGCAAGGAATTTCTCACTCATGACTTCCCAACTTGTGATAAGACCTGGTTCAAGATTATGAAAGTAGACTGATGCATTGTTCTCCAGGGTCTCAACAAAGAGACGAACAACTATGTCTTCATGTGGAACATGCAAAATGGAACAAACCACTATGAATGCTGAAATGTGTTCATCAGGATGTTTAGATCCATCACCATGGAATCGAGGAAAGTGCTTTCATGATCCTTTAGGAAGCTCATGATGTCCTTGTAAGGCCAACAGTCTGATGTTATCGCCCCAAGGTAGTGGGGTTGGATGTCTTACGTTCCTTCTGTTTCGACCGTTGTCGTTGTTGTTGTTGTTATCACCCATTGTTACATGTGGGATTGGAGATTCTTCTTCTAATCCTTCTAGAAAATGCTTAGGAACCTCCTCAAAGCGTGACTCTTCTTGAATGGGAGGATTGTGCCTTCTTCTGTAGTAAAATTGGTAAGCCAAGATGCTTTATTCCCACGCGGGTGGTGGCAAAACAGGTCTACTTGTTGCAAGATCTGCATTTTCTTCTTCTTTGTCCAGAGTAGTAGCTGCGTTTCTCCACTGAGTAGTAGATGTATGATTTTCAAAGATAAAACTTCGTAGGCTACTGATGATGTCTGACTGCTCACCTTGAATTAGCACAATTTCGGTTGTATGGAAGTCGAAGTAAGTCCTGGTTATTGAATTGGAGCAGGAGGACACCAAATGGTCATTCCCGTGACATAAAGCGTGAAGCTTTCTTGAATGTTTTCTTGCCTCGTGCCAGAAAACTGTTGGCATAATAATTGACACCTCTGGAGTGTAAGTAAAAAATGGATAGCTATGCACACTGCATAATGAGTTCTCTTCAAATTAGGAGGGGAAGCTCCCTCTTTTGCTGATATACTTGGAAAATTAAACTACTCTAAATCCTATCTTTTAATCTTAGTTGGAAGAGGCACAAGGTTAAGAAAACCTAAAACGTTCCAACTAAGGATTTTCTAGTTTCGCAGATCATTAACTACAACTAAGCTAACTACTTTAAATCTATCCAGTTTCCTCAAGTAAACAGAGCATGAGGAATTGGAGCGGAGATGTGATTACATGATAAAATTCAGAAAAGATTCACAACGTGAAGGCAAGGTGGCACAACTATTTTCTTGGCTGGGTAGAAGCTTATTAAAACAAACATATACATGATAAACTAAGCATAGATTCACAATGTGAAGGCAAGGTGGCACAACTATTTGCTTGGTTGAATAAGTTTATTGACACACACATCAAATGATAATCTTTAGGTACAGATTCTAAACTTGAAGGCAACGTGGCATGACTATCTTCTCAATCCGAATAGGCTTATTGAACACAAAACACAAGGTAAGCAATTGGGATAGTGTATTACATAGATGAGACACACATACAACAACGATCAAACCAAAAACCCCATTTAACTAAGATGAGCATTCACCATAATAACTGCATGAAACCCGAGTGGCATAACAATTCATCATCACAATAAATACTTTTGAACATATACAAAATAGGCAATATTACAGGCAAGACGACACAACATTTATTAATCTCTCGTGCAAAATTTCTTCACAAATGAGGTGAATGCTCTTATTTTTAGACATCAAGGTGTAGGCAACCCTAAAATCACCTTGAGTCAACTACAGTCCTGCAGTGCATGCAATATTTTATTGCTAAACCCTAATAAAGGAAACTACACAGTTAACTAGCAAGCTACCATCAGTTAACCGAAACATCTAATCTAAGTGGACAATGTGCAAGAATGTACATCCTTATTAAAAGCAAGCTAACTGGAATACTACCATCAGTTAACATAAATCCTAAAAAAGAAACTCCAAGTGAATGTAGATACTTCCAAGATAGACATGTGTGAGATGTGAAACAACGAGTTAACTTGGAGAGAAGCTTCAAGTTAACTGTCGTGCATGAAGTCTATCCTGAAAGGCTGGAATTGAAGTCTACTGGCCCTGATCTTGAGCAATCAACCCATCCACAAAGTCATCGATTGTGTCACCTTCTGGGGAAGTGAAGCTTCGATGAAGTATCCCATGTCTATGCAGCATGTCCTCTCCACTAGTGATCTGACACTGAAACTCGCCTTTACTCTTGGTTGCCTCATCAAACAATGCTGACATGACTCTAAGATGATTCATCTTACAACCAATGGTCTCACCACTAAAAATACTGTGAATAAGTGCTTGGAGCTCTGACTGAACATCAACAAGCTCGACATAGTCACCACCCACACCTTGATACTGACATGGTAGTTGAGACACAAAGTTTCTTATATAGTGGAGTGCACTAGTTACATGCTCTCTGCTCTCAGCCAACTCTGATGCTATTGTTTCTTCTATCTTAGCCTTGAAGATCAACTATGTTCTCCAAGTATAGACATCCTCTTTATCTTGTGCATCTGTGACTGAGTTAAATGACAGCCCCAGGTTAGCAATCGGGATCTCATCCCTGGGTATACTAATAGCCAAGTCACGCTCCTCATCCTGAAGTTGTAGATGAAGCTCACGTGCATTATACTGCAACTGGTATAAATTTGAAAGTACAAGGTGAACTCTAGTTCAAACTCCTCCTCCCACTCATCTAACCGCTTGCCATATGCAATAAAGTGATCAAGCTGACCCTATTCTATTGGTGGTTCTAACATATGTGGAAGTGCAGTGACAACATCTCCTGTCCTGTGTACAAGGCTATAAATATATTGGCGAAGCTACTGTATTTCAGCCTTGAGGGCTAACTTATCTTCTCCATCCTTCACCATTCTATCCCTTGTGCTATTTGTAGAAACTTGTAGGAGGTCAATGTCTCTCTGACGAGTACTCCTACTGAAGTTGACTATGATCACTTCGAAGTCTTGAGCTTCCATCTCGTCCAGACTCTTATCCTCTGGAGGTGTAACAGTCTCAACGACAATCTCCTTACCTGCATTCCTCTCAATATGAACCTATTTCTTGATCCTTTTGTTAGGCACATCTATATCATGATCGAAATCTGAATGATCATGAACATAAGATGGATGTCTCCTTTTTCTTCCCAACTGACTCTCAAGCCAAGACGAATCCTGACTAATCCCACTGGAATGATCTGTACTAGTCATAGGAGGATCTGATGAAAGTGAATGTGTAGAGGTGTTACTGCGAGGCAGTGAGTCCACGTCCAAATCAATGTGAATTGGAACTGGAGGTTGCTCTGGTGTCGGTGATGACATATGTGGCTGGTCCTCAGGTTGTGAACTCTAAACAACTTCTCTGACAGGATCTACATGTGGAATAGAAACGTCTTCCTTTCCCTTTGAGGTACTAGGCACCAGATTCTTCCTAGGAGGGTTACTCCTCTTCTTCTCCTTGGGTTTTGATGAGGAGGGTAGTAAAAATTCCACTGGTGGTGGCTCTTCTCTAAGCATGGATACCCTTCTGGTCCTTCTACTTTCTATATAAAGCATATTATTCTGGATGACTCTATTCGACCTCTCCTTTACCAATGAGAACTCCTTGGCGTACCAATTAACTATCGGCTATGGTTGTCCATCGACCCGCTCTCTGTAAAATTGAGGAAGTGCATCTCCCTCATCCTCTAACAAACCTTCCACCTCTTCTACCAAGAAGATAGATATCTGTGGAAGAGAGAACTTGTTGTAGTTGCATCTGCGTACCTCAAAGTCATCCTTGCAATTCACCCAATAGTCCTCCAGTGTATGCTTGTGATTAGAGCGACTACCAAGGCACGCTGTGTAATGACCCAAAGGATTGTATGTACGTGTGTCAACCAGGTACTTGAGTTTGCAATTCTCTAACTCCTGTCCTACAGCTTTAGCATCAACTGCTGTCTTGCACCAGTATATCCCAGATTGCAAAGGAAAGTTGGCAGTCTGTTTATGCTTGTGGCGCAAATGTTTGTGAACCTCATACAACTGCCTTAGGAACTTCATGAACACTGTCTTACTCAAAGGATAACGTGGTAACATAGCTAGATTTCTTGTGTATCCATAGACACAAATATAGGTGTATGTAGGGAACAGAATGTACCAGTTTGCCCAATTCTCCATTGCTGCTCTGGCAACTATCGAGATACGAATGTGCAACTCCCGGTCCAAGTTTCTCACTGTATATGTTAAGAAAGCCTCCTGCACACATTTGAAATGACTTTCAGCCTTCGTGAACTCAAGCTGATCAAACTCCCCAAATGTTTCAACACATGTTTGGTGTCCCAGATTCAAAAAACTTAGTGTAGTTAAATGAGGCAGATCCCTTAGAGAAGTATAGAAAATATAAGGAAGCCAAAAAGGCTCATTTGAACAAAAGGTGGTTGACGATAGAAAATAAGTCTCTCACTAAGCTTCATCATCAACCAAGGAGAATCGAGTTTTACAAAAAAGTATCGGATCTAATAATGATGTTGTCAAGGGTTTTTGGGAAGAGGGATGCATTTTAGTTCAAGGAGTGGATTTTTCCCTTTATTCAGATAATCTTGAATGGTACCCAACAGTTTGATTGGCCGATGATTGTTTCAGATTCCATTCACAATCAATTAACCAGGATTAGGGAAACAAAAATCTTTTTTATGACTTCCTATGTTGTATATGCAGCAACAAGAGTTGGTATTTTTCCAAGTTTGAACATAGTAGGAATACTGGGGGAGGCTGATGGACAGAATAAAGTGTGGAATCACTATGACCAGCTATCCTTGTAGGTTGCTAAAACACAAATTAGAAGGGTTAATGATGCATTCCTATATGTAGTCATTAACCAAATTAATGGAGATGCTTTTATTACAGAATGGGGATCTTGGTACAATCAATACCCCAAGTTCACATACTTTCGACTGGCTGGATTTGAGGGTCATCCCCACTTATTACCAAGGTGTTGCAGCAACAAAATCATGTTAATGGAATGTTTTTATCAAGCTCTGGGGGTTAATGCCCGATTCAGGTTAAAACATAAAACTGTTTGCCATAAGTTTCCCATGCAATTGGGGGAATACAGTTTCCCACACCTTGTGGGAGCTAAGGTAGTTTGCAGTGAGTTAATACATTTGAAGTTAGGTTTATACATTACTCAGAAGCACTTTGATCCCAAGACGAAAATGAATGCTTTATTGGCCTCAGTTTTTGATAAGCATTTCAACTTATTAGAGGACTTCTGGAGGGATTTGTAGGATGAGTATGACCTTAGAAGAAAAAATTATGAAAGTTTACCTGTTTCACTTATGGTAGAATTTGGAATCAAAGATGACATCCCTGACACATTGGTACATGAAGGAGTTGTATTGGAGCAATCATATGAAGCATTGAACATTGGAACTAGAAGCTTGGATCCAATAGATTGGGATAGTGAGGAGACTATTGATATCAAATAGATAGGGCGAGCAGTCCTAGATAGGAGAATTCAATGGGCTGTTCTTAAAACCGAAGCTCCTTAGGGACCATCTCCTAAAAAGGGGAAAGGGTATAAAAGAATCAAAAGAAAGTTTCCATGCAAGGAGCCTTTGGAGTTCTTCCCACTAGACATTGAAGAGATTGAGCTTGAGGCATCTTCTCAAGATGAATTGGAGCCACAAGAGGAAGGGGTTCAAACAAGACCTATAGTTCCAACATCAGCAATAGGTGAGTCCTCTACTCAAGTTCCACTTGCAAAGCAGAAAAGTGAAGAGATGCCAAAGGGAACTCTTTATGACACGACTGAATCTATAAACGGAAAAGGAGTGGAGGTAGAGATTCATGATATTGGAACAAACTCGGATGAGACTCTGTCAGGGAAGGAGATGCAAGAAAATATGCCTTTGGAGGAGGATACTGAGCAGGTATTGACAGAGGAAGATCAGTGGGCATTATTTGAGGAGGCAAAGAGGACTGCTGATGCACACGCACATACTGCAGCAATGGAGAAACAAAAAGCAGTTGATGCTCAAGCACAAGCTGATGTCTTACTTTAGCAGCAACAAGTAGAAGCTAAGCTAAAAGCTGATGAAATGGAGAAGCAACAAAGGAAAAAGGAGCAAGAATTCAGGATCAAGGAAGAGAACGATAAGCTAGAATTGATACAAAAGATCCATGATCTAGAGGAAGAGAAGGCAAAGTAGCGAAGGGAAAGAGAGGTTCTTGTAGCCAAATTAAATCTTGTTGAAGAGGCCTATAAAGAAAAAGAAGAAGCGAAATGAGTGCAAAAGGAAAAGGATGTCGAGGAGTTGACCAAGAAGCTGGAAAAAGAGAAAGAAGATGCAAATAGACTCAAGGCATTAGAGGAAAGGAGAAATCAGGAGCTTTAAAAGAGGAGATTAGAAGAAGAAAGGTTAAAAAAGGAAGAAGAAGACAAGATGATACAAGAACAGAGGGACAGGGAGGAAGTTGAAATGCTTGCATAGGAAAGTGTGGAGCAAAAACAAAAAGAAGTATCTAGAGTTGATTCTCAACCTAGAGTAGATATACCATAGCCCTCTACTACTGCTGCTTCTTCGTTGACTATTATGACTATTACTCCAAGTTCTCCCACTTGGTTTAAATTGGATTTGCAGAAGAGATCAATGTCACCTTCACAACCTCTTAATTGGGGGGACATGATGAAGGAAATTGAAAAGGAAAGGCCCAAGAAGAAGGACAAGATTTTACATTCCACCAGGCTCACCGACAAGGGAGAGATTGTTGCTGAATGTGCCATACCAATGATAGACAAGGATGTAGGAGACATGTAATTGACAGATTATCAGTTGGGCATTGTTAATTTGTGGAGACCTACCAGAGATCAACAAATGAATTTAATTGATGTGGTAGCATCGTCAACCAAGTCAAGAATGTTGAAGGATAAACAAAGGAAAGATGAGCTTAAAGCTCAGTTAGATCAATTGCATTCTTTCTTGAAAAGTATTTCTGCTCTGAGGTCAAAAAAATTTTCCGCCATTGAGACCCCAATCTTGCTTAGTAAGAAAGAGGTGGATGATTTGGTACAGGTAAGGGGCAAGGTGAAAATGTTGGATAGGTGGATTGATAAGTTGAATCAAGAAATAGGCGAAGTACTGGTCAATAGTTTTGAGGTTGATAAAATGACAGAAGAATTGATAGAAGAGATGAATCAATATGTCAAAACATTGGAAGAACAGGAGGAGAAGTACATAGTATACAACCAGAAATTGAAAGAAGTTAGTAAATTGCCTAAGACTACTCTTCTGGAACAATCGACACTTGAAGAAGATAATAAGGATTTCTTGGAAAAGACTTCTCGTATACTCCTATTTAGATCAGATTTTCTATACAAGCATAAAGTTCAAGTTCAAGATTCTCTTAAGGATCTGAGTGAACAATTTGAGGAGTTAGAGGCAGTTATTGCTATGATAGTAGATGTCAATATACCAGTAAAGGAGGGCCTACCTTTAAGCCATATAAAGGAGAAATGGGATGAAAGGATTAAAGGGGTCATGCAAAAGGGAGATGATGGAGATGATTTACTGATAGATCAATTGATGGACAATAAAGGTGAGACAAGGGAAAATAAGAGGGAGTTGATGAAGCTGAAAGATATGAGAGGGTTTTCTTATGTGGAGTTATAAAGGATTAAGTTTGAAGACAATTGGGTTGATGGGCCAGAATTGGACATATTACAACAAGTCTTCTCCAATTACGATGAGTGCATGGCAGAGCAAACTTTGCATGCATAGATCTCATGCATGCATGGATTTCTTCTCTTTTTCATGCAGGACTGGTAGTTTTGATACATGCATGGCTTTCTTTTCTCTTCTATCTTCTTTTCTTCAGTTTAACTGAATGTATTAATATAGGAACTTGAATTCAAATTGATCTGAGTTTCCAAGGAGGCATTAATTCCTAAAAAGGTTGATCAACTTAAGATAGATAGGGTTTCAGATTTTTGTACATCTATAAATACCCATGGGGTATCATTTTGTAAAGGTTGGCTGATAGAGAATAGAATTGGCCACCTGATAGTAGGAGATAGAATTTTACTGTTTTACAAAGATACTTTGTGATGATTTAGTTAGAGTTGAATAAAATTACAGGTTTTCTTGTTATGCAATATGGTCTTAGAATGGAGTTTTATTTGATAAGGTTGATGAATTATAGTCTATCTATATGCTATTGATTGTGCTGAAGCATGAGTGTTTCTTATGTGGTGAAAATCATTAGAAGAAACCGGATTTAAGGATTATTTCATTAGATTATCTTTGAATTGAATTTATTGAAGTTTGTTGATCTATGATCTTGGCAATGAATGAGAATTTTGTTCTTTTGAATCTTTTGAAGTTTTTATGATGTGTGACTGTGATGTTAAAATAAGAACCTTAGATGCATGTGATAGTATGGACTATTCCGTAAATTGTATCATGCTATGGTTTTCTTGATATGTTGGAAGAACATTCATTGTTGAAGATATATGTCCGGATTTTAGATAAGTTTTATTCAAGTTTGCTGATGTATGCCTTGATTTATCTTTTTCTTTTGTTTAAAACCCTCTTTATTTATTAAAGATAGTTCAGTGGAGTAGTCATTGCTTGTATTCTTTGTTACCAGCATAGGCCCCTTGAATATTACAGTTGCATGGACCAATTGAGTGACACTAGACAGTTGAGAACCAACTACCAGGACCTTGGGAGTTAGGCCACTATATGTTGTCTTTCTTTCTCAGGAGAAATAGAGTAGAAATATTTTGTTTACACATTGTTTGTGTCATTTTCACCATCAACAGATCTGGCGCTAGAAGGAGGGCCTGAAAGAACAAGCTGGCTTGCATAGTGTCTTTCTCATCGGAGAAATATAAGAGGATTCTCAAATCCTCTACCGACCCTGAACCATTACAAGAACTGCAAACCCCGATTAGACCTAGACCCCATGCTCGTAGGGTTTTGATACCTACATTGCCACTACCGCTTACTCCACCTAGATTTCCATCAAATCCACATACACCACCACCAATTCAACCTACATCACCACCACTGGCTCAACCAGTATCACCACCACCAGTTAGACCTGTGTCACCACCAATTCGGACTATATCACCACCACCTTCCCAAACAATCCTACCCATGGCTCTCTTTGTGAATAATCGCTCTCCGCTAGGGACTACTCCAGGAGGAATCCATGATTTACCAAAGAACCCATAAAAAATATGTCCTAAGTACATGCATGGTGAATCAAAAAGTGATGAGTAGCATATACACACATTCAAAGATGCTTGTACTCGTGCTCAAGTTGCTCATCAGGAAGTGGTATGTAGATTGTTTCCTTATTGTTTAGGATATATGGCATATAACTGGTATTTAAATCTACCTCAGGGATCTATTCTAGGTTGGACAGATTTAGAAAATGCTTTCATTAATCAATTCAGGGTTTATGTAGACCCTGCCATATTATATCACCAGTTTGCCACCATAAGGAAGGAACATCATGAGCCACTGCCTTTATTCAATACTAGATTCCAAAGAATGTATCGTAGGTTACAAGATCCTTACTTAGTGGCAGAGAATATTGCCATTCTGGCATATTTAAGAGCCGTTGATCCCTTGATTGGCCTGTTCTTGCAGAGAAATTATCAGCCTGATGAAATTAACTCTTTGTCTAAAGTTTATCATTTGGCCATTAAATTGCAACAACAGATAAGTTTGCAATCAGGAGGTTAAGGAGCAGTTCTTCCTCCCATGAGTTATCAAATGCCTAACCCACCATTGTACAACACTATCCCAGGGATGTCTTATTCCCAATACGGAACTGTGTCTGAATTACAAGCCCCACCTATTGTGCCCTTTTTCAGCAATGGCATGCAAGATTTCTCCCAGCAACCTCAACAACAACCTCAGAATCAACAACAAGCAGGAGGATCAACCCATGTTCATTCCCCATCCATAGTACATAATGTGCAAAATGACCAAATGGTTCAATTGACTAGTGAATTGGAGACTCTTAAGAAGACTCTATCTCAGATGTCAAATGACACGGCACAACTTAGGCAAAACCCTCCCCACAACCAAAACCAGAATTATGAAAATCAGGGAGGTTACAACAACCAGGGGAATTATTCCAATCAGAGCACCAACCAGAATTTCCAAAATCAAAATTCCTCTAATCAAAATTACCAAAATCAGAATAGAGGATATAACCAGAGGTCCAACAACAACAATTGGAAATGGAATACTGGACCTAACAATGGGGGAGTTTCCCATAATTATCAATTAGGTGAGGAGAGATCACATACTGCAAATGTGGCTTATCTTAATTTTATGACTAATTGGTGCAAGCTACATGATACTGCAACAGACTCTGAGATTAATTGCCCAAGAATGGAGAAAATTGTGAAGATTGCACAAGATGATGCCCATCCTCTAGTAGGAAACTCCAATAAGGATGATGGGCCAGTCGGTACTACTATGACTTATGAGACTATTGAAGAGAAATACCAATTTCCCATGCAAGGGGATAATGAGCTAGAAGAAGATGTGTATGATGCCCAAGCCTTTCAGTCCAAAGGTGGTCACTTTATGAGAAATCAGAATAAAGGTCCATTCACTACATCTGCACCCCCAAATAACATGGTCCCACCGAATCAAAATGCTGATAATAATCCACTGCCACCAAAGGGACCTTCTGACCTTCAGAATAGAGGCAATCCACCTCCTTTTCCTAAGTATCAAGTAAGGAATGATTTAGAATTTGATTTTATTGCAGAACTACAGAGATATAAGACATCTTTGTCATTCTTTGACATCGTGAAGTGGTGCCCAACTCAACGAGAAGTGGTATTGAAGGCTCTGGAGGAGACAAATCGCTTAAAGGGAAAAGGTAAAGTGACTCCAACAAAGGAGACTAATGCAGCTATCTATAAAGGTAAGACCAGTATCCCACCTTTTCTTTTAAGTTTGAGGATTTTTGGAAAGAATTTGCATAATTGTTTATTGGATTCTGGAGCATCAGGTAATATTATGCCCTTTTCAATATGTAAGAGGTTAGGATTGAGTCCTATCTTGACCAATAAGAAAGTGATCCAGTTAGATAAGACGAAGGTCAATGTGGTAGGTGAATTAAAGAACATGCATGTTCAGGTTGAATCAGATCCAAAGATCCAAACCTACATAGATATCCAAGTGGCTGACATCCCAAAGACATATGGTATGCTCCTAAGTCGGGAGTTAATGAAAAGTATTGGGGGATATTTGTCCTTGGATTTCTCTCACATGTGGTTTCCATGGAAGGGAGTACCAAGGCTCAAACGCATAATTAGAAAATATGATGCCTCAAATGAAGTAGCATATTTTGAGACTGAGATAGGAGTTTACAAACAAGAGGAAGTGCTTACTTTCTCTATAGTCAATCCTGAGGATACATTGCCTCTAAAGTACACTGACCCAATGATTTGCATCAGCCAGTAGGTTCTAATAAGGAAATTGCAACAAGATAGGCTAGTATTAGGAGAAGAAATTGATTTGAGTAGTTTGTTGCTTCCTAATTGGTGTAAGATTCATTATCACAATCGTTCAGAGTTAACATGTCAATCATGCCTAGATATTCTAAGTTATGTAGGTTAGCCTCAACAAATATGTCAAAAGAAATCCTAGATCCCCATCAATGAGTTTTATTTCAAAGTTAAGGATGCTACCATTCTTACTCGAGATGGCCTTTCTCAAGAGGAAGGTTCCTCATCAGTAGAGCAGACTCAGGTTTTATGTTCTAAAATTCAAGAAGAAATCGAGGTACCTCAGTTCCTTTTCAATAAACCTACCCTAGAGGCTCTACTAATGCTTAAAGATTTGATGAAAGATGAATTAGATTCCAAATTAACCCAAGAAGTCATTCAGGAAGTGACTGCTGAGAAAACTGAAAATATAGAACAATCTTCAAGTGAGTCTTATCCCTAGTCAATTTCTGATGACCAGCAAAAGTCTGAGTTGCCACACATCCCAAGTAAGTCATCTCCCCTTATCCTTAAAAAGAAAGAGCTCCCAGCCAAAGACCAATTGTGGACTCTTAAATTTGATGGTTCCAAATCTAAAGCAGGGAGTGGAGCAGGGATTGAACTAACCAACCTGAAAGGGAAGACTTACTTTGCTTCTTCTAGATTGTAGTTTGGTTGCACAAATAACATAGTTGAGTATGAAGCACTTGCTCGTGGGCTTATGTTTGCTCATAAAAAGAGGGTTACTTCTCTCACAGTTATGGGGGATTCTGAGGTGATTGTAAAACAGGTATGTAGCCAATATACATGCCATAACAAACGATTGGCTGCATACAGAAATAGAGTTTGGAACTTAATTGAAGAATTTGATGCTTTTGGGATTACTCTGATCCCTAGGGAAGCTAATAAAATTGCAGATGCTCTTGTTGTTACTGCTAGTACATTGGAACCCATGCAAGACTGTAATTTAAAGATATTTTCAATTGAGTTGATTTCAGTCCTAGTTGTTCCTGATAATGTCTGACACTTTCAAGTATTTAATGATGATCAACATATATTGGCCTTTTTGGAAAGTTCTAATGTTTTTGAAGGGCAGATAATAGATGAATCTAAAAGAGATCAGGGAGATTGGGATCCGGAGAATGATAGTCCAGAAGGGATATTGGATTTAAAGAGCAATAACATTCCAAAAGGGATGGTGGCTTCAGAGAGGATATTTGACTCTGACCCACAATATTATCAAAGGGTTCCTACAGAGAGTGATGGAGGGAAATATGAATCTATTAATTTGACTCACTCAGGCCCTGAAAGGAATGTTCTTATAGGGAAGACTTTTCCTCAATAAATTAAGGACAAGATAGTCAAGGTTTTAGAGTAGAACATTGAAGCCATTGCTTGGAGTTATGATGACCTAAAAATATTTGACACATCAGTGATCACACATACCATACCTCTCAAGCCAGAAGCCAAGCCTTTTCATCAGAAAAAACTCCCAATCAATGCTTTAATTGAGCCCCTGATCCAGAGAGAGGTGCAAAATATCTTAGCTGCAAGAATAATATTTCCTGTTAGACATTCTACCTGGTTGGCAAATCTAGTTCCTGTATGCAAAAAGAATGGTGAGATCAGATTATGTGTGGATTTCAGGAATATAAACAGAGCCTCTGAGAAGGATAGCTATCCATTTCCTTCTCTTGATGAAGTATTACAAAAGGTTAATGGATCTCAGATGATGTCATTCTTAGATGGTTATTCTAGATACAATCAGGTTCTTGTTAGTCATGAGGATAGAATGAAGACTATTTTCACCACCAAGTGGGGCACATTTGCCTATCAAAGGATGCCATTTGGTCTTATCAATGCTGGAGCTACCTTTCAATGACCAATAGATGTAGCCTTCAAATATCTAATTGGGAAATGCATAATTATTTATGTGGATGATTTAACCATCTTCTCCAAGAATAGAGAAGATCATGCTGCTGACCTGGAAAAAGTTCTCAAGAAATGTATAAGCTATGGTGTCTCTCCCAATCCAAAGAAATGTGTGTTTGGAGTGTCTGAAGGGAAACTCTTGGTTCACATTATATCAGAGGAAGGGATATATATAGATCCTGATCGAGTGGAAGCTATCCTAAAATTGACAAGGCTAGGCAATAAGAAAGAAATGAGATCTTTCTTTGGAAGAATCAATTTTGTTAGAAAGTTTATAATAGGGTTTGCGGAGACCATCAAACCTCTTAATGAAATGATGAAGAAAGATGCAAAAATCGAGTGGAGTAATGAGGCTAAGTCTTCTTTCTTGCAGATTAAACAATCAATATTTGAGGCACCTGTTTTGACAAACCCAGATTATTTGAAACCTTTTTATATCTATTCTTTTGCATCTGATCATTCATGTGCAGCTATGTTAACACAATGAAGAGGAGAGGGAGAGGAAAGACCTATTGCTTTTATGGGCTCTCCATTTAAGAATGCAGAAGTAAGATACCCACCATTGGAGAAACAAGCCTTTGCATTGGTACGAGCGGTGAAGAAGTTCAGGCATTACATACTTCGAAGTCAAGTAATGGCCATAGTTCCATATCTAGCTGTGAAGTCTCTTCTGATGCAGAGAAAATTGGGAGAGCAAAGAGGAAAGTGGATGGAAATTCTATAGGAATATGACTTAGAGATTCATCTAATGAAACTTGTTCGAGGGCAAGATTTGTCAAGAGCAATGGCAGAAGTGGAAAAAAACATCACCTGTCAACTATACACTATCCAGTCATTTACTAAGGATCCCTGGTATACAGACTTGATTTTATTCCTCCTTAATAACAAATGTCCAGAAGGAATGAATGCCACTCAGAGGAGAGCATTGAGGATGAAGAGTGATCACTACATGCTTAAAGGGGGATCCATCTACAAAAAGAATTTTCAAGGGATTTACCTATGCTGTTTGGATCAACAAGAGGCCAAGCATGCCATTTCTGAGTTTCATGGAAGGCATGGAATAGGGCATGGGTCTACTAATGCTTTGGCTCATTAGATGCTTAGATCAGGCTACTATTGGTCTTATGTATTTCGGGATGCACATCAACACTACAGAACTTGTCATGTATGTCAAACTTCTGCACCCAGGGAAAGAAATCCCGCAATGCCTTTACAACTAGTGTATGAGGTAAGGCCGTTTGTTCAATGGGCTTTGGATTTTGTAGGTGTAATTAATCCTATTTCTTCTGCAAGACACAAGTTCATTTTAAGTGCAACTGATTATTGTACACACTGGAATGAGGCTCATCCCTACAAAAATAGCACCACAGAGGTGGTCATCAAATTCCTAACTGAGAACATCACAACTAGGTTTGGAGTTCCATTTGCTCTGGTATGTGATAATGGCCCTACTTTTTCTTTTGCTGAATTCATTTCATGGGCGTATGAGCATAAAATTGATTTGAAGTATTCTTCCAATTATTACCCTCAAGGGAATAGAGTGGCTGAGTCCACAAATAAAAACTTGTTGGAAGTAATAAGAAAGTTTTTAGAGAAAATCCTAGAGACTGGCACACCTAGTTGAGATTTTCCTTATGGGCAGATCGAACTAGAATCAAAGCAGCTCTAGGAAATTCACCTTTTAAGTTAGTCTACGGTCAAGACCCAGTCTTCTCGATCCATTTACAAATACCTGTTCTTAAGTTTATGCAGGAATTTTACTCCAAGGATGATAGGATCAAAGTTAGATTACTTAATTTGCTTAATATGGAAGAGCAAAGAGATGTTGCTTTGCAGCAATTCTCTAAGCATCAGGCTATTGTTAAATGCTGGTTTGACAAAAGAGCAAAGATAAAAGCTTTTAGGATATTGGATCTTGTATTGCTATGGGATAAAGCCAGAGAAAAGAAGGGAGATCACTAGAAATTTGATAGACTTTGGTTAGGTCCTTATCAAGTGGCTGAGATACTAGGTGAGAATGCTTTTTATTTAAGTACCTTAACAGGAGAACCTGTTCCATTGCCAATTAACTGTCAGTTTCTTGAGCACCATTTCGGTGCATGGAAGGTCTGATGTTTTGGAAAAAGAATGTATTATAGTATATCATATGTAATTAAGTCTTTATTTTCTAGTTAGGTTTTGTTTTTCTTTATTTTTTGTTTTTGGCTTTCTTTCTTTGTTTCTTTTGGTTCTTGCTTTTGTTTTTGTTTGTTTGTTGTGTCTTGTTCGTTGGGGATTTTTATTTTATCCATCTCAAGATTTGGGTTGTTATTCAAAGTATACTACTGGTACTAGTAGAGAAATTGGTTTAGGTATTTTCATCATCATCGTTGAAAAAGGATTTCGTTCTGAAACTTATGTCTTATGATTATTCTAATGTTGGTTTGAAAATTTATTAAAGGATAGAAGATACATTGTGAATATCTCATGAATTATCATCAAAAATCTGTCACCAAATTAGATAACATCTGCATGAGTAAATGCTTATCTATTTGAGAGTGGCTCTATCTTTGATTCAAGTGCAAAATCCGATTCCAAGACTATCATGAAATCCATTGTAGTTCTCAACCCACATTTTAGATTCGTTGAATTTGAGTATTGAGGAAGGTGCATAAAAGATTTCCACAAGTGAAGTAAAAAAAAAAAGAGACTGAAAAGAAAGAAAGAAAAGGCAAGCTCAATATCAAATGGGTAATCAAGTATCTCTATCGGGGCTATAGACAACTGGCTAGAAGTAGAGAAATTCTTTGTGAGAACTAGAGGCATCTCCATCAGGGCTATGGATGCCTATCTGATAGTGGAGCAATACCCAAGATTTTACTGCATGATAGTTAAAATACTCAACCTATGTAGCTTGAATTTTAGGTATAGTTGTTCAAGAACAGAGAGATCTATGAAGAATGATGCACAAATAAAACACACACTCAGATTTAGGAAAATAACTCATGAGCACATACATCTGAGATTCTAGCTCAAACTTATCCTTTTTATATCTGATCTTATTCAAGTTAATGTGTTTCATAAAACAAGAAGTTTTTGGGTGACTGAATTTTTCTTGGGTGTCTTGAAAATGGGTAAACCATTTTCCCAGCCGAGTCACCATTTGTTATGCCTTGCATAACCACCCCATCTTTTGCCTTGGTCAAAATGGGTCCCCCTTTATGTTTTGTCCTTGGTTGTTTTTCAAACAAAGTTTGGAGTCTTGCTTTTCCAACACTTTATTTTTCTTTGATTTCTTCTGTTGGAACTAGAACCGGAGCTAATCGGGTTTTAAAACTTCTTTCAAAACTCGTTCCGATTCGCATTTCGATGGTCTTCTTTTTGCCTTATTGTTTTTATCTTTATTGGAGTCGAGGCCAAAATGGAAGTTAAGTCAGTTTTTATTCAAAGTTTCAAAATCTAATCTCATTTCGCCTCCGCCTCCGCTTTTTGGTCTTTCATTTTTAGTTAGGTTTCTATGTTAAGTTTTCTCTTTTCAGGTTTTTTGTTTTATTTTGTCATTTTTTTTCAATTTTATCTTTGTTGGCGGAACCAGACCCAGAATGGGAACCAAGTTGGGAATTTACTCAAGTTTCTGAAACAGTTTTCATTCCGATTCCGCTCCCGCCATTTCTTGGTTGTTGACTTTATTGAAGTCGTACAATAGTAATGTGCCAGTTCCTTCTTCAATTCCGACTCTGCTCTACCACATTGATGGCATTAATTGCAGGTGCCATACATGCATGAAACTCTGAGTTTTTGCCTTAATTAGGGATTAATGCATAGTTATTGTTATTATTGTTAAAGAGATCAAAGAGCGAAGTAGAGTTGCAGTGGAGCTTTGTGCGAGTGAATTGATTGAAAGAGTGACAGTTGCACATAGATTGCTTCAGGAAGTTGACCTATTTATTTGTGTTCGAGGTAGGGTTTCCTATTCTTGTCTTTCGTTTGTATTTTTGCATTTTTGTTTTTGGCTGTTTTGGTTTGTTTAGGTTTCTTGTGAATTTCTCTGTAAGTTCGTACATTTTGTTTATTTCTCCGTTAGTTCATTTTCTTATTTTTGTTTTGCTTTTATAGTTTTTGTTTCTTGTTTGTTTGTTGTTTTGACACGGTCATATTCATGTTTTAGTCGTGACCGCATCGTGTGCCCTAGTTTTTTTTTTTGAATGCATAGGTTAAATGTTGTTTTATAGTGAGTAAGGTTTGGTAAATGGTCGTTTTCACCTGGGAATTCTATTGCGCATTCATTTTGGTTAATCTAAATGGGGTTAAATTCATGCCTTAGTTTTTTTGTGTTGAGGGTTTTTTTTAGTTTAGGGTTTTCGACACATTTCTGGTTTAAATATGATGCCCTGAAAGGTACAGTCATCTCTCGGTCATATGGGGATGGTTTTATTAGGTTTTGTTTAAAGCCCCTTTTGTGTTAATATGACATGGTCCTTAAATCATGAAGTTATTCATCGAACTGTTAAATAATTATGATGTCATGGTTATTATAGGTGGAAGCAGGATCAAAATTGATTTGGACTTTGAAGATGTTTTTTAGTGTTAATTCCCTTTTTCATCCTGTCTCCAATTTCGCTTATAGTTAGAAGCAGGCTTTCAAAATAGCGATAACCTAGGCGGAAGCGGAAGCGGAATCAAATTTGAAATTAGAAAATCTTCATGAAACCAAATTCGTTTCCACTCCAGTTCTGATTTTGGTTACCATTCCAGTTCTGACTCTGGTCTCGTTTGTTATTACTATGAGCTTAATGCTTGTTTTGACTTTGATCCCAACAATGTGTTAAAAGGAGACTATTTAGAGTATTTTCTGCCTGGTTCCACCTCTGATATATATATGAAGGGTAAGGTTTTAAAGCATCTTTTGTGATATCCAAGGATCTAATTGGAGGTTTTGTTGCAGGAAGTTGAAAGATGTCAGGAGTATCAGGAGAAGCTTCCCAAAGGAATCGACTAGAAAAAACTTCAAAGGCTACCGCTAAACCAAAGAGGATCAAGCCAGAGAAGTTACCTTATACCTTGAGGTATAATCACAGGAGTCCTGTTGCCATTGCGAGCAAGGTAGAATCAGATTGGTCTGACATAACTGATACCAATCTAGGCTAATATAGTTTTGAGGAGTCATATGCTGAAACATTCACTAACAATGTGACACCTAGAACTTTGAGAATAGTTCAGTCCGACTTAGCTCATATCACTTTATTTCCTCTCTCCATCCAATGCCCGAAGTTGATTATGACAGCTGTAGGAGCCTACAATCCAGCTACTAGACAATGCATGGATTCATAAGACAATGTAATAATTGATCTAACTCCCCAAATGTTTCAACACATGTTTGGTGTCCCGAATCCAAAGAACTTAGTGTAGTTAAATGAGGCAGATGCCTTAGAGAAGTATAGCAAATACAAGGAAGCCAACAAGGCTCATTTGAACAAAAGGTGGTTGAGTATAGAAATGAAGTCTCTGACTAAGCTTCATGATTAACCAAAGAGAACATAGTTTTACAAAGAAGTATTGGATCTAATAATGAAGTTGTCAAGGTTTTTTGGGAAGAGGGATGCATTTCAGTTCAAGGAGTGGATGTTTCCCTTTATTTAGATAATCTTGAATGGTACCCAACATTTTGATTGGCCGATGATTGTTTTGGATGCCATTCACAATCAATTAACCAGGATTAGGGAAACTAAACTCTTTTTTATGACTTCCTATGTTGTATATGCAACAACAAGAGTTGGTATTTTTCCAAGTTTGAATAGAGTAGGAATACTGGGGGAGGCTGATGGACAAAATAAAGTGTGGAATCACTACGACCAGCTATCCCTGCAGGTTGCTGAAACATAATTCAGAAGGGTTGATGATGCATTCCTATATGTAGTCATTAACCAACTTAATGGAGATGCTGGATACAGGCTGAGTTAAGAGGCCATGGCTTTTATTATAGAATGGGGATCTTGGTACATTCAATACCCCAAGTTCACATACTTTCGATTGGCTAGATTTGAGGGTCATCCCCACTTATTCCCAAAGTGTTGCAGAAAAAGAATTGTGTTAATGGAATTTTTTTATCAAGCTCTGGGGGTTAATGCCCAATTCGAGTTAAAACATAAAACTGGTTGCCATAAGTTTCCCATGCAATTTGGAGAATACAGTTTCCCATACCTTGTGGGAGCTAAGGTAGTTTGCAATGAGTTAATACATTCGAAGTTAGGTTTATACACTACTCGGAAGCACTTTGATCCCAAGAAGAAAATGAACGCTTTATTGGCCTCGGTTGTTGAAAAGCATTTCAACTTATTAGAGGACTTTTGGAGGGATATGCAGGATGAGTATGACCTTAGAAGAAAAAATTATGAAAGGTTACTTGTTTCACTTATGGTAGAATTTGGAATCAAAGATGACATCCCTGACACATTGGTACATGATGGAGTTGTATTGGATCCATCATATGAAGCATTGAACATTGGAACTAAAATCTTGGATCCAATAGATTGGATAGTGAGGAGACTATTGATATCAAATAGATAGGGTGAGGAGTCCTAGATAGGATCATTCAATGGGTTGTTCTCAGAACCAAAAATCCTCAGGGACCAGCTCCTAAGAAGGGGAAAGGGTATAAAATAATCAAAAGAAAGTTTCCATGCAAGGAGCCTTTGGAGTTCTTCCCACTAGACACTGAAGAGATTGAGCTTGAGGCATTTTCTCAAGATGAACCGAAGCCACAAGAGGAAGGGGTTCAAATAGGACCTGTAGTTCCAACATCAACAATAGGTGAGTCCTTTACTCAAGTCCCACTTGCAAAGCAACAAAGTGAAGAGATGTCGAAGGGAACTCTTTATGACACGACTGAATCTATAAAGGGAAAAGGAGTGGAGGTAGAGATTCATGATATTGGAACAGACTCAGATGAGACTCTGTCAGAGAAGGAGATACAAAAAAATATGCCTTTGGAGGAGGATACTGAGCAGGTATTGACAGAGGAAGATCAGTGGGCATTATTTGGTGAGGCAAAGAGGACTGTTGATGCACATGCACATGCTGCATCAATGGAGAAACAAAAAGAAGTTGATGCTCAAGCACAAGCTGATGTCTTACAAGCAACAAATAGAAGCTAAGCTAAAAGATGATGAAATGGAGAAGCAACAAAGTTAAAAGGAGCAAGAGATCATGATCAAGGAAGAGAATGATAAGGTGGAATTGATACAAAAGATCCATGATCTAGAGGAAGAGAAGGCAAAGCAGCGAAGGGAAAGAGAGGTTCTTGTAGCCAAATTAAAGCTTGCTGAAGAGGCCTATAAAGAAAAAGAAGAAGAGGAACAAGTGGAAAAGGAAAAGGATGCTGAGGAGCTGACCAAGAAGCTGCAAAAAGAGAAAGAAGATGCAAATAGACTCAAGGCATTAGAGGAAGAGAGAAATCAGGAGCTTGAAAAGAGGAGATTAGAAGAAGAAAGGTTAAAAAAGGAAGAAGAAGACAAGATGATACAAGAACAAAGGGACAGGGAGGAAGTTGAAAAGCTTGCACAGGAAAGTGTGGAGCAAGAACAACAAGAGTTATCTAGAGTTGATTCTCATCCTAGAGTAGATATGCCACAACCCTCTACTACTGTTGCTTCTTCTTCGACTATTATGAATATTACTCCAAGTGCTCCCACTTGGTTAAAATTGGATCTTCAGAAGAGATCAGTGACACCTTCATAGCCTCTTAATTAGGAGGACATGATGAAGGAAATTGAAAAGGAAAGGCCCAAGAAGAAGGATAAGATTTTACATTCCACCAGGCTCACCGACAATGGAGAGATTTTTGTTGAATGTGCCATACCAATGATAGACAAGGATGTAGGAGACATGCAATTGATGAGTTTTCAGTTGGGCACTATTAATTTGGGGATACCTACTAGAGATCAACAAATGAATTTAATTGATGTGGTAGCATCGTCAACCAAGTCAAGAATGCTGAAGGATAAACAAAGGAAAGATGAGCTTAAAGCTCAGTTAGATCAATTGCATTCTTTCTTGAAAATTATTTTTGCTCCGAGGTCACAAAAAGTTTCCACCATTGAGACCCCAATCTTGCTTAGTAAGAAAGAGGTGGATGATTTGGTACAGGTAAGGGACAAGGCAAAAATGTTGGATAGGTGGATTGATAAGTTGAATCAAGAAATAGGTGAAGTACTGGTCAATAAATTTGAGGTTGATAAAATGATAAAAGAATTGATAGAAGAGATGAATCAATATGTCAAAACATTGGAAGAACAGGAGGAGGAGTACAAAGTATACAACCAGAAATTGAAAGAAGTTAGTAAATTTCCTATGACTACTCTTCTGGAACAATCGATACTTGAAGAAGATTATTAAGGATTTCTTGGAAAAGACTTCTCGTATACTCCGATTTAGATCAAATTTTCTATACAAGCATAAAGTTGAAGTTCAAGATTCTGTTTTAAGACAACTGGGTTGATGGGCCGGAATTGGACATATTACAACAAGTTTTCTCTAGTTACGATGAGTACATGGAAGAGAAAACTTTGCATGCATAAATCTCATTCATTCATGGCTTTCTTCTCTTTTTCATGCAGGACTGGAAATTTTGATGCATGGATGGCTTTCTTTTCTCTTCTATCTTCTTTTCTTCAGTTTAACTGAAAGTATTAATATAGGAACTCGAGATCACATTGATCTGAGTTTCCAAGGAGGCCTTAATTCCTAAAAAAGGTGGATCAACTTAAGATAGATAGGGTTTCGGATTTTTGTACATCTATAAATACCCATGGGGTATCATTTTGTAAAGGTCGACTGATAGAGAATAGAATTGGCCACCTGATAGTAGGAGATAGAATTTTACAGTTCTACAGAGATACTTTGTGATGATTTAGTTACAGTTGAATAAAATTACAGGTTTTCTTGTTATGCAGTATGGTGTTAGAATGGAGTTTTATTTGATAAGGTTGATGAATTATAATCTATCTTTATGCCAGTTATTGTGCTGAAGCATGAGTGTTTCTTATGTGGTGAAAATCATTAGAAGAAACTGGATTTAAGGATTATTTCATTAGATTATCTTTGAATTAAATTTATTGAAGTCTATTGATCTATGATCTTGGCAATGAATGAGAATTTTGTTCTTTTGAAGTTTTTATGATGTGTGACTGTGATGTTAAAATAAGCACCTTAGATGCATGCAATAGTATGGACTATTCCGTAAATTGTATCATGCTATGGTTTTATTGATCTATTGGAAGAAAATTCATTGTTGAAGATATATGTTTGGATTTTAGATAAGTTTTATTCAAGTTTGCTGATGTAAGCCCTGATTTATCTTTTTCTTTTGTTTAAAAACCTCTTTATTTATTAACGAAAGTTCAGTGGCGTAGTCATTGCTTGTATTCTTTGTTACCAACACAGGCCCCTTGAATATTACAGTTGCATGGACCAATTGAGTGACACTATATATTTGAGAACTAACTACCAGGACCTTGGAAGTTAGGCCACTATATGTTGTCTTTCTTTTTCAGGAGAAATAGAGTAGAAATATTATGTTTACACGTTGTTTGTGTCATTTTCACCATCAACAATCTCATCCCTAGGTATACTAATAGCCAAGTCACACTCCTCATCCTGAAGTTGTAGACGAAGCTCACATGAATTGTACCGCAACTGGTATAACTCTGAAAGTACAAGGTGACCTCTAGTAACAAACTCCTCCTCCCACTCATCTAACCGCTTACCATATGCAATCAAGTGATCAAGCTGACCCAGTTCTACTAGTGGTTCTAACATATGTGGAAGTGCAGTGACAACATCTCCTGTCCAGTGTACAAGGCTAGAAATATATTGGCGAAGCTATTGTATTTCAGCCTTGAGGGCTGAATTATCTTCTCCATCCTTCATCAGTCTATCCCTTGTGCTATCTGTAGCGACATATAGGAGGTCAATGTCCATCTGAAGATTACTTCTACCAAAGTTGACTGTGATCACTTTGAAGTCTTGAGCTTCCATCTTGTCCAAACTCTTATTCTCTGGAGGTGCTGTAGTCTCAACGAAAATATCCTTACCTGCATTCCCCTCAATATGAACCTGTTTCTTGATCCTTTTGTTAGGCACATCTATATCATGATCAAAATTTCAATGATCAAGAACATAAGATGACTATCTCCTTTTTCTTCCCAGCTAACTCTCAAGCGAAGACGAATCTCGACTAATCCCACTGGAATGATCTGTACTAGTCATAGGAGGATCTGATGAAAGTGAATGTGTAGAGGTGGTGAGTCCACGTCCAAATAAATGTGAATTGGAACTGGAGGCTGCTCTGGTGTCGGTGATGGCATATGTGGCTAGTCCTCAGGCTGTGCTGAACTCTGAACAACTTCTATGATAGGCTCTACATGTGGAATAGCAATGACTTCCTTTCCCTTTGAGTTACTAGGCACCAGATTCCTCCTAGGAGGGTTATTCCTCTTCTTTTGCTTGGGTTTTGACGAGGAGGGTAGTACAAATCCCACTGGTGACAGCTCTGCTCTAGGCATGGATACCCTTCTGGTCCTTCTGATTTCTAGATAAAATATACTATTGTGGATGACTCTGGTCGACCTCTCCTTTACCGATGAGAACTCCTTGGCGTACCAATTAACTATCGGTAGTGGTTGTCCATCAACCTTCTCTCTGTAAAATTGAGGAAGTGCATCTCCCTCATCCTCTGACAAACCTTCCACCTCTTCTACCAAGAAGACAAATATATGTGGAAGAGGGAACCTGCTATAGCTGCATCTGCGTACCTCGAAGTCATCCTCGCAATTCACCTAGTAGTCCTCCAATGTAGGTTTGTGATAAGAGCGACTACCAAGGCGCGCTGCGTAATGACCCCAAGGATTGTATGCATGTGTGTCAACCAGGTACTTAAGTTTGCAATTCTCTAACTCCTGTTCTACAACTTTAGCATCAATTGCTATCTTGCACCAGTATATCATGAACTGCAAAGGAAAGTTGGAAGCCTATTTACACTTGTGGCGCAAACGTTTGTGAACCTCATACAACCGCCTTAGGAACTCCATGAACATTGTCTTATCCAAAGGATAACGTGGTAACATAGCTGGATTTCCTGTGTATCCATAGACACATATATAGGTGTATGTAGGGAACTAAATGTACCAGTCTTCCCAATTCTCCATTGCTGCTCTGGCAACTATCGAGATACAAATGTGCAACTCCAGGCCCAAGTTTCTGACTGTATACATTAAGAAAGCCTCCTGCACACGTTTGAAATGACTTTTAGCCTTTGTGAACTCGAGCTGATGATAGTAACGATAGACTTTCTATGCATTGAGTATGCCCACCATGTTCAACCCGTTAAACTGACCGTGATAGGTGATCAAGTACACAAAATAAGAACACATATGAAACTGGTGTGCAACTAGGAAACCGATGATTTTCTCGTGAATAGCACCGCTGATGAAGGATGCCCAATCATAATGCTCTTGCCCAGAGATGATTCGAACAATGATATAGTACATCCATAAGTGAAATTTGTTTGCATCTGCATGACCTAAGACATGATTAAGCAGTGTAATCAAAATACCATACTCATCCTTGAACTCGCCACGACCTACGTTGTTTGGCAACTTGGTCTTTTTCTGTTTCAGCCACCTCTCCATTATCTTACTCTGACACTTATCCAATTCAATATTGAATGCTTTCTCACTTTGATTCATGGAAATAACCAACCCATCTAGATGTTGAGGAATACCTAGACTTCGCTCGATGTTAAGGGGTTTGAGACTGCATATGACACGCCCATCTACTGACTGTATCTCTCGTGCAACAAAATTGTAATGCTTAATGCAAGACATTACAAACTCTACACAATGAATTGAGATAGGTATGGAAGCGGCCTCAAGTAACCCAGACTGTTGAATGTTCTTTATTATGAAATATTTGATCTTGAGTGGATCCAAAACTGCTTCTGGAAGCACCTTATGTAGATTCGTATCAACTGTTCCGATGAAGTCATGAGTCAAGACTAACTTGGTCTTAAATTTGAGCTGAGTGAACTGCATTATGAAAAACTCACCTGTTGACTATGAACACGACTATATTCTGACAACTTTTTTGGAAAGCTAAAAATACCCTGCTGAGGCTAAAAATAGCTTGTTGGAATATTTTTACGGAAAATTTTGAGATATGGGTTTTGTCCAGAAAGTGATTCTAAGACAACCCAAAACATCAAAAATATAAAAATTCGACCTCTACTCAACCATGCAAAGGAATTTCTATTAAGAAAATTAGAGCCTCAAGAAGTGATGCTCTGGAACAAATTTTTCTAGAAATTCCAGCACATGGGTTTTACTGAGGAGATCATTATGATTTAATCCAACTATTCTATTTTGCCAAAATTTACCAATTCTTTGAATACGTGAGAGAAATATAGACGAGAAAATGGAGGAATTTTAGAAGAGAAGAAAGATGTTTTTGATTATTTTGATTATTTTTATCTTCTTCTTTCAAAATCACCACTTTTCTCTGAAACTACTTCTGAATCTGGATTTGTACCTGGAAAAGAATATTTATGTCACCTTTGAACTTGATTGTCTGATGAAAATTCGCCAATCTCTTGAAGAAATTCGAATTCTGTAAGCTGTGTGAATGAGAAATGGCACCATACTTGGTTAAATAAACAAAGTCATACCAGTATGCATGATTGCATGTTGAAACCCTAACTGGAAGAAAGAATTTGATTGGCCCTTTAATAGCTGAACTGCCACTGATTTTGAGTCTCAGACTAAAAATAGTATTTAATTTGAAACATGCAAATTAGTAAAAGAGGCGCCAATATTTATCTCTTGAAGAAAATTGCCATTTTAAAGCTGTGCGTGCAAAAATATTATTTTAATCATTTTGCCAAAGATAGCATCCGGATGTGCTTGGAAAACTTTACTAATTCCAGAAATTCCAAATTTGACCTTCTAGGCATCCATTTGTAAGAGTTATGATATTTTTTAGTATCTCCTACTTTATAGCTGACTGCAAAGTTACATCTGGCCATATTCAGCTCTGATTTTCGGGTGACTGAATGAACGTACGACTAATATGAGATATCCACTGCGAAGCTTGGATAGCAAGGATGAAATGTCTACTAGGAGCTGCTTAATCTAAAACCAATATCTAACACCTCAAACAATTAGGCACCTTTGATTAAATTAATGCATTGATTCCAGACTTAGCCATTTCTCCGTATTGCTTTCTAACACTTCAAACTGCCGCTGATGGTGAATGATGAACCATGCTGACTGAATAGTAGATTCATTGCGTGACTGGAAGTACTCTATATCTAATGAATGTATGTAAGGTATCTGAAAGCTGTATCTAGAACCCTAAAAAGATGGGTGCCCCTGGCCTGTGAAGGCATAAATACCATTTTGACAAAAGTGTGACTTTCGTCTGAACACCATACTTTGACTCTTGATACCGGGAGTTGGAGTGCTCTGATTCACGCTCCGTCTATCTCTTTACATAGTTGGATCAACATACAAGAGATGTTTCTAGAGACGACAAAGCCAAAAAACTGCTTCTAAGGCCTCAAAGAGAAGGGCACCTTTTTCAAGGAGATTTGTACTTGCCATACTTTGCCATTTTTTGGTTGTCTCCAATCACTCTCACTTTTTAGCATCACCACCTTGACCTCACATGTACGAGCGTTTGCCAATTCCCAAAGGCTGACAGCTGAACTCGTTGGATAGCTGGAGTAATTGCGCACAAGTCTCATGAAGACTACAAATGCAAATAACCCCATGTGATAGGCCTAAAGGCTGGGCGCCCCTAGCCTATAGATGTACAACTATGTGTAGTTATGCTTTTCCATCCTCTCTTTTACGTGCTCAGTAGAACCTCTATTACGGTCACTCAAAACATTGGATCATCTCACAAACTGATGCGTCGCGAAGCTAGAATGAAGTGGAAAAGACCTCAGGAAGACCTCAACTGCAATTTCAGTCATTTGGTGAGTCATATTCAAGGGTGCCCCTGAGCTATAGGGGTGCTCAAAACATCAACTTAGGAATCTCTGTGACTTGCTTCCTACTTGTACTCTCAACTTTTGACCTTGATAACCGAAGTTCTGCACTATGTACACATTAGCTTCATAGCTTGTCAAAAAGACAAACTAATTTTGAAGAGACTGAAACTATCAACAAGCACATGCAACAAGATCTGAGCCTCCTAAAGGAAGGGTGCCCCTGAGCTACAGGGGTGCAGATATGCTTTTTGCTTGATTGTTTTCATCTATTTTCACCACTTCGTGCTTTGTGAACACCACATCAGCTGCTGAGGTTGACCATGTAGAGATGTCACCACTGCTAACATGTGTACATGATTGTATCTTCACTATTTTCACATGTATGGACATGTAAAGTTAATTTGCACGTTGATTGCGCAAGCGTCTCCCTCGTTACATAGTGAAAAGCTTCCAGACTTAGAATATTTTTTGGCACTTCTTGCTAGTTTGAAAATCTCCTCCATCAAGAAGTATCTTTTTCAACATCTTTCATTGTAGAGTGTTCAGCTTTGAGTTTCAGGCTTAGATTTTGACACCTGGTATTGGCCAACTGCCATTGACGACCTCAGAGGTCCTCAATTTTCTCCTGAAAAAGTGAAAACTACCCACCAGGCTTAAACTGACTTTTAACTGGAATTGACTTCACCACTGTGATCGTGTTGTGAAATAAGCCAATCAAAATTAAGTTCAACCAATTCTGACAAGTTCCTATTTTTTAGGGTTTTGACCTAAAAACAAGGTTCAAAAACCCTAATTTTCAATATTTTCAAATCTTTCCAATATCTTCCTAACATCACACTGACCAAAAGCCCATACTTGATTTGCCCAAAAACTGAGTTTTGACCCCACTTTTACAGGGTTTAGACCATTTTAAGCAAAATGCCTTAATGAAGCAAAAAATTTGGTTTGGGTACAACAACTTGCATAAGAAGCAAACATGTTAGATAAAACCAAGCATATTATAGGTGTGTTTGATTATGCTCTCTTGTTTTCCTGTACATTTATGGTATGCTTGGATATTGGAATGCACATGAGGATAAGATTATATGCTTATAGATGTATGCACATATTTTGTCCTGTGATCCCTCATTGCTCTAACAACACTTTCATTTCAGCTGAAGGGAACCTATGAGCAGCAAGGAGAGCAACCAGGAAAAGCAAGAGGGAACGATGATTATAAAAAACAAAGCAACCAAGATTCATCATTCAGGAAATGACGGATCCTCTTTCACTTTATGTGCATTCTTTTATTTTTGTATCTATAAATGTATAATGTTTTCCATTATATGCATTCATATAGTCAGTCCCACGGCTTGTGTGGGACACCATTCATTTATTACCAATAAACACTACATTTCTTTTGAAAATATTATGCACTTCTCCTATGTTATTTGCATCTGCATAATGCAATGTAGTATTGTATTCTTTTGATTTTGTTTATGCACATGAATGTGACCTAGCAGATTTAAAATGTACCCTCTTTTATTTTGTAAAACCTAATAACTCTACCTGTTTGAGATAGTAGCTAAAATAGGTAACATTTTTGGTGACATCTACTATATGTTTGCTTGCTAAACATCCTGACCAGTTGCCTGAAGATTATCCTTTGGGCACTAAGTCACTTAGAAGCTAACACAACTCGAAAACAGACTTGTACATTACTATAACTCACTAGATCAGTGCATGACACCTTGGAAACTTATTCAAACACCAAAAATTCAGAAGGAAAACTACCTAAATATGTTGAACCACTCTTAGGGAATTGAAAAATTGCATCTAGAAACCTACCCTACACTAACAACAAGATAAAACCACTTAAACAAAACCATTTACAGGATGACTAAATTAGCCTCCCTTTCTTCTCAATATACAATGACTTTCTTGCTTAAGGGTAGCTAAGAAAAGATGAGACACAGAAAAATGTTCAACAAGATGAAGTATTACCTCTTGAAAAAGGTAAACAAGTTCACTTACCTCATCAAACAAATCATATGCATTGTTGTTCAAAAGAGGATAAGTGAGTTGAACATACTCTTGTCCAGCTACAAATACATTCTTGATTCCATCTTTAGCCATAGCTTCATGCTTGGGTATAAGGTTGGTTGTTGGTGCTTCAGTGGTCTCCATGCTGGCTAGATTCCTAATTGGGCATCCTCTAGAAATAATGAATTCAAAACTCTCCATGCTGGTTTCTTGTTGTTCGAAATCATGTTGTTTTTTATCTTCTTCAAAGAATTTTGGGTCAATATCCAAATTTGGACAAAAAGAGGCTTCTTCATGAGCCAAAACAAACTTTAGATCATCCCAAAATGAAACTACTTCATGAGCCAAAGCTCCATTCTCATATTGATTTTCATGAACCAGTAACTCATCACACTGTTGAACATCTTGTCCCAAAACTTTAGTTATCAAAAACACATCTTCTTCACTTTGTTCAATGAACAAAGGCATCCCATCATACCAAAACATATCAACCTCTTTTGTACCAAGTTCCTCATGTTTGTTTGTCTCCACCTGCTGGTTGGTACAACATGGTTCATACTTTTGAGCTATCTCTTTGATCTCATCTTTCTGATTGGAATCATCTGATTCCTGAGATGCAAGATAAAACATGGTTGTTTCTTCCACAAAACCAGGAAGCTCATCAGGTAAATCGGTAAGGATTTGAGGCTCAAGATATATTTCACTTGACATACTGATATTTACCTGATACTCTTCACTAGAAGATTGTTCATTATCCAAGCTTGAAATGAAAACCTCCAAGTCATCCCAGAACAAATCCTCATCATTTTTCTCAATATTATTAATGATAAGAGGTTTTTTATTTTTCTCAGGACAACACTCTTGATGGAAGAAAAGATCCTATTCTTTTGCATCTATATGTTGTTCTACACTTACAAGTTCTATGATTAGAATCTGATCTTCTTGACTATCCACCTATATACATGAAATATCATCAGTTGTATAAGCAATGACTTGGGGATCCTCATCTTTCTTAGGTTTTGAAATGTGTTGTCCTATAGGACTAGTCTCCTCAACATTGTTTATTGATTCTTGCTTTTCAATTTGAAGGTCTAGTTTCTCAAGTTTGACCTCATATATAGGTGCATCCTAAACATAGGCCTTCTGTTTTACATCCAAAGATTCCACTAAAGACTATTCTTGAGCAACAATAAATTCATTGGACATGCATGCTATGTCTTCCATAGGATGAAAACTTTTGAAAATTGGAATTTCAATTCTTGGATACTCATTTGGAATGTGAAAAATTTCAGTAGGCTTGAAACTTTGAATTTTGTACCCATAACTTTCCTTTACAAGTAGATCCATCAAGGTATGAGCTTGTTTGAAACTAGGAATGGAAAGAGTTTCTTGAGATTCTAACCTTTGGGTTCGAGCAAGTTAAAGCCTCACTTGCTCCTCCTTTGTAGCTATATGCTTTGTAATACATTCCTCATGTTGGCTCCTTTGACACTCCATCTTTTTCTCCTTTGCTTGGTCTAACCTATCATTCTTGGCAGGAAGTTTAACATGCTTAACTTGCTCTTCATAAAATGGAAAATAAAGGTGATGGGTTTTTGTTTCTCCACCTTCTGGACCTGGGAAAGCATTATCTTCATCCTTTCTTCCCTTGCAACAATCTCTCTTGCAAGGTATTCTTCATGCCATCTTCTTTGAACCTCCATCTCCTGATCTTGAATGTATTCCTGGTAGGCCAACTCCTCCTGATGCATGTCAACCTCCTACTATTGCATTTTATACTCTTGTTCTCTATTTATTTCATCCAATTGCTTATGTAAATCTAGCAATATACTTTCAATATTACTAATTCCCATATCATCAGCATTTTGGGGCTGCAAATGAGGAAAAGGCTATTTTTTTGGAATAAAATAGGCTTCTTGAGACTGGTTCTGGGCATATACTACCTTCCATGATACTTGAGAAGGGGTGGGTGGGTAGTAAGCATGTTGAACATGCTAGTTATCTGCTATTGGCAAGTTGCTTGGACTAAATCCAACATTGATTTTTTTTGGATATGATTGATAAGAGGGCACATATGCAGGATTCTCATAGAATGGAGGGTTATAAAACATGTCTCCATGGAAGGAAGACATTATGCAACATTCAAAAGCTCAAAAGTAAGGAAAAATAAGATTTTCTTTGAAACATACTAGCACTTGAATTGTTGAAACCAGTAGATATCCTTCCAGAGTTGCTAGGTGTGTTGAAAACTTGCCTCCAAAGGTAGAAACTATTGTTGTACGCACCAAACAACAACAATGTGTAGTATAAAAGAGACTAGAAATTAGTTCAGAGTCCCACCGGGCACGCCAAAATTGTTATCACCTGAATGTGCACCCTTTGTTGAACCCTGTTCAACCACTCAGTGAATCATTGAAATGATCCCAAGGTGTGGGTACCTTATATAAGATCAAACCTTCAGAGAAGGATGACTTCCTATGGTGTCACCTAAACTACTGCTAAAATAAAGTTTTTCTTTGAGGAAAGAGTAAGAAGATAACATGAAAATGAAAGATAACTATATTGTAATACACCAAATTAACTAAGAAGACATATAACGTAGCTCACACACACAGTTTCAGTCAATGCAAAAAGAATTGTCATACACAACTCAATCACATATGTTTTCTACATAAATATTTCATGGGAAGGTTCATACGCCTACACTCCTAGAAGGAATAAAGACTTCACAACTAGAGAATACTTGCATTTTAAACACATCCCACAACCTGCAAAAAATACATATTGCTCTGCAAAAAAAAGGTGTTAGGATGAGACATAACCATAAGGAATCATACAATTTCACAAGCAGTTGCATCAATTATAAAAATGCACAAAATTTAACAGAGAGATTGAAAAGGTAAAATGCTTATATTCATTGATTTCAAAGACGAAACACTGATATACATGCATGTAATGAGTTACAAAACTTTGTATTTTTCTCCAAGGACTCCAAAAGGGTCACAAAACAGAAAAAAAAACAAGTCAAAATTGACTACAAATGAGTCACACAAGTGACTATATCCATCAATCCCCTCCCAAAATCCACCAAAAGAGGAACTAAAAATAGATTGGGGTCGGATTCCCCCAAAAAGCCTAAAATATAGCAACTAGATTTTTCCAAAATGAGCTCACAAAGGTGGAAAAGTCAAATTTGACTTAATCAAACCATGAGGCATAAATAAAAGGTGCCTAAATCCACTTCATCACTCCAAAAAGAAAAATTAAAACTCTTATATGCTCTCCCAATGTTGATTAACTACCTCAAACCAACTCCACAATGCTTGGCATTTCATAAATTCTCAACTATATCTCCTTCATGACTTGGCCTTATCAACACATGTTCTCTATTTTTCATTTAAAATAACATTTGATTAAATGGTTTATAACTTCACTACTTTAACCAAATGCTTTACAATTCGTAGTTTAAGCAAAAATCCAAAGTCATGCTTCGACTCTCTTAGAAATAAAATAAAGGGAATAATTAGGGAATACCCCTAATTACTAAGTCCATTTACAAGGTCAAGGAATTAAATTTATTTGCAAAGTTTATAAACATAAGGCAAAAATGCCTTAAGCTTATGTTAGCCAAAATTAGGGTAGAAACCTTAACACAAAACTGATAGAAAGAGCTGCAAAAACATTTCATTTTTTCCTTTACATTTTGGAGTGCTCTCAGCCACTGAAATAGGGTTTGATGGAGCTTCCTGAAGGACTTCATGGTAGATTTTGGGCACACAGTGACATTTTTCCATCATTTTCTAGCAAAAATCATCATAAGAAAATGCTTTAGGTAACTTTTGTAAGCTTATTCAGTCTTTTGATTTCATTTTCTATGGAGAAAATGATCGAACTTGGGCTTTACTGTGTATAAATAATGAACATTCTTTTCAAAATTTCATGTACTCCATATGCTTGATGTGTTTTTTGTCGAATAGAAAATACAAGGGTTTCAATTCATGAAGGGTGTGGCTTTAGATCTTGTATTTTTCTGATTTTGTTCATTCTTCATAATAACTTAAGATAAGAAACCTTGGTCATTTCCATTTTTATTGAAATATCAAACCTTCTCTGTAGCTTATGAATATCTTTATTCTTGCGGTTGAAAAATGAAAACGGATTCATCTTTATGAACGACTTTACTCCTATTAGAATAAATTTTATGGTTGCGACCTCATTTTTTCTGTTGATTTTTATGAAATAAAAACACATGAGTATCTCTTTCTTTCATTTCAATTGATAGATATAGCAAGAATATAATATGAATGAGACTTCACAAGTGGATATTCAGCTGAAACAAGAGCTATCTTAGTCGACTACCCCACAAGAAAATGTTGTCCCTTTGCAGTACATACTACTGTTGTTGCTCACGATGTCTCTATATTTTGGGCTTCACGGTTTGCGATCTTTTATTCTTTATATTCTTCATGCTACTGCACTATCATTTTGTTCACCATTTTTGTATTTTCTAATCTCTTCCAACATCCATGACTGATTTATTTGCAAATAAAGCTCAAAATTTTATGTCCTTTACTGTTTCCCTAACACATTGTATCATTGTTTTGATGGCATTTAATGCCACTTGTACATATGATTGACTGTACTTGACCTCTGCAGTGGTATTTGTATTTCATTACCTTTTTTTTTTCCTTTGGGCTTTATACGGTGTTGTACCTTCTAGTATTATATATTATTGTTATGAAATTTTATGGCCATCTTAGGTCTATTCTTTAACAACAATGTTATTTCTGTTCTATGCCATATTCATTCACTGATAGTCATTTGATTAGCTTTTCCTATGACCATTCTGCTATGAATGCAACTTTCTAATCTTTTAACAATGTTCACATGACTGTCCTTAGGTTTGAGCATCATTTTTGTGTTAATAATGTGATCTTCATTAATTCTTCACCATATGCAGCTCTGCATTTCTCTTTTTTGACAGTGATTTTAATTCACTCTAGATAATAACAATGTGATCCTTAAGTATGACATGATCCTTGATCTTGGGTTGATCAGTCCTTCAATGAATTCATCGTTAATTCTATCTTAAAATTTATCATTCTTTAATACATCTACCATTGTCCCATGTTCCTTGCACATTTATGTCTTTGAAATCATAACAACAAATACTATTTGTCAAACTCTGATACAATGTATAATCTAGATCCATTGTTTGCATTATCAAATCACTGTTGTAGTAGCATTATCAATAGTCTCTAGCATGGTGATTTGTATTTTCTACATTAAGAGATTAATTCCTTTCCATACTCATTAGAGTTCCATTGAGCAAATATTTGTTATTTATGACTAAGAACCTTTCTAGTTACTATCATAAATGATGAGTTCTTGCTTGATTGAACAATAATGAGTATGAAAAGACACACTCTTATCTCTGTCACAATATAAGAAGGTAGCATGTTGGGATCAACCCTTGTGGGAGCCACATTTTAACCCACATGCTGTAAACAAATGAAAAAAAATAGTAACAAATATTTGACCTATACTTGGACAAGAAGAAAACATGTCAGATAAAACCAAGCATATGATAGGTGTGTCTAATTATGCTCTTGTGTTTTCCTAGAAATTTATGGTATGCTTGGATATTGGAATACACATGAGGATCATATTATATGCTTATAGATGTATGCACATATTTTGTCTGGTGATCCCTCATTGATCTAACAACACTTTCATTTCAGATGCAGGGAACCTAGGAGCAGCAAGGAGAGAAATCAGGACAAGCGAGAGGGAACGATGATTATGCAGAACAAAACAACTAGGATTCGTCATTCAGGCAATGCCAGATCCCCTTTCACTTTATGTGCATTCTTTTATTTTTGTATCTATAAATGTATAATGTTTTCCATTATATGCATTCATACAGTTAGTCCCACGGCTTGTGTGGGACACCATTGATTTTATTATCAATAAAGATTACATTTCTTTTGAAAATATTGTATACTTCTAGTATGTTATATGCATCTGCATAATGTAGTGTAGTATTGTATTCTTTTGATTTTGTTTATGCACATGAATATGAACTAGCAGATTTAAAATGTACCCTCTTTTCTTTTGTAAAATCTAACAGCTCTACTTGTTTGAGCTAGTAGCTAAAATAGGTAACATATATTCTCCTGATCCATAAGTTGTTGTAACAATGAAATGTCTCTACCAGTTTGGTTCAAACTTACCCTTCTTTTCACAATCTTGTTGGTTCTTTTGGTTCTCCTTTAGCTCTAGATCTCCCATTTCAAATTTGTGAGATATGAATTTCTTGTTGTAGCTACAATGAAGGTAGTTTTGATAAGCGTGTAGATGATTGAGTCCATGAATATGCCTCTCATCTATCATTTCTAAATCATGGTGTTTGAAAACTTTGTATTATTCATCATTAATGGTATGATAAAGATAAACCCCTAGTGATGGAAGTTTGACCTCTATAAGATGGCTTCAACTCCGAACACCAATGACTAAGGAGTGGTTCATGTTGGTGTATGAATATTGGTTTGATAAACCCATGGGAAAAATTAAGATGGATATGCTAGTCACAACCAATTTCATTAACTATATTTTTGAGGATCCTTAGGATTTTTATTTGATGCCTTAGCTTGGCCGTTACTTTGAGGGTTATACAAAGTGTAGAATTGGTGTTGGATGTGGAATTTGTGGCAAAGGTTACAAATTTGCTAGTTTTTAAATGGTTGGTCATTATCATTGATAATGGTAGAAGGGATACCGTACTAGAAAATAATGTAATTGAGTATAAATATATCTATTTTGTTTCCTATTATGAGTGTGAGGGGAATGGATTCAATCTATTTTGTAAATAATTCTATATCATTGGTAATGAATTCATGACCATTAGATTATGATGGGTTAATCTTATCTATGAGGTCGAGACCCCATTGTGAGAAAGGCCATACTATAGTTATCACTTGTATCTCATGTGTTGGTGCATGAATAAAATCTCCACGTTGTTGAAATTTTTATGACTTTTTAACAAATTGATTAGCATCTAATTTTATTGTGGGCCAATAATAGCCTATTTGCATGAATTTACTTGCTAGATTGGGACCACCAGAATGTGCCCCATAAATACCATTGTGTACCTCACATAAATAAGTTTTGGATTCTTCTAGGCCAAGACATCTTAAGAGGGTACCATCGAGACTCCTTTGATAAAGTGTATCACCGATTATTACAAAGTCGGAGGAACATCATATGAATGGTTTACACTAGTCAGATGATAGGTTAGGTGGGAGGATGTTCTGATGGAGGTATGTGTAGATATCATGATACCATGGAGAGTTGGGAACAATGATTATGTACATGAGCTCAAAATTTGAGATGTTGAATACAAGAATCAAGAATTTTCCACTAAGAACTCATTTTTTTGGGTATTTTGTGGCATATCAAAGAGAGATCCAATTGTCGCCATTGCATTAGTTTCCTTGTTGTTTATCTAATGGATTTTCTCAAAGGTTATCTAAATAAAATAGTTCTTGAATTTGTCTACAATATTCTTATATGGTTGGAGCTTCTCATCCTTTGTTTGGTAATCATTTACTTGTCCAATGACTAATTGGGAATCTCCATAAACCTGCATCTCCTTGATTTGGAATTGTGCTACCATCCTCAATCTAGTGAATAGAACCTCATACTCTACAATGTTATTTGTACATGGGAAAGCTAATCGGTATGAATTTTAGATACACTTGCCTTGTGGGGTGATAAATAGTTTCCCCATTTCCAAAGCATACTAAGTATAGGAGCCATCAAAGAATATTATCCGTAAATGGGATGGGGTTATAGTGAATATTCCTTCAACTTGAAAATATGTTACCAATGAGTGATTAGAGGCAATAGTGAGGACATCGACCAAGTGATTTGAAAGTACTTGTCCTTTAATTTCTTTCATGTCTACATATTTAATATTGAACGTGTTAAGGATCATGACACATTTATCTAGCCTTCCTATGAGTGTCACCTTGTTCAAGAGATATTTGAGCGGATCAATTTTATCTATTAGTTTAGTTTGGCTGCTCAATATGTAGTGTCAAAGATTTTGAGAAGAAAAGACAACTTCCAAGTTCATGCACGTTCAATTGAAGTGTATTTTATCTCATATCCTACTAATGTGTAACTAATATAGTAGATGACCCTTTCCTTACCTGAAGAATCATGTTGTACGAGAAGGGCTACCAATGTTGATGATGTGGCAGAGATGTATGGTAAAAAATATTTTCCTAGGGTTTGTGGCATGAGTATTGGAGGAGACACAAGGTAGTCATTGAATTGTTGGAAAGATTGTTTGTAGTTCTTGTACCATTTGAATATAACTCATTTGTGTAACAAATGTGTAAATGGGTGACTTGTTTTGCTAGTTATGTGATGAACCAACATATAGATTACAAGTTCCCTTGTAGGCTACACAACTATTTTAGATTCTCAAGTGGAGGCATATCCATTATTTCTTTGAATTTTTTTAGATCCACTTTGTTACCTATTTGAGAAACTAAGTATCCCAATAACTTCCCTGATGTGACCCCAAATACACATTTTTTTGATTTAGCCTAACATTGTATTTCTCCAATCTGTAAAATATTTTTGGAAGGATATCTAGATGGTATTCCCTATTAACTAATTTTTCCAATAGATCATCCACATAATCCTACATTTGTGTATGCATCATATCATGGAATATGATAGTCATGGATTTTTGGTAAGTAGCCCCAATATTTTGGAGACCAAAGGGCATGGTGTTCCAATAGAAAGTTCCCTAAGGGCATGTAAAAGTTTTTTAATTTATTTCTTTTGTAGCAATGTGTATCTGATTATAGCCTAACAATCCATCCATTAGAGACAAAATTCCATGTCCTACTATCAATTCAACAATCATATCTATGTTCAACAAAGGAAAATAATCTTTTGGACATGTACATATTTTGATACCGCTAATGGGATTAGTAATAGGTACTAGATTAGATATCCACTTGGGATAGTCAAGTGGCCTAATGATATCCACTTTGGATAGTCAAGTGGCCTAATGAAGCCCACGTCTAATATTTTTTGGAGTTTTCATTTCACCAATAATGTGATCTGGGGATGTATTTTTTAATTATTTCTGCTTGATGAGCTTTTACCCTGAGGATAATGTTAATTAATGGAGGACTTACTCTAGATCTAACCCTAGCATGTCTATATAGAACCATGTAAAGTTTATCTATCTCTCCTGGATAAATTTGTGAAATTAATATTTTATTGCTCGAATAGAGATGTTGCAAAGTAGGTCATCTTGATATTATTTGTTGTGATGATGTTTATTTCTAGAATGTTTTTGACAAGTACTAGGGATATCTCTTGATTTTTTACTTTAGGAATGATCTCAAGCCTTCCATCCTTGGGTACCTTAGAAATGTTTTCACCATAGGATGCATCCTTCACTTTTACTTTTTTTGTGGTCCAAAAGTGTCACATTATGGTATTCACCAAAGGACCTTGCCATGATTGTTATACTTTTGTTACTAGAATTCTCGGATCTCTCTCCAAATTATTCCATATTTTCAAGATCCATAATGAAACCAAATTTATGATCCCCTAATGATATTTTGTCTCATAGTCTCATCAAATCATTGATAGCTTTATCATTTGGGAAGACATCTAAATTCAGAGGTCCTCATTGATCCTAGTCAATGAATTGAGGATAAACCAATGATAGGTTATTATTGTTGGAAGATGTCATTTTGAAGGATATGGAGGATAAAGTATTAATAGTATGATCTTCGAATAAGCTAGCTATATTCTCAAAGGATTCATTGATAGTGTCCTCATAAAAAGTTTCAATCATAGAAGACACATTTGTTACCTAGTAAGGATAGACCCAATATCTAAAGACATAGTTTCTTGTTTCCCAAACCCAAGCCTTTGAAAACGTGGCTTGCTTATTGTCGAGATAGGTTCTACGACCCCATTTTTCTTAAACCAAGTCCATTGTGACCATCATACCCCATGTGCTCCATAATATAAAAACCTTTAGTGTATTTTTCAACTGAAAGTATTAAAGTATCTTCTTCATCTTTGTAGATCCATTTTGATATGTCTTCCTCAACATATTCCTTGTCTAGTTAACCCTATTTTGAAAATGTGGTTGGGTTGCATTTGATTATAATGTTGGAGACTTCTTTTGATTTGGATGGTTTTCCATGCCTAGGTGATGGTGGAAAGTGATTGATAGATAAGGATTGTGTCATGTCATATTCACCGCACCCCATATCTTGTACTTGAATCTTGAATTTTGGAATAATAGTGGAGTGAGTGAATATTTTAGTCAATGCATTTGGATCAATGTATGATGTGGAGGAGGAGAATTCGCCATTTTTTGGAACTTGATGTTTGGTTTGACCTTTTAGGTTATTGCAATATGGAAAAGGATCAAAATATCCTAGGATGGTTACCTCATTTCGATTATGAGAAAACCCTAAGCACTTGTGGAAGGCTGATGGAATGGCCTCCATGGAGTATATCTATGGGTGACTGAGAATTACATTATATGGGAGCTATAGATCCAAGACTTGACATATTGTGTACTTTATTATCAGGAAAAATCATACAGGAAGGGTGATGATTCGAAAGGGCGCTTTGCATCATCATATGCTTTGATGACTATTTTCTTGTTCAGGTCTATGAATTCCTCAAATTATCCTAATATTTTTTCTAACTTCAAGGTGACAATGTTCAAACCATCTCCACCATCTATTAGGACTCGTTTGATCTTATACTTTGTTATCACAGAATCTAGCAGCGCTCGATCCACATATAACCCCCCTACGAAACCAACTTGTTTCCTAGGCCTATGTGTTTCAAGCATGCAAAACGAGGCAATCCTAAATTTTACTTAAATGCATGGTATTTGATCTCACCTAGTCCATGTGAGTGACGATTGGCTTGAATTTCGAGATCAAAATATTTACAACTCCCTCTACCCAAGAGTTAGTCATTTTTTTGATTTTGGTGTGCACCTATTTTTGTCTTCAAACACTTTTTGGTGCTTGGGTGGTGATTTTCACCGCCACTACACCTAACACACTTTTTGCACTCTCGGTGCTAAGGCGGTGAAAATCACCGCCCGAGCACCTAACCTTCAATTAACTTAAGTTTTTGCGCTGCATTTAATGCACAGGATTTAAGTTAATTCTTATGTTTATTTTCTCAAAGCCGAGTTATTTTCTCATTTTTTAACTCTCCTCCCATCGCTCCAATGCTTCTTGTGTGCTTTCCTTGATTTTGAATCTTCATTCCTCTCCTCTAGCTCACGAATTTTGCTTCCAACTCTTTGTCATCACATAGTTGTCTCTTTCGAGGTATATGCTTTGCATTTTTCCTTTTCGTTTTGTCAGTCATCCTTCCTTTTGTTCGTCGAATGCTTTGCATTTCTTGTTTTTAAATGTTTTTTCTCACCTCATTTTTGCTTCATTGGTCTGTTTCTATTTCCAAAACCTCGCACCTTTCGTTGGTTTGTTTCTCTTTTTTAAAACCTAACATTTTTTGTTTTTTCCAATCCTCGTGTCATGGCGGAGAAATTCTTTGCCTTTACACAAGCTACAAAAATGATTTGAGTTTTGATGTCAAGGTGGTAAAAATCACCGCTATGACACACAACTCCCTTTTTGTAACTCAATGTTATGGCGGTGAAAATCACCGCCAAGACACTGCGATATAAAAACCTAACTGTTAAGGTGGTGATTTTCACCACCATAACACTTAGTCCTTTTATTTATTTCTTGGTGTCGAGGTGGTGATTTTCACTGCCTGAACACCAATGAACATTACCTCTTGGTGTCGAGGCGATGATTTTGACCGCTTGAGCACCAAAATCTGTATTATTTCCATAACACTTCAAACATGGATTTTTCATCACTTAGGCTTCCACCTCACCGTTCAAGCTCCATTTTTACGTACCATATGGCCAAACCACAGTTGCTCCATATCGCCTGCTCATTTCATGTTTCCCCATGTGGTATATCTTTCCTAACACCTGTGGATCCATCATTCTTGCAGTTAACATCAAAATACAAAGTAGTCTTCAGAGGTAGGGAAACGTCAGTCTCGACTCTCGTAAATGACAGTTGAAATGCCTCCATCATCTCCTAAAGGAAAAGTAAAGATGAAGTATAAATATCAAGGCGTTTTCCCTCTAACCATGGTGTTATCAAAAGTAGATAAAATCAAGGATACCGAGATTGGTCACCAAGATCTGGAAGATTTCATAAAGAGGATTCAACAAAGGCTATGGGATGAAAATCTAAAAGCCATTGCACATAGTAATCTCCATATGGTATCTACCTTCCTCACTTCTACTCATCACACTAAATTTGTGCTTCAAGTTGTAGCTCACTATATTCAAGAAGATAGAACTATAAGAGATTCTACAGGTCAAGTTGTGATGAGGCTCAATGGTGAATTTTTTGATATTGTCTTCAAAGTCCAACACATAGAACAATATACACTGGTCACAATTCAAAAGGCTCGGGAGATTTTTGATAATAATTTAGTCAGGGCTAAAACATTGATTAACACACAATGGTTGAAGATTCACAGACATGTTGTATCTAGATGGCCTAAGGGACTTCCTCAGAGTGACTTCAAGGAGGATGTAAGATACATGATCACCCTTTTAAGCAGAGTTAAGGGTTTACCTGAATCTTCTCATTTTCAAGATTGGAAGTATGAATACATCTAAATAATCACAAGGAGGAAAGTGCATATTGATTAGGGAACACAGATCAACAATGAAATCCATGAATAGTTGATTAATGTGCCCACCACTGTGAAATTCTATATGACCTCTTATTTGGTGTATGCGGCTGTAGTGATGAGGCAATTTCCAGGTTTGTCTACTAAAGGGAACAAACACTCTACCCCCATTTATGAATATTAATACCAATTGAAATTGAGAGAAAGCTTCCACATTTCAAGAGGGTTACAGATGATTTCTTTGCTCCTTTTTTATTCACTTTTGACCCTACTCTGGAGAAGAAAAGAATCTCAGATGAAGCCTAGAAAGTAGTCAGCAAGGTTGGATGTGTCTTTCTATAGTTCCCAACCTTTACTTATATAAGATTAGGTTGTTTCACTGGGTGCCCTTACATGCTTTCCATGTATCCTTCAGATAAATGGATCGTCATGGAGTTGTGCAGACAATTGATTTCAGTGCACAAAGAATGGTAGAGGATAAATAAACCAGGTTTCAAATTTCCTCTAACCATCATCAGGTATACTATCAAAAGTGTAAAAAAGGCCAAGAATGTTGTAGCATAAATGCAAATAATGACTATCAAGACCTACAGGTATAGGCGTGACTTTGACTATCGAGATCTAAATAAAAAACTCAAGAAAGGTCACAACCATGTTTACCATTTTGAAGACATATGGGCATATTGTAGAGATAAGGAATATGTCTGTAAGATGGATTATTGTAGATTGACAGTTGATCAAACCAAGGCCCTCAGTATAGCTAACTTGCCTGAAGACTTCACTGATCCTGGAGACATCCTCAATTATGCTTATGATAAAGATAACATTGTCGAGAAGCCTTTACCTTCGGTACAATGGTCAAAGAAAGAAAGTGTTTACATGAGGGAAAGGCTAGCCCCTATTCTACATAACACATTAGAGTGGCTTCATAAGCATGGCTATCAAATGAAAGCCTTTAAAACTGATTCAGAGGCAGAACCTCCCAAATAAAAATCCAGTCCATGACCGGAATCCCGTGCCAAAGATAAGCAGGTTGTGATTCCCTCTTCATCTCGAAGAGGACCAAGGATCAAATTTACTATGGGAAAGAATATTGCACAGACCACTGAGGTACAAGAAACAAGAGCTACCACGTCACATGGAGAAGGAAAGGATTTTGTTTCTAAAGAATTGTCCTCAGATGAAGAAGGAGGAGATACAGAGTTTGAATCTGAAGAATCAAAAGGTGAAGAGTCTAAAGAAACAAAGTCAAATGAAGAAGAAGAAAAATCCCCTGAGGAATCTCATGAAGAAGTTGAGAAAAATCAAGAGGAAGAGCTCAATCAAGATGTGCATATTTTATCCCCTCTTCAAAATGAAACTAAAGATATTCCTACATCTTCACCAGGCCCTGCCAACATTCCTCACACTCCTCCAACACCCAAGACCCCTGTTCCTCCCATTCCTTCTTCTCCTCTTCCTACTATAGTAATAAGAGTAGAAGATATTTCTTCCACACCTACAGTATCAATCATGTTGGCTTCTTCTACAGTTGTTCGAACACAGACTATTAATGTTCTATCCAGTTCGCCAGTTTCTATCCCCATCTTGTCATCTCCATCTTTTGATATTTCCTCTGAAGCTGAATTTAATAGATTCAAGGATGAATCTTTGCAGAATCAGCTTGGCATGAAAATTACTAGGCCAATAATGACTACTACAACACCTATAGTTACAATCCCAGTCATTTCTCAAGAAGCCACAACAACTCCAGAATTAGCAGTATCAGCAGACATATATACTTCCTCCCTCCCTCCTTGGTTGGTATCACAGGTTCCTAAGTGCAAGAAATAGATGATCTCCCCTGATGAGCTGGACCTTCAAGAAATACCTCCTCCAAAGATCAAGGAGAAGAAAAAGTCTAAGGTTCTTTCAAGACTTCATATAGATAAAGCTAGTCAAAAGTTTTTTGAGGTAGGTTTTCCTCTACAACAAGAAGGTGATATAAGTATAGAGGATTAAAATGTTCAAATAATACAACTTGGGAAGGTAACTAATGAAAGTGCCAAAGAAGATGCCCAAGTAGTGTTGCATGCCCTTGCAGGGAGGCTTGATAAGATGGAACAAGCCAAGAATATATACAAAGAAAAGGTTGAGCGCTATGCAAAATTTTTGAGAATCATAGCAGGATCTTCTACTGGTGATACCCAAACTATGACCTTGGGGAATGTTGAAGAACCGGCAGTACAAAAAGCAGAGAAGCTTGCATCCAAAGGTAAAGTGTTGTGTGATTTTATTGATGAAATCTTAGATCACGACTCACAGGTTATCACCATTGCAAGTGAGAAAAATGTATAAATAGACAAGCTTCAACTTGAGCTTGATATAGAAGAAGGTTTACTATCCAAGGAGAAACAAGAAATGGAAAAAGGCTTGTCATCATGGTTGCAGATGAAAGAGATCAAACTCAGCAAGCTGGTGAAGAATGGGGTTATTCTTGATAAAGATAAATATGTGGAGGTGAAGGAATCACTAAAACATAAAATACATGTAATAAAGTTTGTAACTGATGATATTCACCAGGTACAGGAGGACTTTGAAGGTTACCGTGTTCTTCTGATAAATGGAATGGAGGAGTTACCAAGTGATCTCCTTGATGATAATCATACCTTTCTCCCTCTCAGTGAGATAATTCGAGTTTTCAAAGAAGTCGTTATGAAGCAGGTAGATGATAAATATTTTTCAAAGAATACCATGCATAACATATGTGATATACGACTATCTCTTGATTGTCTCAAAGCTCATCTACAAAGGTGCAAGAAGATTTGTTCATCTGCCAAGAAAATGATCACCAAAATACACACTCTTGTGGATTACATGGTTGGACCAGATGAAGCGTTCCTTCAGGATACTACAAAGAGGTATGAAGACTTCCGCGTCCAGAGAAAAGAACAATAAATTCTTCTTTTTGTCTCCAGTGTTCATCAATTTTGATGCGCCTTACCATGCATATTGTAAATAGTTTTTGACATCTTAAATGTCTTTTTGTAAAGTGTAATTACACTGAAAATATGAGATGTAATTACATAGAAATAATTTACACTTTGACTTAGTCACTATTAGGGTTTCCTATTTTTACTCAACTGATTTCCTAAATTAGCTCTTCCCTCTTTTCTATAAATAAGAGGGATTTCTATTGTAATTTTTACCTTTTGATATTTTACAATGAAGTGCTATCCCTTTGAAACAAGCATTGAAACTTTGTATTCAATTTTGTGAATCTAAATCTAATCAATAAAGAAGAGGATTGCATACTAGACTTTGTGTTGGGATCGATAATCTTGTGATTTGATTATATCGGTGGTGATTAGTATATGAGATCTGAAGGGCTTCAAGTAATCTATGTAGACTTTGTGTTAAATTCCTTATTTGAATTTACTTTTATGTGTGGATGTTTTGGTTGAAATATCTACAAGAATTTGTGCTTGTAATAATTCATGTGTTTTGAGGAATTGTTGCATCTAAGAAGACTTTGTGCTTCTAATGCGACAAACAATTAATTTTGACTATCCAACATGGAAAAGGCTACGAAACGACTTTGTGCCTTTGTGAGTTTTCCATTTTATTTTACCTTTTTATTATAAATCACAGCTGGTATCTCTACGCTTTTCTTTGACAAGATAGAGATATTGAAATTACTACTTTTTGTCACATTTCAGTTATTAGATCTAGATTTTTCAAATCGTGAAGCATTGTAAACATCTTCTCTGAAAAAAGAGAGAAGTATGAATGTAACACCCTCCCCCCCCATTTTGTAAGTGTAGTGTACATTTTGTAAGTATTTTATTAGTTTTACTATAGCTTCTATTAGTAGTAAGAAGGGTGTCCCCCTTTCTGAGAGGAGAGATTATTTCTCACATAGTTTTGGCTGAAATCTAGATAGTGTAATCTATTGAAAAGTTGATTACGTTATTTTCAACCAACAATTTTTTGACGACTCCTCTGGGGAACGAATCATGCAAATCTAAGCTTCACACTTTCGATTGAAGTGAATATGCTTTCCAGTTTCTTAATGTATCTTGTATATTTTTCATTGTAAATCTTCATCCTTTTCAGATCTACATTCTAGTAGACTGAAGTTATACACGAGGTTTGAGGGCTCAAGGAGTTACAGATCCACTATTTGAGGAGTTGCTGCAACGTAATTTTCCTTTCACTCCTTCATGAAAAAGGTCATCGTTGCAACGTGGTACTAGTTTTCCTCCGCGAAAAGAAAGATATGCTCTCCCACCTATTTGGTCTATCTACAACAGATGTCTAGCTCAAGTACCTATTGTGCAACCAATGATGGCCGCACCACCTACCGGACCATGGGGAAATGCTTTTGGCCCCCTTCGTTTGGCTGCACCATTGCATGATCTCCTGTGTGTTTCAAGGAAACACCTTCTAAAATTCATTGGTGACAACAAACAACAGTCTGATGAACACATCGCTGCTTTCTACATTGTTTGTGGCGTTCTCTCCATTGAACATGAAGATGTTTTCGTAAAGTTGTTCATCGAATCCCTCCAAGGGGTTGCTGCAGAATGGTTCTACACTCTTCCCAATGCTTCAATCCCTAGCTGGTCCACTCTTCAAACCAAGTTCAAGGTGAGATTCAAGCCCGCCGAAGACGCACATGCTTTGTTAGCACAACTGACGACCATGCAGAAAGAGGCTCACGAACCCATGAGAGAATTTGTGGCTAAATTCAACAAGTTGGTGACACTGATCCCGCAAGATGCTAAACCAACGAATCACAACTTAAAGTGCTTTTACATCAATACTTAGTTACCCAAGGTAAGTTTCTTCTTACATAGGGAAACTCTTGCCAATGTTGAAGCGAAACATCAATTAGCTACAAGCCTTGAAGATGGCATGATCCTAGCCGAAGAGATCAAAAATAACGGCAACTCCAAAACCAATAAAAGGATGCAGGCGTCAGGATCTTCAACATCCAATGCCATCACCCTTAGCACAAATTCCAACTTTACAGATCCTATGGTACAACAATTGGAAAATGAGCTCCTCGCTTTGAAGAAGCAAGTTTCCAACAACAATATGAATTACAAGGATGTCCCAAGAAGGACTTTCGCTAACTATGCCGGAAACAAAACTCAGAACCGTCTTGTAGTGCCACAAGGTAGGATTTCTCTTGAAGCCCTACTTACCAATGTTGCTGCAGGATATTATGAAGTTGAACAAGAGGATTATGCACAACCAGATTACCCTGAAGCATAGAACGTCGATCTTTTCCAAGAGGAAGAGACAGAATCGGCTGGTGACTCCAAGATCGGCTATTTGTAAATAGCGGACGAAGAAGAGGAAGAAGATTTGGTGATAGACACTTATGCTATTTTTACGTGGCATCAACAAAGCCAACTTGACAAAGCTCAAGCTGCTGCTCCACCTGAAAAGGAAAAGCCGCTCGTCACGATTGCCAAAATGGGATCTCCTCTCCCTTGGCAACCTAAAAAAGTAGTAAGTCCATAGGAAAGTGCATCACGTCCCTCAACATCAACTCCCGCTGTCCCCAAAGCCAATCATCTGGTTTCAAATACCAACATGTCTTTCATCAAACCGATTAGTGAAGTCAGTACATCCAGTCTACAAAACTCTTTCCAAGCCTTTGACATCATTGATCATGCTAAAAATACCAAGGTTCAAATGTCCGAGGTGGAATACCTCAAAGCTAGCCCTGACCAATTTGACACACTAATCAAATTCATTAAAGATCAAGGAATTACTCCAACTCAGGATTCACCCACTGAAGTTCCAGTCGCTCCTAAACCTAAGGCGTCATAGAATAATTTGGTATCCAATCCTCCAACTGCATCTCGGCACATCGACCCATCTTTTATCTCCTTGTTGGTAAATGGTTTCAAAGTAAGTAATTGTTTCATAGACTCTGGTGCCTCTGATAACGTGATGCCTACCAAGGTAGCCACCACCTTGGGCTTGGAAATGACCAAGACTTTTAGCCACTGTTTCTTCATGGAAAATAAATAGGTGCCCTTGATCGGTCAGATCAAAGATGCACTATATGCATTTGCTACATATCCTGATAAAAAGATCAAAATGACAGTCCTAGTGGCTGATGTACTGACATCTTATGGAATCCTCCTCGGGTGAAAATTTTGCAAGGATTTTGGGGGAGAATTAAGCATGGATATGTCTAAAGCTAGAATACTAGTAAAATACGTAATGCAAAATCTTATTCCTGAGAAGGAAGCAAAATTCTCAGTGACCCAATCAGATGATCCAAGAGCCCAGATCTTGTTTGAATCTTCACAAATGGGAACTTATTATCTTCAAACACAAGAGGTCAGAGAGGCTTCAACAAATAATGAATTGGAGAGTGTTGAATCTCTTTCCATAACAAATGAGTCATCACCAGATGATTCGTCAATGTCAAATCCTGAAACTTTTCCAGCTGACGAGTTTCTAGATTTTGACACTGTTAGCCTCGACGATCCAAATGGTGTTTGGTTGCTGGAATTTGATGATAGGTGTTCTTCATCCAATTTCGGAGCTAGGATGGTTTTCATTTATCCTAATAGAAATCTCTTCCCTTTTTATTTCAAGCTACAATTTGATAACACTAAAAACACCGCTGAATATGAAGCTTTGCAGTTGGGAATGCAAGTGGCACATAAGAAAGGTATTAAAAACCTTCATGCACAGGGTGATGCCGAGCTAATAGTATGTCAGGTGAGAAACCTGTATCAAACAAAAAATGATAGACTTAGGAATTATCACAATCTCGTTTGGGATTAAATTGAAGAGTTTGAAGCTTTTGATATCTTTGTGGTACCAAGGGAATACAATGGCAGGGCAGATTCTTTAGTAGTATTAGCAATGCTCCTCATCCTGCACAAGGATTTTCAAGGTTCCACTTACACTATTGAGTAGGTCTTCCATCCAAGTGTCCCCGATAATTCAGAGAATTGGTAGATTTTCAATGATGATCACTAGATAGTTGCCTTCTTAGAAAATGCATAAAACTTCAACGAATTATATTTTGAAGGAAGTGATTCTCCTTCACGAGAATCTACGTCTGATGTAGATCTAGCCACTAGTGAAGAATTCCTACAATTTAAAGGGAACAAAATTCCTAAGGGATTGGTGTCTTTGGAGAATCTCTTTGAAAAACATGATCATTACGTCAGAAAGCAACTCACCGACTTTGATTCATCAAATGAGGTCGAGCAATACAACTTGGAGACTAAAAATATTGTACCGCCAAAGAAAGAAGATATTTCACCAGGCTACTACAAGAATATATGGGTGTCCTTGCATATTCATATGAAGACCTCAAATATTTTCGACCGAAGGAGGTGCAACATGATATTGCACTGAAGTTTGGAGCTTTTCCTTTCAAGCAAAAGCAAAGGCAATATAATCCAAAGATATCTAAAACCATCCTTGTAGAAGTCTAGAAGATGCTGAACACACAGATCATATTTCCAATCCACCATTCAACGTGGATAGCAATCATCATCCTAGTATGCAAGAAGAACAATGAGATTCACATCTGTGTTGATTTTAGAAATCTCAACCAGCTGTTGCTTAAGGACAATTACCCTCTTCCTATCATGGATCAAGTTTTGTAGAATGTGACCGGATCCAAGATGCTCTCCATGTTGGATGGGTTTTCTGGTTACAATCAAATCGAGGTTACTTCAAATGATAAACATAAGACGGCCTTCACGATGCCATGGGGTACCTTTGCATACCGCTGAATGCCTTTTGGCTTAATAAATGACGACGCTACTTTCCAATGTGCTATGGACTTGGATTTCCATAACAAGATGGGAAATTTCATTGTAGTATATCTTGATGACCTCACAGTATTCTCCAAAAAGCATCACAAACACTACAATCATCTAAGGAAAATCTTGGAGAGATGTCGCTAGCATGGCATTTCCCTAAATCCTAAAAAGTCAGTCTTTGGAGTTATAGAGGGAAAACTTCTCGGCCACGTGGTGTCTACCAAAGGAATTAAGATCGATTCAGAAAAATTCAATGGCATCAAATCTCTCTCCCTTCCATCAAGTAAGAAGGTTGTTCACTCCTTCTTTGGCAAGATAAATTTCCTATGAAGGTTCCTCCTGGACTTTGTGGAAAGACTCATCATATCGTAAATATGATGAAAGGTAATACCATCTTCCACTAGACCATGGAAGGGAAAGCTGCATTTGACAATATCAAGGAGGCAATCACTCATGCTCCCGTTTTGGTTTTTCTTGATTTTACCAAAGATTTCATAATGTACAGTTATGCTTCCAAGCATACACTTTCAACCATTTTGGTACAGGAAAATCACGAAGGTTTCGAATTTCCCATTGCATTCATGTGCTGCCCCTTGAAGAAATATGAGTTTTAATACTATCAGATGGAGAAACATGCCTTTTTCATGGTCAAGGCTGTTAAAAACTTTCAGTTTTACATCCTGAATAGTCATGTCAAGGTCTTGGTTCTAGATACAATTATTAAATCCATTCTAACGCAACAAGAATTAGGGACAAAAAGAGGCAAATGGGTTGCCAAGATTCAGGAATATGATCTAGAGATCAAACCCACCGAATTGATACAAGGACGTGGACTGTGTCAACTCATTACAGAGAACAACCTTGATGAAGAAGCTTCAAAAAAGCAAGAAGATTCAAGTGAACTACCCCTGGTTTTATTTGTTAGCACCACCGATGAGTGGTACTCTAACATTGCTCATTTTCTCACCTACGGTGAGTGCCCAAGTAATTTGACATCAAAAGAAAAAAGGACTTTCAATTTGAAATCAACCAATTTCATCTTGTGGGACAATGTCTTGTACAAGCGCGCTGTGGACGGTACCTTTCTACGGTGTGTAGATAAGGAACAACAAGAAAAGATTTTGAAATCATACCATGACTTGGCATGTGGAGGGAATTTTTCTGCACCCGTCACTGCTCATAAATTTTGAGAGAAAAGTACTACTGGCCTATGCTCTTTCAAGACGTGTACTCCTGGGTACGCAATTGCGAGCTATGTCAACAATTTGTTGGAAGGCCTAAGCTGGTGGCTTTACCATTAAAGCTCATGGTAATTGAAGAAACTTTCTAATAGTGGGGAATCAACTGCATAGGTGTAGTCAATCCATCCTCAAGTTCTGGGCATGTCTATGTCTTAACCACGACCGATTATTTCACCAAGTGGGGAGAGGCGATTCCTACTAAGCATGCAAATTATGAGGTGGTGTGCAATTTATTGAAAGAGAATATTATTTCCAAGTTTGGCATGCCAAACAAAATCATTGCTGACAACGCTTCTACCTTTTCATCCAAAGAGATCATTGAGTTATGTTTCGAACATGGAATAACCTTGTCGCATTCTTCTGATTATTACCCACAAGCTAATGGTCAGGCTGAATCAAGCAACAAGAATCCGGTAACCATCATCCAGAAGTTGGTTGAGGAGAATCAACGTCTATGGCACGAGGCTTTGTATGATGCCTTTTGGGCCAACAGGATCACTCCAAAACGGGCAATCGATATGTCCCCCTTTAAACTCTTGTACGGGTTGAATGCCAAAATTCCCATAACCATGGAATTTTCAGCCCTCAAGTTGGTGAAGGCTACTGAAGATAAGACCTTTGATAATTATGTTGACAAACGTATAATGTATCTCTCCGAATTGGAGGAGAAGCATGTTCAGGTTGCTAATCACATTGCAGAACACCAAGAAAAAGTAAAGAAGATTTTTGAAAAAAAGGTTGTCTCGGGATTTTCAAATTGGTGA